>JAPKLY010000531.1:49702-141885 GCA_026898435.1 Prunella vulgaris
GAGGAGAGGAAAGGGTTTTTGTTTTTTTGTTTTTGTGAAATGATTCTATGAAACGAAAGAGTTAAAATCTGATATTAAATTTAGCGACCGCCAAAGCGGTCGCTAAATAAAATTAAGGCTTGTCACGTGTCCTCCACCGACTAAGTCCGTTAATTAGTCAAAGTTATTAATTAGCAACCGCCAAAAGCGGTCGCTAAATAAAAATCAATTTTTTTGGCCGCGAACTTTAGGCGGTTATGCTATTATTAATTTATAATTAAATTTATTTATATAGCGACCGCTTTGGCGGTCGCTAATTTAAGAAAAATATATTTAGCGACCGTTTTGGTGGTCGCTAATTTAAGAAATTTTTATAAATTTAATTCTATTAATCATATATCCCTATTTCAACATCAATATCAACACAAATATCAATTAACTATATCAACAAAAATATCAATTAACTATATCAACAACAATATCAATTAACTATATCATCAATAAAAATCAATTAACTAGTAATAATACTAATCATCTTCATCATTTTCATCATCGTCGTCATTTTCTTCATCTTCATCATTTTCTTCATCTTCATCATCTTCTTCATCTTCATCCTCATCATCTTCTTCATCTACCTCATCTTCTTCATTTGGTACCTCTTCTTGTCCATCGACTTCGTTGTCAACAATTACCGTATCAGGATTTGCAGCCACTAAATCCATAGAAAGATTGATACCTTCGTCAAGAACTACTGTTTGAGCCTGTTGCCCTTCAGTTTGGAATGGATCTTCAAATTGTGTAGTGTCTCCTTTGGATGAAGTAGGAATTTCCACCAACGACCTTGCCTTGACCTTACACACTATTCTTAAGTTCGGTTTGCCTGAAACCGGATACTTGCAGTAATATACCTGAGATGCTTGTGATGCAAAGATGAATGGGTCGTATGCAGTTGGGTATTTTTTGTTGATCATAATATCAACAATCTTGTAGTTTGCATCGACTCTTTTCCCTCCTCGTCCTGGATCATACCATTCACAAAAGAACATAACAATTTTTCTCGAAGGCCACCCTGAATATTCCACTTCAACGATTTCTTGCAACACACCATAGTACTCGATCGGTGCTTCATTGTAATTTCCACTGGTAACACAAACACCACTGTTTGAAGTTGCTTTTACTGAAGCATACGCAGCTGTGTGAAATTTATAACCATTTGAATAGTACCCATTATAACATTTCACTTGTCGAAGTGGTCTTTTGCTCAAAGCTTCAAGATGTGGATTGTGAAGCTGATTGTTTAGTCCCTATACATATTAAAATTTTAGAACATTATTGAAATACACATTTTCTAATATGAAATAGTGTTACATACCATTTTTTGGAACCAAAATATGAATTTCTGGCAAACTGCTTCATAAACCTCTGCTTCTGTGATGCCTGGTTCTTGTTGACGAGTTTGCTCACAAAATATCCTACATATAACAAATATCGTATAAAAATAATAACTTATTTACAATATATTTGTAAAAATAATAAATTACTCACTCTATGTATGGTTGAACCTCGGGCGTATTCATCAAGACGTACGACTGTATCTTCTCTTCTTCCCAGTCTGATTGAAAATACCGTTTGGTCCCTTTACCCAGTGGTCGACCAGCATGTAAGAATACAGACAACATACCATCGAACTCACGAAGAGGATGTTCTTCTTCCCGGCCATTGTAGTTGCGAGGCTCATTTCTGATCCTGGTTTGAACTTGATCGCCGAAATAATAAGAACAAAATGTTCCAACCTCTTCAGTGAGATATGCTTTAACAATGGATGCTTCAATGTGTGCTGTATTTCCAATATTATGTTTCAAGTTGTGCAGATACCTAAATACAATAACATTCAATTGGCCAATATTTAATATAATTAACAAAAAACTTTAGAATAATAATACTTACCTCTCGAAAGGGTACATCCACCTATACTGCACTGGACCACCGTGTAAAGCTTCATACGGTAAATGAACAGGTAAGTGCTCCATCGAGTCAAAGAAACTGGGTGGAAAAAACTGTTCTAACTTGCACAATATAACACGGATGTCTCTATCCAAACGCTGCATGTCGTCCACTGTAATCATTGAGGAAGTTAAGTCTCTGAAAAATAGACTTAATTCCGTGATCACACTCCATATATCCTTTGGAAGTGAGTACTGAAAGGCAATCGGTAGCAACTGCTGCATAAAAACATGACAGTCATGTCTCTTCATCGTAGTGACCTTCCCTGTTTCTGGCTCAAACGACCGACCCATGTTCGACACGTAATTGTCCGAAAAGCACAAATCTTTCACCCATTGAAATATTTTTTTTCTTATCTACTCTGGAAATTTGGTACCTTGCTTGTGGTCACTCACCTGCTCGTCGACCACTGGAGAGACTAGGACGAGAACAGAACTCACTTAACTCTTCTCTGGATTTTGCAGTGTCTTTGGTCTTGCCGTCTGTATTAAGGATCGTGTGGAACAAGTTATCAAACACATTCTTCTCTATATGCATCACATCCAAGTTGTGTCTAATCAATAATTTACTCCAATAAGGCAAGTCCCAAAAGATGCTTCTCTTCTTCCAACCTCCACGGATCCTTTTATTGTGTTTCATCCAACCCTCCTCAGTCGTTTTCCACAAGTCAGTTACTGTAACCTCTCTGAACAACGAATCACCTGAAATAAAGTGTGTATGGTTAAACTAAATTGATAAAACTCTTTTCATAAGTAAGTAGTGATTAAAATATAAACAATATTTATATACCTGTTTGAACTCGTGGCCTTGGACGCTTTACATCATTCCCCTTTAGAAAGTGCACTTTGTCCTTCCGGAATTTATGATCATTACATAGAAACTTTCGATGGTTATCGAACCATGATACCTTTTTACTCAGTGGAAGATAAAATGCATCAGATCCATCCATGCAGTACGGGCAAGCTTGTTTTCCAGCTGTCGACCACCCAGACAACATAGAATATGCTGGAAAGTCGCTGATGGTCCATAAAACAGCAGCCCGTAATGTGAAGTTCTCCTTCCTGTACACGTCATATGTCTCTACTCCCTTATGCCACAAATATAAAAACTCTTTAATCAGTGGCTGAAGGTAGACATCTAGGTTTTGCTTAGGATTCTGAGGACCAGGCACCAAGACAGTGAGAAATATGTGTTGAGGCTTTATGCACAACCAAGGAGGTAGATTGTACAGAGTCAGTAACACAGGCCACAACGAATACTTCTTCCCGTGCATACCGAATGGAGCAAATCCGTCTGTGCACAGGCCAAGCCTCACATTTCTCTTCTCACTCACAAAATCTGGAAACTCTCTATCAAGATGTCTCCACGCATTAGAGTCTGCAGGATGACGCATCTCTCTGGAATTCTCATCAGAACACTCCTCAGCATGCCATCTCATGTCTTTTGCAGTGGCACTCGACTGATACAACCTCTCTAGACGAGGAGTGATGGGAAGATAATACATAGACTTGAAAGATGTCTTCTTCCTACGATCTGAGGGTTTGAACCTAGGATAGTTGCACATCCTGCACTGATCGATGCTCTCGTCGTCGCCCCAAAATAGCATGCAACCGTTGGTACAACAATCAATCTTCTCAAATGGTAAACCCATATCCTTCAAGAGCCTCTTACTTTGATAGAAATTTTCTGGTGTTGTGTTCTCTTTAGGTAGGGCCCGTTTGAACAACTTTGCAAATTGATTGTACACTTTCTGACTCACTTTGCCTTCAGTTTTGATGGACAACATCTGAGCATTGAATGATAATTGTGTCTCAGTATCACAACCAGGAAACAACTTCTGATCGACAGATTTAAGCATCTAAAAAAATCTCTGCGAACGAGGAATTGGTTCCTCTTCCATGTGGTGACCACCCAAACCAGACTCATCAATCATCGTATGATAGCTTTGGAATTCATCCACCGGTGTCTCAGAGCATGGAGTAGGCGAATCACGACTCGAACCACCAATCTCAAATCTCTCACCTCCACTACTACGAAACTGATCATAGAAGGCAACCACTGTTTCAAGATTATAATTCCACCGGGTTTTGCCATGTACGGTCCAATTGTAATAGTATGGAGTAAAACCAGACATCACGAGATGAGTTAGAACCTCATCAATGCTCAAAAATCTCTTGTTACCGCACTTTTTTTTTTTGAACAAGGACATCTAATCTGGCCATACCTATCCATGCAGTGTGGATTAAGATAGGCAAACTTAGTAAACTCATGAATGTTCTTGTAAAATTCAGGGTTGATCGATCCTTGTATTAGACGTGGCATTTCATACATCCAACGATGATCAGGGAGTTCCATCTGATTTAAATTAAGAATATACCACATTAGAATTATAAAAAAATTCGGCAGAGTTTCGACTGTAAACAAGCATATCCGATTTTTAAAACAAAAAAATCCAATATATATATAATCATACATCAATTACACAACAAAATTCTAACAAATTAAATTAGGATTAATCTACAATAAAAATAGATATATCCATAAATAATTAATGTACAACATGCAAATAATATTAAACTTAAACGGTAAATATGTAAAAACGTACGGTCATATTGAAGCAACGAGCACAATGTGACAATGGACCCGAACGATTGCAACCAACACGTTGAAATAATATTTCTTCACATTTCAGAAATTTTTTTAAGGTTGGGGGGGGGGGGGGGGGTAGAGGGGGGTAAATTTTCATGAATGAAAAGGAAAGAAAAGGGCAGTGGCTGTTCTATATTAGAAAATTTAGCGACCGCATTTTTATATTACCGACTGATTTTTCGGTCGCTAAATATGGACATCGAATCGGGCAATAATTGCCCACCTACCCGCTTTCGGGTTTTAATTTTAGCGACCGAAAAAGCGGTCGGTAATATAAAAATAAACTACCGACCGTCTTATCGGTCGGTAATATTGTCAGTCAACAATTTACCGACCGACACAGCGGTTGGTAATTTATTTTTATATTACCGACCGCTCTTTCGGTCAGTATTTAGTTGGAAAATTTAGGGTTTGACCATTAGTCAATGTCGGTAGCTAATCGGTCGGTAAAAAACGGTCTGTAAAACCCGCTTTTTTTGTAGTGTATATAGATCTGTTTCTCTAACCTCTTTCTTGACATTACAATTGGAACAAGATAAGAAAAAAAAACTAATCATGTTTGTATTGTTGGCAGGAATGAAGAATTTTAGAGCCTTGTTTGTTTAATAAGTCGCAATAGTGGATTCTATGGAATCAAATGTGCTAGCTTAGTGTGGAGTCCAGTTCACAAGCCTCCCCACCAGATAAGCGACAGTCTGAAAAAACCTGAGAAGAAGAAGATCAAGGAAGTCAGTGGTGCCGTGATTAATTAGGTTTTTGTTTAATTTGATTTTTTTTGTTTATATATGAGATTAATTAGATCTTTGAATTTCTTGTTCCGATTGAGCAAGCCTCATCCTGCTAGACTCTAGCTGTTGTACATATTACTGGAGAGATTTTTATTGAATACTCTTTCGTTATTAATATTTTGTGTTGCAATGGAGCTTGTAATTGTGTTGATTGCTAATTTCAGAAATTATGTTAATTACTAATTTCAGAATATACTAGTGTTGATTATTGAATGTCATTTGTTTCTGTATAAACATGTATAGGGGTCGATAATTTTATTTAAAAAAAAGAATGCACTTGGAGAGCAGTTAGAAACCGCTCTCTAAGCTGGACTCTTGGAGAGCAGGTATAAACCACTTTCTAAGTGCTTTTTTGGAGAGTGATTTTTTAACAGTTCCCTGAACTTAGAGAGTTGTCACTTGGGGAGTCCTTATAACCGCTTTCTAAGTGGAAAAATAAGGGTTCTCCAAGGTCAAATATGTATTAGTGTTTTAATTTAAACACTTCCAATAAAAATATAGAATAATGATATTTTTAATCTTTTTCACTGCTTATTAACAGGAGTACGTATATATACACCTTTAGATCATTTTAATTAAAATATTGACAACAAATTTATAAAATACTTCCTCCGTCCCCTTATAAGTAGCCCATACATTTTGGGCACGAGTATTAAGAATTGTATAAAAATATTAATATAGTACAGGTGATGTGATGTAAAAAAGTGGAAAAGTAATGAGAATAATGTAAAAAATATTGAAAATAATACTACAGAAGTGAATAGTAGTTTCCTGAAAAGATAAAAAAACAAATGAACAACATATAGTGGGACGGACGAAAATGACAAAATGAACAACTTAGAGTGGAACGGGGGGAGTAATAATTTTTTAATCTCTTTCACTACTTATTAATACTATTATGTATATACACTTTTTTTTATCATTTTAATTTAAATATTATCAATAAAGTTATAAAATAATTACTTTTTTAATCTTATAAAATATATAAAACAGTGGTAGGAGATGTGTATAAAAATTAAACACGTATCAAGATACCCTTCTTCGACATCGTACCTACTATATAAATACATATAAACTAGTTAATTTTTTCTCTAATTCATATTATTTTAATTACGCTAATAAAATATTTCAATTACAATAAATTAATTAGTCAGGCTAAAATTTTACTCATAATTAATTAATAATGCACAATATACACTAATTAATAATATATAATTAATAACTTATACTAATTAATTATTTTGAAATACTAACTAATAATTATATCTATACTTAATTAATATAATTTATAGTGCAATACATATTAATATAAACAATTTATTACACTATTACCAGTTGCCCTTATGTATTCATGAATTAGTTCCTATTATTATAAACAATTAATTCCTATTACCTAGCAACTGAAGCATGCATAGACGGTTAAAAAAAAAAAAGGACGATGGTCCCCGCCTTCTGCCATGGATGGCAGGTTGAATGACGAGGGGTCCGCACTCGCCTTCCTTGATGAGGGGAAATGCGCTTGCCGGTAACATGACAGCATCATGAGGACCATGCACTCGTTAATTGACGAGGGTGAGTGGTATAGCTGTCAAATGGACCGGGCTGGGCCGGCTTGGTACAGGTTCATCGGGCGGTGGTGTTTTTTCGAGTTGGGTCGATCGAGTCTGGTCCGGTTATCTTTGGATCACATATTTTCATGTCTGTCCTGATCCAAGATGGGCTACCGAACCAAATCAGTCCGATTTAAAAAAAAATTTAATTTGTAATATCGTGTAAATAACATTACAGCTTAACTAACTCATATTAAATTTCCACATGAAATTTGATAACGTAAACAGATGGTCATCTGTTAAATACAAGAGAAACTGAAAATCCCAGCTCTGTTAATCTTCGGTACAATGATTATTGCATGACTTGATTAATCCAGAATAATGATTGACAATGCTTTTAGTAGTAGACATGTTATCTCTGATGCAAATGGCGGCCGCCTAGGCGCTTGGCGGTGGCCGACCGCCGACGACTATGCCTTGGCGATGAGAAATGGCGGAGATCAGGTTTGGCGCCGCCTAGGCGGCCTTGGCGCCGCCTAGGCGGTCTCGGCGGTTTCAAGAAAACGGCGGGTTTGGCGGGATTTTTGATTTTTTTTTTTTTTTTAAGTTATTTGATGATAATTTAGTTTAAACTATTGATAGTTTATTCGTATGATGTATTTTGTATTTTGTTTAGAAGATGAACATGTCATTTTATGATGGTTTTTACTTTTTAGCATTTTGTGGACTTGTAGTATTTTGTGAAAAATGCATTTGGGTATTAAACTATTAATTATATTTTATTTTAAGTTTACAATTTATTGTGAAATGTATATTTTTATTAGAAAAAATTAATATTATTAGAATTTTTTTAAAAATAATTAGAAATATATTAAAAAATCTTGGCGCCGCCTAGGCGGCCTTGGCGCTTGAAGGTGGTCGGCCGCCCGCCGACCGCCGACCGCCATTTACACCCTTGCATGTTATTCAGCTGTAGTACAGAATCTTCATTTTGAGCTCATCAATTAAGCCCAAAAAATAGCATCAACAGGCTCACTTCTCTACGATATCTTCAGAGAAAATATACAAATGATTTATGTTAATACACTTTTATTTTACAAAAATAAATTAAGACAACAATTTTCTAACAATCCTTTATAAACTCAAATATAAAACAAAATTAAACAACTAATTCAATATCACTCTAATAAGTTTGAATTATAATTCATACTTAACAAACATATAAACTTCTAATTAAATAAAATAACATTATCAAGAATCTAAATAAATTATTGTCAATTTTATCTAATTCATATTTTTAATAATACAAATTAATTAATTAATTGAGATAATATTTTTAGATTAAAATATCTTATGAGAAAGTTTCAATGAAGAAGCACACATATTCATTAACCATATTTATATAAATAAAATACCTATTTTAAAAGAATATAAAATAAAAAAAAATCAAAATAAAAGTAATATAACTCATAATAACACAGAAAAGATTCATAAGATGAGTATCATATAAAAAAATTTTAAAAAAAAATCGTACCGGGTCGAGTTGGCCCAAAAAAATCGGGCCAAATCCAAGTCTGGTCAAATAGGCCCGGTTCTTTTCGGGCCTATAATTTTGTGGCCCGTCCTGTCCTAAAACCGGGCTTTTTGGATCGGGCCTGTTTTGATAGCTCTAGTGAGTGGCCCTCATCTTCTTGTTTCGGTTTGTGACATGGCGAGGGTTTTGCCTTCATCTTTTGCCGAGTGAGATATTTTCACTCGTTAAAACACTCGTTTTAGACGAGGAAAATAAATATCTGGTTAAAATCCTCAGTAATTTTTTGCTCTCACTAATACCCTCTTTAATATTGAGGTTGCAATCTCCTTCTTTAAATGCAATGGTGAAATTGAACTTTTTTTTGTAGTATTATTCTATAGGAATTTGCAGACTTTTCTTATTTGGATGCTCCACATAAATTTGTATACAATTAAAAAAAGAAACATTAATTTGCAAACATACGCACAAATTTATATACATATTTACTCATATGCCACTATTTTATATATAAAATATTTTTTTTAAAAAATATGTTTTCCCGTAGAATGTAAATTTCTACGGAACGAATGGAGTATAAAATATCTCTTCAACAGGGAGTGAATGTGAGATGGGCAATTAATTGCATTGATTTGATTAACTTTGATCCGCTCATTTCATATGCCACGTCCTCAGAAAAACAACTCTAATAGATGGCTATTTAATTATTAAGATAGACCCGTCAAAATGGCTTGAGTCCCTTGGGTCAGCCCGTCCCTCCATAATAAAATGAGGGTTGGGCCAAACATTTTTAAGCCAGCAAGGAGGTGGGCCTAGACGGGACGGGTCATGGGCTAGGGGGCCAGCCCGCTAGTTTTTATTTATTATATATGTATACTAATATTCTCTCGTGCCATGCACGATTATATATTAATAATATTTTAATAGGAGATAAAATGTGTTATAATTTTAAATTAAATTTATTTTATTCTTCAACTAATTGTTATTTATTATTTTTTTTAAATTTATTAATATATGATTTATGAGAGATAATATATATGTAAGTATCTCACAATTATTTAATTAATTATATATATTTGAATTTTTCTTTAAACTAACACAATACTAAAATTTTAGAAATGACATTAATATTGAAAATATTGATGAAGTTTTCCTTAAATATCAGTAAACAACTATATATCAAAATTAATTAATAAATAAATTTAAATAATATAATTCATATTATGGATTTTATTTTATTTTGTATATAGAATACGAATGTGAATTAAAAATAAAAAATATACGATAAATTTGAACAATAAAAAAATGCAGTGGTTTAACTGAATAAGAGTTTACACCTTCAATGGTTCCCTATTGCGTACACAAATTTTTTATTTGATATGTAGTTGAAATATATTGAAGAAAAAAATTAAATATTATTTAAGTGTAACTAAATAAAAAGTAAAAATGGAGATGTGAAGTATATGCAAATGGTGGAGTAATGTGTTACATATTAATATGTGGAGTGAATATTAATATTTTATTATTTTAGGTGTTTTGGCGGAAACTTGCAGAGGAAGCCACTATTATGTTATATATATATATATATATATATATATAATATGTAAATATATAGATTATATATATGTGTGTATATGTATATATATTAATGCATTAGTCTTGTATGCACCAGGTGCACTGTGCAACTCAAGTTCATTTTTAAAAAGTTACACAAAATACTACTGAAAAGTTACACATATTATTACTGAAAAGTTTATCTTTAATGGTGTAGCTTTTCAGTAATAATTTGTGTAACTTCTCAATAATAAATGGTATAACTTTTTAAAAATACACTTGAATTGCACTGTATGCACAAGAGACTTACTATGTATTGATACATGTATTATATATGATTTTTTAATTAATTCTTAAATTTATAATTTTTATTATTTATTAATTTCTTAATTACTTTCAACAAAATAATAAATTGTCGTTCCCCTCTCACCAAAAGGAACAAAAATCCTAGTAGCTAAGCCTCAAACTGTCGCCGCCATAGTTAATAACGTCGTCACTTTACACAGTCATCCGGCTCTCCGCCGTAGTCAATCGTCGCAGCCATGATGATTTTAATAATTTAATGATTGATGAATTTTGAAATATTTTGTGGTTTGTGCTAGGTTTATAGATTATTTTGTAAATTTTATTTATAAAATTTATGACTCTGATATGAGATTTGCATTATATGTGACAAACTTTACTTTATGCAACTTGTGACTCTCGTGGTGAGTTATTAGTTATATATTAATTATGTGATTTTATTTGATGAATTTAGTTGAAGATATATTTTATAATTATTTATTTAATAAAAAGAAATTTTTTTGGATGGCCCGCTGAAGCCCGCAGTCTGTCATTAAATGGGTTGGGTTAGAGGTTTTGCGGCCCACCATATTTTCTGCCCGCCTCGCCCTACCCCAATAAAAGACGAGGCGGACTTTTGCGGGTTTAGGCTCGCCCCACCCCGTCCCGCCGGTCCGTTTTAACAGCTCTAAACATGTATTGTCCATATAATAACACAAACTGGGAAACAAAATGTGTTTTACTATAAGGCCAAATATGTGTTATTGTATTTACAAACATTCTATGTCCTTAGAAAAATGTACATAGTACTAATTATAATAACAAATATAAGGTATTAAAAGATATAATAGTACATTAACAACATATTATCAACATAAATCAACAAAAAAATATTAAACACATCTTCGTTCTTGGAAACATATATATTCTACTTATAGTTACTTGAAAAGTATAAAAAATTAATTTTTTAAGAATTAGTATGATAAATTTTGTTTTTCACTAACACACATGTGTCTATATAATAACACAATTTGAAAGAAATTTTTTAATTTTATGGTATAATATTACTTAATTTTCCTTAAACCACCACACCAAATTAAACAAAAAAAATTATGGTGCATGAATCGTGTTGAAGGAAGAATAAATGCATGGCTTTCCTTAAGCGGTTGGTAGAAGAATAGCGTATGGATCTTGTTGGATTGGATCCGCGCCTCTTAAATTGACTTTTTTTTAACAAATTCTACAATAAAATATTCTATACCATACCATCTCATATATATGTATATATGTGTGTATATATCTGTGTTTGGGTGGTTGTTAATTTGATCATTCTTCAATTAAAATTGAAAATAAATAAAGATATAATATTTAATAATAAAAAAATTAATAATATTAATTTTTTCTAAATAAAATTCTCACTAACCCATTTAATATATTTAAATTCATGTATTACAAGATATAGGAGAAATAACATAAAAAAAATACGGGGGAATGGAATTGGTGAAATACGATCTCATCAATTTCCATTATTATCTATATTATTATTAAAGAAAATAGAGTTTTTTTATCCCTTAATCCATTCTCTATTTGTTATTTCTCTTTTCTTTTAAAATTCATCATCATTATTATTACACTCTCATAAAATCCATATTAGATTCAACTAAAAAAAAATTAGGATCGGCCACTTTATTATATTATGGGTGTAAATGAGCTAAGTATCATATTTGAATTCGATTGAACTTAATTTTTTTAAATTCAAATTCGATCTAGTGAAAATTTAAAGATACTCTAGTTCGACTTATAACTTACATAACCATATTACGAAATTTTATTTTATTTATAAGTAAAATATATTTTTTTAAATAAACATATTACAAAAAAATAACAAAATTATATGAGTCGGATAATATTGAATTAGGTTGACTAGCCTGGCGAGCTAATATAGTTCTCAAAGTCAATTATACTAGATTTTTTTTTCTCCTTTTTATAAGTGAAATTGGGAGCTATGTTTTAAAAAATCGGTCGGACCGCTAACCAGATATAGTAACATATGGTTCAAAAGCATTCGATCGGCCATCTACTAAAGCGTTTGAGAACCGGTCAAAAGCGGTATAAATCGTGTCAAAACCGGTCGAACCGCCGGCTAGAAGACTTTTTATAAAAAAAAATAATATTTAAGGGTTATTTTGCAATTTAAGAAATTTATTGATGCCCTAATACATTTATGAAAAAAATTATGCCTAATAGCGTTTTCATCTGGTGTCTTCATTATATATGAATTACAAAGAATTACATTATATAATATTATAATTTATATATTATATAATTCTGATATCATACCGGCTCAACTGTTTTATTAATGGTCTATCGATCCGACCCAGTCTGATAAAAAATACTAAAGTGTCTGGTTCAATGTCCGCTTCCGCTTTTTAAAACATAGATGGGGAGGAGTAATTGTTACAACCGTGTTTTTGACTGCCCTCCATGTGAGTGTTTACTGTCGTTGTACTACTCGGAAAGCACATGGGTACACATTAAACAACAGAAAATAAAGAAAACGTGAGAAATTGTTGTCCCCATATATGTGTTTTATCCAATGTAGACAAGGGAGACCACGTCGACGTCGTTATTTCATAATTGTTGTACCATTTGCCACGATTGATCAAAAATTTTATAAAATAAAAAACGTGCTCCTCAGCATCCCTTAATACAAAATAAACATCTATAAATTCGACAGCTAAAAGAAGTAGTAGTATCCAAAATAAGATCTAATAAAAAAAAATTCTCCCATATCTGAGCTAAAAAGAAAAAAAAAAATGGAGGCCAGGCAACAAGATGGAGATTCTGTGAGCATACCCTTTTTGTCAGATTACTACACAAGCAAAAATGAGTCTTGTGATCCTGAGAAAGCCCATGGAGTTGACTGCTTCATTGGAACAACCTCCTTTTTCAAGACCACTTTCAACGGAATGAATGCCCTGTCAGGTGGGCTCTGTTCCCAACTATGTTATAACATTTAGCAAGACATTATAAACTAATCCTTGTTTGCTATGATGGTTTCAGGTGTCGGCATCCTTTCGATCCCATTTGCGCTGGCATCCGGCGGCTGGCTGAGCTTGGTGCTCGTGTTCGTGATCGCGGCCGCGACGTTCTACACTGGTTTGTTGATCAAAAGATGCATGGAAGTTGATCCCAACATAAGAAGCTACCCTGACATTGGTGAGAAGGCATTTGGCACCAATGGGAGACTGCTCGTATCGATATTCATGAATCTTGAACTCTACTTGGTGGCAACTGGTTTCCTTATCATGGTTGGTGATAACTTGAACAATTTATTGCCTAATCTGGAGATCAACGTTTATGGTGTCGTGGTTGGTGGGAAACAGAGTTTTGTTCTTCTTGTTGCCCTCGTAATGTTGCCCACTGTCTTTATAAACAGCATGACCACTCTTTCTTATGTATCTGCAACTGGAGTTTTGGCTTCGGTTGTCATTCTTGGTTCGGTTTTATGGTCGGGGATGTTTGATGGGGTCGGGTTTCATCACAAGGGCGAGCTCGTGAATTGGAACGGGCTGCCTACCGCGTTTAGCCTATACGCCTTCTGTTATTGTGCTCATCCCGTTTTTCCTACATTGTACACTTCGATGAGAAACCAACGACAATTTTCCTTGGTAAGTTTTGCTTGTTCTGACCAGCATCAGCATAAACTACTTGAACTGGTCGCAATAGTCTGACCTGTTCCGTGTTCCTTGCAGGTTTTGTTCGTGTGTTTCTTGGTATGTACAATTAGTTATGCGTCGATGGCGGTGTTGGGATATCTGATGTTCGGCTCTGAGTTGCAGTCCCAGGTGACGTTGAACCTTCCGACAGACAAGTTCAGCTCAAAATTGGCTATCTACACTGCTCTACTCAATCCTGTGGCCAAATATGCACTAATGTTGAGGCCAATTGTTGATTCAATCGAGACCCATTTTCAGTCCCATTTTGGGAAAAGTAAGTGCACATCATTTCTCACGAGGAGCATGTTGCTGGGCAGCAGCGTCGTCGTGGCGATAACTCTACCGTTTTTCGGGGATCTGATGTCGCTGGTGGGAGCGTTTCTGAGTGTCACGGCTTCCATCTTGCTGCCGTGCTTTTGCTACCTGAAGATTTCGGGTGCTTTTCGCAAGTTAGGCTTCGAAACTTTGATCATCGGGCTCACTCTGTTGATGGGGATTTTTATCTTTGTGATCGGTACTTACACGTCTTTGATTCAGATCATGCACAATATTAAGTAGATATGTTTAATGATGTATATAGGAGTATTTGAGGCCATTTCTTTTTCAGAATTTTTTTTTTTCCCATTCTGTTGTAAAATAGGCATGTTGAGAATTAATGTGGAGAGTTCATTTATTTGTATTTACCCTTTGATTTTGAGCTGAAAATTTTCTAAATTTTGAAATTGTGCTTATTTAAATTCTTCAAGCCTCTCATCACTCTTCTGCGTGCAAGGATCCCTCCGTCCCCCTATAAGTTGCTCGTTGTTTTTTGGCACACATATTAATGTAAAAGTGAAAAAATATAAGTGATGTGATGGAAAAAGTGAAAAAGTATAAGTGATGTGATGGAGAAAAGTGAAAAAGTAAAGAAAACAGTGTAAAAAATATTAAAAATAATAATAAAGAAGTGAATAGTAATTTTCAAAAAAGATAAAAAAACAGATCAGCAACATATAGTGGGACGAATGAAAATGATAAAATGAGCAACTTACAGTGGAATGGAGGGAGTACTAGCTAATACAACCATGTGCTCCTAAGCATATATTTGAGTCTGGTTTTATATTTGCATGTACTGATTAATTCTGACAATTTTTTTCACTCGCATTTTCTTCTAATTGTATGTTTTGCTAAGATACTTTTCTTTTCTTCTAATTGTATGTTTTGCTAAGATACTTTTTTTTTAAACGATTGTAATTTAGGGTAGTAAAATGACAGTCAGTAACTTTTCAAACTACTTTAAGAACATTAACTTTAAAAAATCATGATTAAGGCAAAATCAATCTATATTAATCCAAATTGAAATGGCCCAATTTGGGCTGGCCTGAATTTTGGCCAAATTAGGTTTATTTGACCTAAGTTAGCGACATTTAAAAGTGTTTGTTTTCTAATTATTAGTCCAAAAAATTACAGTTGTTCTCATTTCTAACTTAAAAAGTTACGTCTCATTTTTCTAATAATTGTGATATCGAAGTCATATAGATATTGACATGAATTTTTAAATTTTATGCCTCTAAATTGAGATCTATTCAAACCCGAACTTATCCTCCAAAGGACAAAATGTTCATGATTTAATAATACTAAAGCAGTAAATGCAAAATAAATATCATTATGGTAATGACTAAACTAAAAGGGTGTAAATTCGAGATCTAGTCATATATATATTGGGGATCTGTATATAGAGCTAGGCCCCAACCTATTGTAAAAAGTAAAAACAACTCCTTCTAAAATATACTCCCTCCGACCCATAATTGTTTTCACACTTTTCTTTTTCGTCTGTTCCACAATTGTTTTCACACCCTATAAATGGAAACTATTACTTTAATTTTATCCTCACAATCCAACTAATCTCATTATTTTAATAATATAATTTTACACAACACTCTACTTTTTTTAAAAGTTGTGCCATCTCAGAGGTGAAAACACCTGTGGGACGGAGGGAGTATGTACATCTCACTAGGTTAGGGGGCTATTGGAGCTCCCAAATTCAACTTCAAGAAAAAAATACTTATGTTTATTTTTTTAGGCACACTTGCGTAGAAATTTCTACAGTAAAAATTTTTTAAAATAGATATAGTAAAAACTTAATCACACGCGCACGCGGCTGAGGGATTTTGCATGAATTCCCCCCACCAGCCGCGAGTAATTAATCACATTTGCATGAATATATTCCCCCCACTCACCACACTCAATACAATGCATACCTGTGCCCTCCAACCCCCCACCCACTTCACTTCCATGCAACAGTTTATTTGAATTTTTTTAATTATTACATTAATTAAAAAATATATTTAATATTATTTTATACATAAATATTTATATATATATAGTAACACACAAATAATTTTACAGTAACACATATTTAATTTTACAGTAACACATATTTACTCTAATAGTAACATACATTTATCTCCCAATTTATGTTACAATATGGACAAATATGTGTTACTATAAGGACAAAATATATTTTTATGAGAATAAATATGTGTTTCATAATTTATTTATCATCCATTTAAATGTAGGTACATTGTTTCATGTAATACATATGTTATTATAAGAAAAAAATAATTATAATAAAAATAAATAAATATTTGTGAATAATTAATATTTATTCTTATAGTAACACACATTTTGCTATTGCATTGTGTGAAAAATTATTTATTCTATAAAAATAAATGAATATATGTAAAATAACAATATTTTATAAGATAGTAACACATATTTGCTCTGATAGTAACACAAATTTGTCTCCCAATTTGTGTTACTATATGTGCAAATGTGTGTTACTATTTGAACAAAATATATATTTATGAGAATAAATAAGTGTTTCTTAATTTATTCATCATCCCTTTAAATTTAGATATATTATTTCATGCAATACATATGTTATTATATTAAAAAAATAATTATTTCTATAAAATAAATAAATATTTGTGAATAATTAATATTTGTTCTTATAGTAACACACTTTTTGCTCTTACATTATGTGAAAATGATTTATTCTATAAAAATAATGAATATATGTAAAATAACAATATTTTAATAAGATAGTAACATATATTTGCTCTAATAGTAACACACATTTGTCTCCCAATTTGTGTTACTATATGTGCAAATGTGTGTTACTATATGAGCAAAATATATTTTATGAGAATAAATATGCGTTTCTTAATTTATTCTTCATCCCTTAAAATCTAGGTATATTGTTTCATGTAATACATATGTTATTATATTAAAAAATAATTATTTCCATAAAAATAAACAAATATTTTTGATTAATTAATATTTGTTCTTATAGTAACACACATTTTGGTCTTGCATTATGTGAAAAATTATGTATTCTATAAAAATAAATAAATATATGTAAAATAACAATATTTTATAAAGATAGTAACACATATTTGCTCTAATAGTAACACACATTTGTCTCCCAATTTGTGTTACTATATGGGCAAATGTGTGTTACTATATGAGCAAAATATATTTTTATGATAATAAATATATGTTTCTTAATTTATTCTGCATCCCTTAAAATCTAGGTATATTGTTTCATGTAATACATATGTTATTATATTAAAAAAATAATTTTTTTCATAAAAATAAATAAATATTTGTGAATAATCAATATTTATTCTTAAAGTAACACACAATTTTCTTTTGCATTATGAAAAATTATTTATTCTACAAAAATAAATGAATATGTGTACAAATAACAATATTTTATAAGATAGTAACACACATTCGCTCTAATAGTAACATTTATTGCTCTCCAATTTGTGTTACTATATGGATAAATGTGTGCTACTATATAGATAAATGTATGTTACTATACTAACATAAATTGAAAGCAAAATTTTAAATTTATTGTATAATATTATTTTATTTATTTTTAAATTTACAATAATTAAATAATAATAATAATAATAAATAAAAGAATTTAACTTGTCTATTGGGTCTGGGCCTTGCGTTTAGGGAGAGGGGGGTTGGTGGGGCGGGTGAGGGTGCAGTAGGGAGGGAGTAACCTGCATACCTGGGCAAAGGCACATGCGTGTGTGTTCAGTTAGCTGGGTTGGGCGCGTGAATTGTTAATATTTTTTAATCTATTTTTAGAAATTTCTGCGCTTCTAGAAGCGTAGAAATTTGTATATGAGTTTTTATCTTTTTTTTTTATATTATTGGTGTTCTTTTTCTTTTATTCATTATTATTATTTGAGATCAGTTTTATTACCTAAAAAGAGCACTCTCAAAGTATCCAGTGAAATCAGTTCCAACATATATATATTATTTAAAAAATGGTTAATTCTATAAAAATGCATCACATTTTGCTCAATTTTCAATTTAATTCTGAACTTCAAGATTATTATAAAAAATCTCAATCTTTTAAATGATTTCAATTCGATACACATTTTTTTATTTTTGGCCGACAACTGATGTATCTCGCCGGAGCGCGTGAAAGGTTGTCACGTCGGCGTACACACATATTAAATTATCTTTTTATATCTTATTTTTTAGTTTTCACATCATATCTAATATATACAAAAAAAAAATGATATTACAAAATGTTTTTTTGAATGAGAAATACAATGAAAACAACATTTTTACACAGGATTCTAGGTAGACTTAAAACGACACTAAAAAATGCTTTTTAATATACGTTTTGTTATTTTTTGTGTATATGATGTATGACGTGGAAACTAGAAAATAAAAAATAAAAAGATAATTTAATATTTGTACGTCAGCGTGACAATCTTTCACGCGCTCCAGCGAGACACGTCGTCAATTGCAGATCTAAAATAAAAAATGTCTATCGAATTGAAATCATTTAAAAGATTGGGATTTTTTATTATAATCGTGAAGTATATGATTAAATTGAAAGTTGAGTAACAGGTGATATATTTTTATAGAATTAACCCTTTCAAAAATTATTCCTTGAGATTGGAGTCTTTCAATTGACGAGCTTACTGAACCAGAACAATGAATTTCTTTTATCATGCATGCATAATTTTTTTACTCTTAATTCGTTTACTTTATAACCCACCAAAAAAACTATGTCAGTTTTATATTTATATAATAGATAGATATATATATATATATATAATGCGCGATTTCTTTTGAAAAATACTTCTTCTATTTTATTAGTTTTTGTATTATGAATACACTTTTTGAAAAAAAAGAAGCGTAATACATAGAGTTTGATGAACATAGAATGAAGATATTAGTTGGATAAGAAGTATTGTGACTGCAAAATGCATATAAAGTAATGATGATTTATGTAAATATGTGAATAATATAAGATTGAAAATTGTAAAAATAAGTTTTTTTTTTTAACATGCAAACAATTATGAATCGGATAAATAAAACAAATATGTAAATTATTATGGACGTAGAGAACTGAATATCATGTTCATTACAATTAATTTTCTATAGTGAATCCACTTTCCAGGAAGGTCTGATCTTGCACCAAAAACGTGGGAACATCGACTGTCGCATCCTTAATTGGAAAACAACTTACAACTACTATAAAGTATAAACACATGAAAAATAAACAATGACATGACATGGTTGTCCCATTCCTTAATTGGACTCGAAAATTAACCCGATGTAGAAAAATAATACTCCTTCCATCTATTACATATTACTTCATCCACAAAAAATATAGTATATGCTTATTTTTGTTGAAACTATAACTTTATTATTACATTTATAAAAAAATATTTTATTTATAAGTGGTGTATAAAGACCTAATTTTACACTCAAAACCCAGGTTATAAGTGAGAGGACTGTTCAGGTTTATAAGCCCACTCAAGACCACACTCACTACCGATGTAGGACATCTTAATACCCACTCTCACGTAAGAGGCTCATCAGGCTCGACACGTGGTTCCACAAGTGTATGCACACATCGAGTAGAGAGGTGGCTCTGATACCATATATGTAGGCCTAACTCTACACTCAAAACTCAGGTTGTAAGTGAGATGATTGCCCAGGCTTATAAGTCCACTCAAGACCACACTCACTATCGATGTGGTACATCTTAATAAGTGGACCTCACAGTACACTTATAATATCTTTTTATTTTTTAAATTTGTACTCAGACAATGGTAAATCCTTTGAAGGAGTAGGGAATAATAAAGTGTAGCCCTTCGACTCTCGATTGTGTGTTAAGAAAAGTAGAAATTGAGGGCAAACAACTAGATGGAGATTCTGTAACCATGCCCTTTTTGTTTGAACTTGAAACGTATCCACGAGTTATGGCTAATGATCTAGCTCCATTGGGACAATCTCGTTTATCAGACAACTTTAAATGTGATTAAATGCCTATCAGGTGCATTTTCTGCTCTTTCTCTTCTACGTTATTTGCATTTGGATAATGATTTCATTGCCTAAAATGGTGTTAATTGATTGTCGGGAGGTAAAAGGGCATAATATGAATTTTTACTCTAGCCCAATCTTGTTTTGTACACTTTACAATTTTAATATTGATCCATCTGGCAAACGGGCCGGGCCGGCCCAGCCCAGTCCAACCCACCGGGCCAACTGACGTTCACGGGTATTGAGCCCAATCCAGTCCAGTATAGCCCACGGGCTAACGGGTCAGCCCGGCCCATTTTTTAAAATTTAATAATTTAAAAAATTATACTATAATCACTATTTTACTACTATTAACTCATACTTTTTCAGTCCACAACCTAACAACACAAATATAAAATAGAACTAAAACCACAAATTCAAATATAAATTAAAAAGAAATAAAAATCATTACTCATAGTGTCCTAATATAATAAAAGCAGTTCATAAGTTCATTGTGCAACGACAAAAAAAAAACAACATAAAAGTTTTCCGTGAGAACAGTACACGCCAAAAGTCTATACTCCATTAGATGAGATTTATTTCCGTGAGATAATATTTTTAATTCTATTATTTTAAAAATGAATTTAATTCTATTATTTAAAATAAATTTAATTCTATTATTTTAATAAAATAAAATTTATTAACTCGGGCCAAACGAGACAGCCCTCGGCCCACTGGGCCAAAACGGGTCGATCTCATTTGGCCCGTCGGGCCAAAATGATCCAATTTTTTTGGGCCACTATTTTTTCAGCCCAGCGCAATCCATATGTCGGGTAAGTCTGGCCGGAATTGCAAGTTCTAATTTTTTATACCACTAACCCGGTATAAAATTCAGCCATAATATAGCGACTTCACTGTTTCCTTTATAATAAACTATTCGTTATTTTCCTTCACATAGAATAATATGCTCTTTATCACCTATCACATAGTAATAAATTAATAATATTAATGATTTATTTAACTTACCAATAATAATATTATTAAAATCAATACTAATATTGAAGTGACTCAAAATTTTAGTACGTCGCATGTTAATTTAGACTTGTCCAACCCAATAAGTTGCAATCATGTATATGCGTGTCTTTCAATTCTTCATATTTTTAGTATGTCCCAAGTTAATTTTGCCTTGACCAACCCAATATGTTACAATCATGTCTTTCAATTGACCAGCTTACTGAACAATGGCATATGTGTACTTTTTTTAAATCAATCGTTTTCTTTTCTTTCTTCTTTTTTCCCGCGTGTCAAATACACATTTATGTAAAGGATAAGATCAGTGATGCGTGATTTCCTTTTAAACAATCAATTAAAGATTTATAGCATGTATAAGGTGCTTTATTTAAAACAAGCACTCTTATTAAATTTATTCAAATTAATATCGTTATATGTATTCCAAGATACAATTAGATATATAAATTTAACTTTTGGTAAAAAATACACCCTCTGTCCATCAAATTATTTACCACTTCCCTTTTTTATTTGTCCACAAAATTTTTTCTCATTTTCTTATTTAGAAACAACCTACACTCACAATAAAATTTTGGGCCCCACAATACTCTTGTTTTTCCCTTACTTTATCTATCATTTCAATATAATACTATTTTTCATTAAATCTCGTGCCCACAAAGAAATGGGAAAAAGTTTCATGGACGGGGGGAGTATTTGGTATCTATTAGTGCATGTAATAGTATCGATAAAGATATGTAATTGCATCAATTTTATACTATGAATAAGTGATCGTGTTGTCGAGACACATAAAATATAATATTTAACTCTTGTTCTGCTAACAAGTAGAAGTAATATTCTAAAAATCATTAGTCGCTAGTCAGTCGGACTAGGGTCTAGCGACTAGTCGGAGATTAGCCGGGAACTAGTCGGAAGTACCTAAACGATAAATAGAATTAAATAATATATTAATAATTATAATACATAAAAATGAATAAAAAAAACTAACATCACCATCTTTCAATATTAAAATTATAATTGATAATAAAGATGAATTCAAATTTTAATAAAGTAGTAATTTAAAAATAAAAAAGACATGTATTAGTTCAAATTTAAAATTTTAAGTTCTACCTATTTGAAATGACAACACAATAATTAAAGAACTTCTTAAAAATGACAACACAATATTTAAAAAAAAATTAAGTTAAAATGGCTTAGTCGGTGTCTAGACGGTCTAGTCGACACCTAGTCAATCTAAAGAGAAAAAAATGGGCCTAATAAGAAACGGCCTAGCTGACTACTATCTCAAACGAATTTTTGTTTTTTATATAAATCGGATCGGCCAAGGGCCAACTAACGACTAGTTGGCCGACTTTTAGAAGACAAAGTAGAAGTGACAAGTATGGAACGATCCCATATGGAGCAGAAAATTAATTTGTAAAATTAAGTATTAATTAAGGAGTAATTATGAGAGGGGTATTTTTGGTTGACTATACTAAATTATATCTAAAACTAGAGCATAAGAAGATTGTACGTAATAAAATATGTAATCAATGAAAATAATATTTCAATTTTAAGTTCAGTATTCACATAATTTATATTATCCTAATTAATTCGTGATAGAGTTGCTCCAATCTCAAATCTCTTCCTGAAATAACGAGACGCTTAGTTAAACCGAATTAGTTTTTAAAATTAGTTAGTTAAGTGACACTCGTTAGCTAACCCCGTTTAATCATATAACATATTGAGATATTCACTAGATTTAATTTGTTAAACACATTCAATTATTAGATTAATAAAAAGTTTGGATTGCAAAATATAAAATGTTCGTTTATCCATACCCTCAGTGAATGGTGTACTGGTTGTTATTTCATTAATATATCCTATAATAATTATGGATTACAGTTTATATTCTAATTATAAAACTACTGTGAATTAACCTACCATGTCATTACTAAATTAATTACAAACACTCCTACACATACAACCAAGTATTACGAAAAACATTTAAAGTTGAAAATACGAACACGTCGGTAGAAATTAATTAAAAAATAATACAATTAAAGTTCAACATTTTCAGGATTTAAATATAATATTAATTAATTAATTATGGTCATGAAATCTAATAAATATGCAATATATAGCAAAAAATAAATAAAAAATACAAAGTCTAAATCGAATGAGATTATTGCAGTCCACCGTCGTACTCTTCTTTTTCTCCCACTATGCAATTGAGTTGCCCTCACTCTGTCTTGTACAGTTGTACGTACCCTCTTCTCCAATTTCCAATAATTAGAGGAGACGGATATTTTCCCCCATTTTTTATTATTTCACCTCACATTTAATTTTTTTATTTAAAAATATATTTTAAACATAAAAATATCCCTTTTATTTTGTTTTCCTAATTTACAAATGGATCAATTCACCCTCATGTTTTTCATATAAAAATCCTATTTATGATTTATGAGGGTTTTTTTGAAAAATTAAAGGGGATGAACTGAAAATTTAAGATGGTGAAGTGAAAAAGAGGTGAAGTAATTAAAAATGGGGGAGAATATCCGTGCCTATAATTATATAGAAGTGGAGATGGGCCTTTGATTATACATGGCCCACAAGCTTTGGCATGGGCTTCTCTCTGTATGGGCTTACTTCTTTCATTATCTTGCGCAGGTTATTGACATTATTCTTTATGGAAAATATACCATACTTAAAATATTTCATAATTTTTTTTAAAAAGAAAAAATTAAAACTTTCAAAAAAAAAAAAAATTAAACATCTTATCAATTTTTACTATATTCGAAAAAGTAAAAAAAAAAAAATCGATTTTTTTTTTTTTAGTAGAAGATACTATATTCATTTAGATAGTATATTACGTAATTTGGCTAGTGTCAATAACTGGGCCTTGATTATTTCTACTATGCGTGGGCAAATTTCAGATGGCTTTCCAACTACTTACATGGGCTCTACCAACTTAGGCAACAATTCTCATGAATGGGCCAGGTTAACTTCAGATAATTAATTGTAATAAATTACATTATAATAAGTTAAAATTACGTAAAAGTTTTTAATTATTAACAAATTTCGTGAAAACGAGTATTCTACTAAGGCAAAGTATTATGTGAATGATACACACAGTAAATTTTATGGTGAACAACAATTTATTTTAAGTATTTTGATATTTGATTTTTTTTAGAGATAAATGACATAAAATATTGTATATGAACTAACACGACAATGTATATGAACTAACACCACACTATATATGAATTAACACCACACGTTGTATGTCACAGTGAATGAACTAAAATCATATTGTATATGAACTAACACCACACTGCATATGAACTAACACTACACACCGAAATGTGTGTTACTGCGTGAAATAAAATATGTCGTTCACGAAATTATTTTCGTGAGTATTACTCACATAATACCTACTCTTCTATTAAATATTGGGACCATCGTGTTTAGTACTTGACTATTAAACTAATATCCTTTGAACAGTTATTAAGAGGGTCATTTTTTTAGGTTTATTATAAAAAGAGATAAGTGTGCAATTTTTATAATATTTACACATTCATTTTAAGTGTGTGTTTTGATGTGCATTTTTTTATAATTTTTCACACTTGCCCCTCTTTGCAATTTAAAAGGAAAGTTTCTCTCTTTATTTTTTTTCTCATTTTCTTATAGTTTTCTTGATCTTGCACAAAAAAATTTGGGAACAGAACCTGGGCTGTTGCATGCCTTAATTGGAAAACTACTCAGAGAAAACTTTACAAATTAAATGAATTAATTTTTAGATGAGATGGAATTCTAAGTAAATTATGCTGATCATGGCTTGGCTGGAAAACAAACATAAAATTAAAAATAACAAAGTAGTCCTTGGCTCTGGATTCTGAGCTAAGAAAAGTAGAGATGGAGGATGGAGATTGTGTAATCATGAAAAGTCATTGGAACAACCTCGTTTTCAATGGATTAAATGCTTTATGAGGTCTATTTCCTACTCTTTCTCTTCTACTTTATTTGCATTTGTCTGCTATATATGATCTTTTAGGGGGTGGTCTGGAGTTTGGTTGAGCTTGATACTCGTGTTCATCAAAAGATGCACGCAAGTTGATCCCTATCTAGCCTCATATACTGGAGATAAACTTTACTTAGTCGCCACGGGTTTTCTTATGCTTGCTGCTCATGACTTCAACAGCTTATTACCAAATGTGGAAATCTACATTCTTATGTTGCCTACTACTGTCTTTATAAACAGGATGGCCACTCTTTCTTATGTATCTACAGCCAGAGCTTTAGCTTTGGTTGTTAAGATAACTCACTCTTTGTTTTCTTGCAGGTATTGTTCCTTCTTTCTCTACAATTAATGGCAGTGTTGGGATATTTGACGTTTGGTTCGGAGTTACAATCCCAGATAACACTCAATCTTCCAGCAAACAAGTGAGCTCTAAATTGGCAACTACACTGGTCTACTCAATTCTATATGCACTGATGCTAAGGCCAATTTTCCGATTCTACTGAGAACCGTGTTGGGGAAAATTAGTACAGATCATTGTTTTCACTAGAATAATGTTGCTCAGCAGCAGTGTTGTCATAGCGTTAACTCTACAGTCTTTTTGGGATGTGATGTCGCTTGTGGAGCGTTTTTAAGTGTTACTGCTTCCATGCTTATGCTACTTGATGATTTCAGGAGCGGCTACCAACTTTGGCTTCGAATGTTTGATCATGATCAGGCTCGCTGTGTTGATGGGACTCGTCATCTTTGTAATTGGTACTTACGCGTCTTTGAAACAGATCATGCAAGATATTTTGATGATCGCTCAGCTCCATCAAACTTATCTTCCCCATGGGAAGATGATGAAGTTATAGAACATTAACTGGTATCCATTTGGCATCTTTGCTTTAGTAGTTTATCCTAAAGTTATCATAGGCAGTGTCTTTTAGCTGAATCCGAGTTTAGAAACCTAATCATTAGGCAGTTTATGTAGTACCAATTACGTTAAGAAATGAGCTCTGCCTTGTTTCCATCAACTTTTATTTCATGGTAGTATGATGTATTACTCACTAAAGCAAGAGTTTGGCCAATTGAGAATCATGAATTTAGACGAAAAGTGTTTTTTCAGCTGTCGTGGTTACTTTCATTAATTATTTTCAGATGGAACATGAACCAACTTTATTTTAGCAAAAGAAATAAAAATGTATAATAGACTTTCTCAATGCTTCAACTCAACTATATATGAGAGACCAAGCCAAAGATGCTGATATTTGAGCACGAAAACGAATGAAAAGAAAAGGAAGTAACCTATTTGGTAAAATGCAGGTCAAAGCCGACGATGCATCCCCTGCATATGGTGTGAAGAAAGCTGAGGAGCATGATTCAGTTGGTCGCAATTCTGCAGGAACTACCTCGTTCTTCAAGACAACTTTCAACGGCATAAACACTCTCGCAGGTCCTCACTCTATCATGCATTTCTGTCAGATCACAGATCATATATATCTAAGACTAAACTGATTTGCAACATTTTGTTTCAGGAGTTGGGATTATGTCGATTTCATACGCGTTATCATCCGGAGGATGGTTAAGCTTGACATTTTTGTTAGCCATTGCAAGTGTGACTTTTTACACAGGCTTGTTGATCAAAAGATGCATGGAAGTAGACCCCAACGGGCTTTCGGTACCAAAGGAAGGATACTTATCTCCATTCTAATAAATGTTGAACTTTACTTGATTGCCACAGGTTTCCTAATATTAGCAGGTGACAACTTGCATAAATTATTATCAAATCTAGAAACGAACATTCACGGTATCCCAATTGGTGGACGACAAACTTTAATTCTACTCATAGCCCTCATCTTACTGCCTACTATTTGGATAGATAAGATGAGCACTCTATCATATATATCTGCTACTGGGGTTGTAGCATCTATGGTCATACTTGGATCCGTTTTATGGTCGGGCATATTTGATGGTATCGGGTTTCATCACAAGGGAGTATTCTTAAATTGGAGTGGATTACCTACAGCTTGCAGCTTATACACCATTTGTTATCATGCTCATCCACTTTTCCCTACATTGTATACTTCAATGAGTAATCAAGGACAATTCACATCGGTATAGTCCGTTCTTTTAGACATTGAATTAGTTGACACAAAAATTTGTATGAACCTGGTTCCTGAAAACCATGAACTCCATTTGATGCATAAGGTTTTCTAGATCCAGTTTCAAATGAGTAAAAAATGGTATGAGATTCACATGAATCAAGTTCACACAAGTGTTGCTCATTAGTTTACTTGTTCGGTAAAAGATTTTAACCCGGTGTTTTTGACAGGTATTGTCTGTTTGCTTTCTGTTAGGCACGATCATCTACATTTCGTTGGCAGTCACTGGATACCTAATGTTCGGTTCAGAAGTACAATCTCAGATAACATTAAACCTTCCAACAAAGAGTTTTAGTACTAAAGTGGCAATCTTCACTGCCTTAATAAATCCTATAGCAAAATATCCGCTGTTGTTAAAGCCAATAGTTGATGTAATTGAAAGCCGTTATGAATCTCAAATTACAAGAAGATCCCACAGGTTATTACTAAGAACAGCTTTGGTGGGAACCAGCGTCGCTGTAGCTCTGACCCTACCATTTTACGGGTCTCTAATGGCACTTGTCGGAGCATTTTTTAGTGTCACGGGATCTATACTGCTTCCATGCCTATGCTACGTGAAGATCTCTCGTGCTTATACGAAACTTGGTTTTGAACTGGCCATTATATGCTTCATCATGTCAATGGGGATTGTTATCCTAGTTTTTGGCACTTATATATCTTTGTTGCAAATAATCCAAAATCTTTAGAAACTTACTATGTATTCGATGTAGAATATAAATATCAGAGCTTGAAACTAGCAAAAAGATCCTCATGTTCATCACAAACAAGAAAACTGGCATTGATTATATATATGACCACAACAAAATTGCAATCTTCATTCAAATTCAATCATCTCCATATGCAACTTTAGTGTGTTTTGCAACAACAGTACATCCGTACACCCAACACAGGAATAATCTCCAGATAAGAATCTAAGAGTGGTACCTGCAATCTCTAGACTGCTCTCTCCAGCTGTTTTCTTCAATCCTTTGTCTCTCATTTTGCTCCTCAAATGCTCCGCTTTCTCCCATAAGCCGATTTCAGCATATTTGTTTGCAAGCATCACGAGGTTTCCGCTCCTCTTTGGTTCCAATTCAATTAGCCTTCGCCTTACCTTCTCGCCTACCCCAGTGTAATCTTTAACATCATAAATGTTGCATGAGCTTAGCAATGCTCTCCAGACAACCCCATCAGCCTCTATGGGCATTTTCATTACAAAATCGTAAGCTTCTTTAAGACGACCAGCCCGCCCCAAGATGTCAACCATAGCACCATAGTGTACCATCGTGGGCGTGATCCGATACACTTGCTCCATCTCGTGGAAATAGTGCTGCCCTTCGTACACTAGTCCAGCATGGCTACAGGCACAAAGAACTCCGAGGAAAGTGACGTGATTAGGCTTGATTGAATGATTTCTCATCTCCCTAAACAAGTTGAGGGCATTTCTAGCAAAACCATGCTGTGCAAATCCATGAATCATAGAGCTCCATGTCCAGACATTTCGATTAACCATTCTATTAAAAACAAATTTAGCATAATTAACATCTCCACATTTCCCATACATGTCAACAAGTGCAGTACCTAACTGACAATTCACAAGCATACCTTTCTCGATCACTTGAGAATGTATCCACTTTCCCAAGCTCAAGTTTCCAATCTCTGCACAAGCAGAAAGCACGATCACCATAGATGTCTCGTCTGGCTCAAATTTATTGTTTATCATTCTAAAGAAAAGCTCCACCGACTCATAAAACCAAGAGCAATCCACATGAGCAGATATTATCGAGTTCCACGAAACAGAGGTTCTACGAGACATTTCGTCGAACACCTTGTGCGAATCCGTTAGCTTCTTGCATGACCCATAAAAATGAATAAGGGTATTCTGAACATACACATTGGAATAGTAACCAAGCTTCATTGCATCCCCATGAATCTGTCGGCCCTCATATACACCCGCGAATGAAGCGCACGACTTGAAGAGGAAAGGGAAAGTATACTCATCCGATTTAACACCCGAACGCCGCATATCTAGAAAAACAATAATCGCTTCTCTCTGCAACTCGGATTTAGATGTGGCATAGGCCCTTATCACACTATTCCACATACAAGGTTCTAACTTGTGAGAGAAATTAACAACACGGCGACCGTGATTTATAAAACCAATCGAATAATTAGTTCTTCTGGTTGAACCTGAAGTGCAAAATTGGATGATTTTGTCAGTAATATCTGAGTTGTGATGGAGGCCTGATATTACGATCTGTGCATGAATCTGAAAGAGCTGTTTTAATGAAGAGCAAGAATTTAAGAGAGAGACAGGCATCGATGCAGTGCTACGAAATTTGAATTGCAGTTGAAGATTTTAGGCGGCTGAATTTCAGAGACCGTTGAAACTGGAAACAATCGCACCATTAAAGTCGTTGCATGGTTCAGGTCAGTGCCGACTGCCGAACTTGTTCTGTTGTATACTCCTCAAAAAAAATTGCAATGATGCGCAAATTTTTTGTAATTTTAAGTGTTGGATTTAAAAATAATAATAATCGGCAAAAAAATAATAATATCATGACATTTTAGTAAGAGTGGTTGTGCCACCTTAATTTTTTACTATTTCCAATCTAATTTTATTTTTGCCAAAAACTTCGTAAACATACATGTATACATACGTCCCAGGAGAATTATTCAATTACTCGACAACTCATAATACCCAAGAACTATAAGAAATTGCATCTAACATTTTGGCTTTTAATAGAATGCTTGCTTGCAGGTGATCAGGCTTGCGGATAATTCATCCAAGTGATCATTAATTCCTACCATTCTCTTAACCTGCATGTTTATGCGAACATGAATTGTGTCATCCAATTTACAACATAGATTAAATAGACTGTGGAAAATTGAACTTCTGGCCAATTTCTGAGGGTTTGTGAAATTTAAATCACTGCACAACAATATATGTATTATGTATACCTATATACATACATACCTGAATTGCCTAAATATATAAATATATTAATATAATTAAAATGTGTTGGGTAAATTTGTGAGTGAAATTTAAACAAACTTTGTTATTTGTTCTTGGGGCATTGAGAATTGTTCTTGGAGTATTATAAATTATTCTTGGGGTATTTACTTATATTTGTTCTTAGGGTATTGTGATTTACTTTTGGGGTATTGTTATTTGTTCTTCGGGTATTGAGAATTATTCTTGGAGTATTTATTTAGACTTGTTCTTGGTTTATTTTAAGTTGGTCTTGGGGTATTGTGACTTGTTCTTGGAGTATTATAAATTATTTATGGGGTATTGTATGTTGTTATTGGGGTATTTTTGTATAGAGTTGTTCTTTAGGTATTGTAAATTGTTCTTGGGGTATCATAATTTGTGTTTTTGGGGTATCATAATTTGTTCTTGGGGTATAATACCCAAAGAACAAATTTGTTCTTGGGGTATCATAATTTGTTATTGGGGTATCATAATTTGTTTTGGGATATAATAATTTGTTCTTTGGATATTATAAGTTTATAGAATTTTAAAATAATAAGTTTAGCCCATATATATTTTTTAAAAATTATATATATATATATATATATATATAGTATTTATTAATTATAAAAAATTATATATAAAATTGTTTGTGACAAACTTAATTTCTAATTAAATTAATTTGTGTTATATATAGCATTAGAAGCTTGGGAAACAGTATATCATATATATTGCCAAATTATAATATATGACTTAGTAAAACTTAATTGGATTTCATAAACTAAATTCACAACAGTTTTTATATATCAAGTCTAATTCGCATACATAACTAAAAAAGAGAGCAATTTATAATACCCAAAAAACATCTTATAATATTTAAAAAAACAATTTATAATACACATAGATCAATTATTTAATTTTTCCATGAATTATTTGGATATTCTTTTTAGTTTAATTATTTATTTTTTCGTGGGGTATGGTGAGTTGGTCTTGGGGTATTATAAATTATTCTTAGAGTATTGTGACTTGTTCTTGGGGTATTGTTATTTGTTTTCTTGGGGTATTGCGAATTATTCTTGGGGTATTATGAGTTGGTTTTTGGGTATTATAAATTATTCTTGGGGTATTTACTTATATTTGTTTTTGGGGTATTGTAATTTATTCTTCGAGTATTGAGAATTGTTCTTGGGATATTTACTTAGACTTGTTCTTGGGGAATTTACTTATACTTATTCTTGAGGTATTGTGACTTGTTCTTGGAGTATTATAAATTGTTCATGGGATATTGTATGTTGTTATTGGGGTATTTTTGTATAGAGTTGTTCTTCGGGTATTATGAATTATTCTTTGGGTATCATAATTTGTTCTTGGGGTATTGTGAATTATTATAAATTCGAAACCACCATATAAAGAATAAAAAATTGCAAACGAAATTATAATTGCCTACCTAGTTAATGCCTAAAAAAATTTTAACAAGAAATTTCCATTGTTGGAAATAAAATTCATAAATAATTAATTATCTATAAATAATTTGACTATAAAATTATTTTATATGTAAGGAATAAAGATGTCCATATTCATTATGAATTTTATATTTCTTTTATAGTGACTGATGTACCTAATTTTTCTGTTAGTTCTATAAATATATACGATTAGGGGTGGCATATCGTACCATACCGTACCGTACCGTCCATACCGTATACCGTACCGAAATTTTTGGTATACCGGATTTCGATATATCGAAATTTCGGTATACCAAAAATGCATACCGCATACCGTACCGAAAATTTCGGTATACCATACCGTACCGATATTTTGATATATACCGATCTATACCGAAATACCGGTCCATACCAAAATACCGACTATGTCGGTATACCGCCCATACCGGTATATACCGCCATACCGGTCCATACCGAAATAATTGAAGTATAATTTTAATTAAATAAAAATATATTTAATATAAAATTACCAAAATGGTATATATCGGTATACCGAGATACGGAAATATTTTCGGTATACCGGTTTATACCGAAAATATTTCGATATTTCGGTATATACCGGTATACCGAAAATTTTAAAATTCTATACCGATACCGTAGCGAAAATATCGGTATGGTATCATACCGTACCGAAATTTTTGATATACCGAAATTTTCGATAAATTTGGTATTTTTTTGTATGATAAGTATGGTATACCGGTATTTTCGGTATTTGCTCCACCCCTATATACGATTCCGTAGACAATGAAATCAGCTTCTCCTTCTTCACTAATTTTATCAAGTCTTTTCCATTTAAGAAGCATAGGATAAATAATGAATTAGGTGTATTATAATTACAAAATTAGAAAGGAGAGAGGGATGAGCAGACAATAACATACATGGGGTATTGTATGTTGTTATCGGGGTTTCGATGTTTCTCATTATACCATAAAAACAATTAGTTATACCCAAGAACAACTCTTTAATATCTAAAGAACAAATGATTGCAATACCCCAAAAACAATTTGATATACCAAAAAACACACAGTGTGGTGTGTAGTGTGTATTTTTGGAAAAAAACAAATTAAATTTAAAATTAAAGTAAAATCCAAGTGCATTGGGTGCATGCAAAAATTTGTGTTTTAGTAAAGTTACTCAACTCTTATAAAAGTGTCTATAATTTCAAGTATATTAAAAAATATCTAATAAAAAATAAAGCATTCAAGATTAAATTAAATTCTGCATATTTAAATTCCTCAACGACGCGGAAGACTAAATCTTAATTTGAATTTTCTCAAACAATTTAAAAATATTGAGAACAATATCATTCAACATAAAATCATCCTACACTTTTCATATTGTCCAGGTCACACCTCTCCATATATTTGATTTTGAACTACTTTATTTTTTTTATTAGTTTTTTCGTAACACAATTTCGCCCATTTGAATGAAATAATTGAGATATTGAATTAACTATAAAGTAAAATAGTGTATAAAATGGTCCTTCTACACAAAAATATATAATTTATTATTAAAAGATGTTAATTGTAATGCACAAAAGTTCACTTAAATTAACAACAGATATAATTTTTTATTAGTAAAATAAATATTATTAAGAGAAATTGCCTATGGGATACTACATTTTTACATTTCTTGTTCTCAACTCACTTAGCCTATATTAGTTTACACTAAACTCACACCTAGCCTATATTTTGTAGGCACTCATCCCACACCACACCCCCCTCCCCCTCCCCCTCCCCCAACCCCACCTTTTTTACTTTCTTTTATTTATATTTATATAAAATAAATTTTACTTGTATAATTTTTTATTATGTGTCTAAATTTAATTAATAATGATTATAATTAATTTATTAAAATATATTAGATTTTCAATGATATTACTAATCATAAAAAAACAAAATATTCCAAGTTTAAAAAAAAAAAGTAAAGGTTCAAACGTTGGTAACTACAGTTCAATTTTCATTTTGTGTTAAAGTTCAATTATAAATTTATTCTAACAACTCTCATTTCTCTTTCCTCTCTCCTCTCTCATATGTCAATTGTCAAATCACCCACATTCCACTTTTCTCTCCTTAATTTCGGTACCTTTCTCTCTCTCTCTCTCTCTCTCTCTCTCTCTCTCATCTCTCAACTTTTTCCTCTATCTTCTCTCTCATATCTTCTCTCCTCTACTCTCTCTCTCTCCTCTCTCCTCTCTCATATGTCAACTCAGCCACATTTCATTTTTTCTCTCTTTAATTTCGGTACATTTCTCTCTCTCTCATCTCTCCACTTTTTCCTCTATCTTCTCTCTCCACTCTCTCTCTCTCTCTCCTCTCTCCTCTCTCCTCTCTCATATGTCAACTCACCCACATTCCACTTTTCTCTCTTTAATTTCGGTACCTTTCTCTCTCTCTCTCATCTCCACTTTTTCCTCTATCTTCTCTCTATTTTTATTTTATATTTTTGGTAGTTATGATATTTGAAAGATGTGTTTTCTCATTTAATTTTATATGGAATAATTTGTGTCTAATTTTATTGGATTACTTTATTTATGTTTTCTAATATTTTTAGTAGTGCAATAATTTGTTAATATTTGTGGCTAATTTTAATTAATTAATAATTATAATTATTTTATTAAAATACACTAGAATTTCAGTTATATTGTTTGTTATAAAAAAAGGAAATATTCACAAGTTCCAAAACAAAAGTAAAAGTTTCAACGTCTTAACTGTAGTTCAATTTCATTTTCTCTTAAAGTTCAATTATAAATTTATTCTAACAACTCTCATTTCTCTCTCCTCTCTCTCCTCTCTCATTCTCTCTCTCTCTCTCTCTCATTTGTCAATCAAATCAGTCAGCAATCAATTCAACCCCCATAATTAATTTTTTTCCTTTTTCTTATTTTATATACACTTTATTACTTACAATTTTAATTTTAAAATAACATTATTTTATGAATTTATTTGAGTTCATTTTCCCCTCTTTTTATAACATTTTTAATTTTAAATATATTATTACTTAATGTTAATTTTACTTATAACATTTCTCCCTCTTTTTTTTATGAATTCAAATGGTATTTTTTTTTGTTTAATTTAGATTTTTTAAGTTGATTATACGGAATATTTATAAGTTCCAAAAATAAAATAGAAGTTCAAATATAATAACTTATAAGTTCAATTTCAAATTAATAAGTTCCATTTTAAAATTTTATGGATATCAAAATACATCAAAAATTAACTGAGATAACTGATACATTGATGAAAAAGACAACTAATGAAGCTAAACCACTTTCTATCAGATAAAACCTGCATGCCCCCTGCAACAGGAATTGCAAATAATTATTAACTGCTTAAAATGAGAAAAATATGGATTTAACTCTTTTTTTTATAGGAATATGGGTTTACTGATTTAATGAGAATTAAATTGACCCTTCATGAAGAGAAAATAAAGAAAGCCCAACAACAAACATCATTCTCTTATTCCACAGTTTCTCAAGCAGCAATTTCGCTCTAAATCTAATATTAAATTTTATCAAAATAACAAACAAGAAATTACACCTAAATTAATAATCTCATGAAAAAAAAAAAAAAACTCACTTTGGCAAAGAACAATCCCTGAGTTGCCATCTCCAATACTGATACAAAGAATTCTTCCTTCCATCATTCATTTGCAACAAAAAATTTAGAAATTCGATCATTCATTTGCAACAAAAATCCCAACAAAATTGCAACTTCTAGAAAAATCCCAAAAAAAAAATCCCAACAAAACTGCTAATTATAGAAAAATGGGCTGAATAATTTGCAACAAAAAAATATCCCAACAAAATTGCTAAACTCTCACGCCTTCTAGTTGAATAATTTTTAAAAATGGCATTGGGCTTTCTACTAATAAAATTCAAACGAGCCCAAATTATTTTCCTTACTCCTACCTGTCAGGAGCACGATGGCAAGGTTTTGACCCCGGAGGACACGCGTAAGCCTCTCCTTGCCCCGTGCTTCGATTTGAACAGTTCTGCACCGTTTGTTTTCTCTCGAGCCGACGCCTCCGATTTCTTCCTCGGCTTCTTCCTCGCAGAGCTCAAGCCACCATGGAATTTTTGAAGCGAGCCAGAGAACTGTGTGGGCTTGGGGCCAAGAAAGGGGCTGTGAGAGAGAGAGAACCAGAGTCGGAGTCGGCCGGCGCCATGTGAGCGACGGTAAAGAGTGAGAGACAGTAGATAGTGAGAGGAGAATTGGAAAGAGAGAGAATGAGTGCTGCGGGGTTGTGGAAAGGGGATATATATTTAATAGGTTGAAGAGAGAAAGAGGAGAAAGATATAATGGTGTCAGATGGGTGGGTTAGGTTTGGGTTACCCAAGCTTTTTCAGGTATATGGATGATTAGTAGGTGTCTTTTATACTATTTGCACTGGGGAGAAAAAACTTTATTGTTATTGGGCTCGGAGGAAAAACACTAAGAGAATTGTACCCAATAGAAAACCACCTTATTATTAACTCGTGGAATAAGGCACCAATTATACCCAATCCATCACAAAAATCTAGCAAAAAATTTACATCCAAGCAACATTATTAAAAGCATAATTGACTACTAGAATTCATCACTCAATTACTATAAATAATTCCTTGCCAATTAATTCCTCTCATAAAAAGATATTACTCGTAATGCTAAGAATATCAATAATTAGGCGATATCAATTAAACTAAAAATAATATTAATCACATGAATCTAGTTTTATGGTTACCAACTCTACCTATAAAATTGAATATTTATTATTAATCTTTTAGTTAATATAATTAAATATTTTTAATAATGTATAAATTAATTTGTGACCGTTGAAAATAAGAGGTGTGCAAATCAATTTGGGAAAAAATGAAAAGTTGAGAACTAGCGACAAAAGAGCGCTAAAGCACGTGTTGAATATTGAGGTGAATTGTGTGGACTCCAAATTTCCGATGTTGATGAACCCCAACCCAACCCAACCCAAGTCCAGTGGTGGTGAGAAATGAATTGACGAAATAGTCCAACACATTTCCCACGTGTCAGTTAGATCCAATTAATAATGACTGATAACTTAAAATTATCTACACGAACCTGCAATTTCGGATTTCCAACTAATTTTGCTCAATCTCAACCTGAAACTGGTTTTCTGCCTCTGTGATATTATTACCACTGGGTCCTACTTCTGTCCAGCTACTTCTTGGAGCTTTGCTCATGGTTTTCCCATATTTCCCATCACAGACCACTCACGTTTATAAAGGCACGATCTTTGGCCAGTAATGTTTCTCCATCACAAGAATCATTAACTGGGTTTTGTTTATTTCTTGATTTTCTCAGTTGGGGGCGCTCCATTTTTCTGTGGGTCGCTCTGCTTGCTGAAATCTTGAAGAATCATATTCCCATTTTTCGTTGAGGCAATTTGTCGAGCAGTTAAATGGCGTCAATGGGATCCTTCCCTGCTGGGGTCGACAGTTCTATACTTCTTCATAGCGCGAATCATCAACGGCCCATGATTCATAGACCAGCTTATAGGTCAAGGAAGTATGTGGTAGTTGGGGGAAATGCAGATTTTAATTCAGTTGGGGTTTCATGTACAGTAGATCTTTTTGGCAGAGTATCTCTGTGCAGTGGATGCGGCGGTAGATGGCGGCGGTGGAAGACCCACCGTGTGAAAGCCACGGCGGAGGAAAGTGGGCGAGGTGAGACGGGCGATGATAACTCAGATGAGGCTTTACAAGCCACAATTGAAAAGAGAAAAAAAGTTACACAAATGCAAAAGGAGCTTTTACAACAGGTTTTTGTGTCCCTTGATCTCTTTCACTTTCTCGTAAAGTTATTCAATTGTGGCTTTAAGTTTAAGTAGATTTTCAAGCTGACTTATTCGATAAAGTAATCCAAAAATTAGCAAAAAACTATACAGAAAAATTAATCTCTTTATTCTTTATTTATTCCTCTCATATGTTAGCTGTCTTCAGTTTAACATCTTATAAGTTATAACCAACAGAATTAACGAACTTCAGTGGCATTGACGTTAGTTCTTTCAAAAAGGCAAAGATCCAATTTTCTATTTGAAGAACTTATATTCAATTTCCATTTGAAGAACTACTCAGAGTGGAAAATTGATTCTTGAAGTTCTTATTAAGTGAGGAGATGTTAATTTTTGTAGTTCCTATTACTTCCTATGGACTCTTCTATTGCCTCTGTTTGAAATGCTGTGTGGAACAGTTAACTGCTGGTAATCTTGAGTGGTTAGCCAAAAAGAAATGATGCGATTTTTCAAGGAGAGATTGATTAGTTACAATGTTTCTATTTTTTTTTTATTTTGGATGTAATAAGTTGCTGTTTGTTGACAGCAAGAAATGGCTAGTGAGCCATCCTCTCCCGATTCTCCTCCATTACTCTGTTATGGGGATTATTGAATTGATTAACCAAAATGTCCTTATATTGCACAATTTTATGTTGGACTCCATGCATGATTGATATATATCATTGATGTACAAAGATAAACAGTATTCAATGTGACGTATTCTCTACTAACTTTATCAAACGCAATGCAAGTCATATATTCTATATACCATCTTGCAGATCGCTGAAAGAAGAAAAATAGTCTCATCAATTAAAAATAGCATAATTAATACTGAAGGCTACGAACAGCCTTCTGTGGAGAATAAGTTCACTGTTTCCAGTCCGGATGCTGCTGCAAAAACTCAAGGTAATGACACGAATCAGGACCATGAACTTGATGAAGTATGCTGTGAATGAGTATCCAACTTTATCTTTGTTAAATATGTTGTTGCAGATTCGACAGACCATGGAAAAGAAGACCTCACTTTTAATGGAGCACCATTTGCTGCAAGTACACTACAACAATCGAAAGCCAATATTTCTGGGGATGTTCTGCCCAAAGAAGTATCATCTGTGCCTAGGAAATCCTTTGTGGGACCCAGTTTCGAGCCGTCTTCAACATCTGCTTCAAAGACTTCTACTGAAGAAGATCCATTAGAAAAGTTGAATGATACTACTGTAAAGACAGCAAATTTACCTTATAAACCATTTAAAAGGGAAGATAAGCAGCGTGAAGATTCAAAGGAACCAAATCTAGAGGATGCAAATGTTGAAGCTCAAGATCCCACAAATGAAGACGTGAAACCCCCTCCTCTGGCTGGGCCCAACGTAATGAACATAATATTGGTGGCTTCTGAATGTGCTCCTTGGTCTAAAACAGGTACTTCTGTTCTTTTTTTTATTTGAGAACATCTGGCCTCCTGTGTTCTTGAGACATGATGACACTTCGTTGTTCGGAGCATTTTCATGATTGAAACTGTATGGTTTGCAATGATTTCATTAAAGAAGCCCTTTAATCATTTGTTCTTCCTTGAGATATTTTCACGTGCATGGATATTAATTGAGAACTATCTTCCAGTCACTCGATACTAACTAAGAATGATGTTCGTTAGGTGGGCTTGGAGATGTTGCTGGGGCTTTACCTAAGGCTTTGGCTAAGCGTGGACATAGAGTCATGGTACTTGGTTTTATTTAAACTCATGACTTAACCCTATTTCTCAGTGTAATAAAGCAGAAAAATGAAAATAGTAGTTAAAATATAATGTTGTGATGTATTATAAACTACATGTTATATGCACCTGATTTGTAGTGTAAGCATGTTTTCTGTTTATTTGGGGGGAGTCGTCCAGGCAGCGGAGGATCTTCTTCTGATTCCCCTTTTTTTCGTCCCTGTAACTGATAGGTGGTTGTGCCTCGGTATGGTGATTATGCTGAAGTTGTTGATTTAGGCGTTAGGAAGCATTATAAAGTGGATGGTCAGGTAAGCAATGACTCTTTTATACAAAATTGAGTCCTTTTACTTTTATTTATTAGCTCTCGTACTTTCATTTGCATTATATTTTGGTCCCTGAACATTTTTTTGTACTTTTTGCATTAAAATTTGATCTTTATGTCAAATATATTACCACTAAGTATAGGAAGCCAATTTCAAGGCAAAAAATGACAAGGATTCAAACTTTTACGTATAAAAGTATAGGGACCTAATAACACACACAAAAAAAAAAAAAAGATCACGATTTTATTTTTATAAAATGAAAATATATAGGGACATAATTTTTTATTTTTTATTTTAAAAAAGTTGAATCAGGAACTCAAATATGATTCTTTTTTCTATAAATTTGTTGATCTTATGTAACATCATATGATAATTTTCAGGATATGGAGGTCAAATACTTCCATACCTATATCGATGGGGTGGATTTTGTTTTTATTGAGAACCACGTTTTTCGGCAAAGAGAGGATAATATATATGGAGGCAACCGCGTGGTAAGTAAGTTAATAGTTTTCAGTTTGATTTTTCAAATTTAACTTGTGCTTTACAGGAGAGAAGTGCCCTGTTTCTTGATATCCTTCCCAAAAGCATGCATTGTCTCCCCAGGACAAAAATAAACTTATGCATGCATTATATCTACAGACACTGCATTTTACTGAACTTCCTTAAAATAAATGAATGGTATATTACCACTATGTATGCTTCTATTTCCAGAGTCATATTCTCATAGAATTCTCTGGTGCTTCTTCTCGCAGGATATTCTAAAGCGAATGATCTTGTTCTGCAAAGCTGCTGTGGAGGTATAATGGCGAAAAGTAATGCGCTAATCTATATAGTATCCCTCCTTTTCCTTTTTCGCGGTATGATTTGGAAAAGATGGTGTATGTAGGTACCTTGGCACGTCCCATGTGGTGGAGTCTGCTATGGAGATGGAAACTTAGTTTTCATTGCAAATGATTGGCATACTGCCTTATTGCCCGTCTACCTTAAAGCATACTATCGAGACAATGGATTAATGAGATACGCAAGATCCGTCATTGTGATTCATAACATAGCTCATCAGGTTGGTTCTTTCCCATACTATAGCCCTTGTATGTCATTTGAGATGTTAACTTGGGATAATATCATCTTTTAATTCTAAAGGTTACCCTTTCCCAGTTTTGGTCTTCCTCTTCCCCTCACGGTCAGATTTAATCCCGGAAGTACAATTTTACTCCCATATTTGGTCTCGCTGTTAGTTGACTGAATGAATCAACTATCAAGTAGTGCTAAATGTAGATAGTGAGTGAAAGAGGGGAGACACACTAGAAAAAGAAAAACTTTAGGGACCAAAAAATGGTATCATCCCTTCTAATTTTCATGTGTAGCATGCAATGCATATTTGTTTCATTTTCTTTCATATTGCTCAAAAGTTTACACCTTCTGAACAATAACCAGGGTCGCGGTCCTGTGGACGACTTTAATTACGTCGATCTTCCGCCTCACTATGTGGACCTTTTCAAGCTGTATGATCCGATAGGCGGGGAACACTTCAACATCTTCGCTGCGGGTCTAAAAACAGCCGACCGAATGGTCACGGTTAGCCATGGATACTCTTGGGAGCTGAAAACTTCCGAAGGGGGGTGGGGTCTACACGACATCATCAAAAACAACGAGTGGAAACTCCAAGGCATTGTGAATGGAATCGACATCAAAGATTGGAGCCCCGAGATAGACGTCCACCTCCAGTCCGACGGATACGTCAACTACTCCCTCGAAACCCTAAAGACGGGGAAGCCCAAGTGCAAGACCGCCCTCCAGAAAGAGCTCGGGTTGCCCACCCGACCAGACGTGCCACTAGTCGGTTTCATCGGGAGACTCGACAACCAGAAAGGTGTCGATCTGATAGCTGAAGCCATCCCGTGGATGATGGAACAAGGCGTGCAGCTCGTCATGTTGGGAACAGGGAAGCCCGACCTTGAAGAGCTGCTGAGGAGATTCGAGGGGCAATATAAGGACAAAGTTAGAGGGTGGGTAGGTTTTTCAGTTAAGACAGCTCATCGGATTACTGCTGGGGCTGACTTGCTTTTGATGCCATCGAGGTTTGAGCCGTGTGGGCTGAATCAGCTTTATGCAATGAGGTACGGAACAGTCCCAGTTGTCCATGCTGTTGGTGGGCTTAGAGATACTGTTCAGCCTTTTAACCCGTATGAAGAATCGGGACTTGGGTGGACGTTTGGTAGAGCAGAGACGAGCGCTCTGATACATGCGCTCGGGAACTGTCTGTTGACTTATCGGGAGTACAAGAAGAGCTGGGAGGGGGTACAGCAACGAGGAATGTCGCAGGATCTGAGCTGGGATAACGCCGCTCAGACATACGAGCAGGTTCTTGTTGCTGCTAAGTATCAGTGGTGAAATCTTGGATTCATCTTTGTCCTAATTCAGAGTGTAACACTATCAACTTTAGATAGCTTCTTCATTCTCTGGATAAAATATAGTCTTGGTAATAATACTAATATAGGTGGTTTGAAGCATATAGTAATCAAGAAGATGAATGAATTGAAGCAATTATTCAGACACAAGTGTTTTTTAATGTTCTGTTTTTTATTTTGTAAGATATCAATTCTTGACTTAGATTCAACCGACAAATATATCAACTTCTGCTCAAGCTTTTCATTCTGTCATTTTTTGACGCCCAAACAAAGCCTCCATTATAGCCCCACATCTTCAAATTGCTTCAATTTTTTTTTTAGGACGTCCCACACAAATTTGCACACTACTAAAAATAAAAATATTAATATACGTGCGTATTCACAAATCTATCCATATATTTATCTATATAATACTACTTTATATATAAAATATATTTTTTTAAAAAAATGTGTCATCCTGTAGGGTGTAAATTCCTACTCGATGGAGGGAGTATCACTTTCCAATCACATCAATACACTATATCTCATTTTATATTAGTATTCTTTAAATCGTATGGAAAAAAAGCATTAAAGTTTTTGCAAAGAGTAATTATTAGCCAGTTATTGTGCCTCTCAATAAAATTAAAAGGATAATGGAAGGATTCTTAAACTATTAAATTTTATTTCAAACTATTAATTATTTAAAGCAATCTTAAATTATGATAATTTTTATTAAGTCTTTAAAATATTTTTATGTTTTTTATTTTTTTAAAAATATATTCTCATTGTCCAATTTTACTTGGACAAGCTTTTTTTAGTCTGTCTAATAAAATTAGTTTTGTTTTCTAAAAAAATACTTCTTTCATCCCTAATATTTATTCTAATCTTTTATTTTCGTTCATCCCTTAAATTTTTTTTTTTAAATATTATTTTATTATCATACTCACAAGCAATCTCTTTATTTACTAGTGAATTCTAAAATTATTCCATATATTTTATTTTATTTACTTTATTTATTTTTCTTAAAATTCATGTGCAGGGAAATAAATATCGAGAATGTACTTATCAACCTACAATCCTAGTGAAATAGATTAGAAAATTCATTGTGAATTAGTACACCCCAAATGAATTTTCTAATATACACTTCTTCATGTGACAGTTTCAAACATGTCCAAAATTTTTTTTTTGAAGAGTGAACATAAATTTAAAACATGTGCAAATTTTAAATTTTATTTTGAAACTATATACATAGTTTCGATATTTTTTTTCGAAGTCGTGTCGATTCTTATAAATTCAGAGTCAAAATTTTATAGAATACGAAAAAAGAACCTTGCTAAATTATTATCAACATCATTATACTTTCCAAACCACATTTTATTCACGCAAAAGACTTACATATATATATATAAATAATAAATAAAATAGGTTAAACAATGAAGATTTATGACTTCATTCTTTAGCAAATTAAAATAATTTTGTCTTCCTTTTTTTATAAAAAAAAAAATACTGAAGGATATGTTTGTTTTGGGATTTAAGGGGTCGTAGCAAGTCATGACTTTGAAATTCTGAGATGTGAAAATCTTGATGAATAGTAAAAATGTGTGTTTATTTTGGGATTTTAATAAGGTAGGATATTACTTTATGTCAAATCAAAGTGTGATAATGATTGATTTTACATGTATAATAATATGTATAATAGTTATTTTATGAGTGTTGTGTTGGAAAGAGTAATAATAGGTTTAATAAGTATTTTTGGGTGTGGATTGAGTTTGGGATGTAAAATCCGGATATTATCTCCCAAACTCGTGTAGAGCGTGATCGCAAAGTCCTACGTCCATTCGTCCTAGTCCCAAAACAAACATACCCTAATAGTTTATATTGTGAACTCAAAGGTATGAAATTTTATTATAGAACTAGTAAATAAAAAAGGCATTTTAAATATTTATATTTAAAAACATAAAAAAATATTGATGAAGTGTATTCCTCAAATATTGGGATCTAAATAATTTGAGTACATATTTTATTAAAACTCGTGTAAAATAAAATCTACATTTATTGGAGCAAGTGAAATGCAGATAAAAAATATGTAATTATTGGAGCAAGTGAAATGCACTTGCTTTATAGTGCAATAGTGAGTCTCATTCTCCACTTATGAGAGATTTAATTTTACCAAAAAAAAAAATTTATTTTATACCAATAATATTTAATTTTTTAATAAAATTTAATGTTAAATCTATTTTCAATACACTGTATATCAAATTATCTATGCTCTAAAATATTTAACTTAACATATATATTGCATATATAAAAATAAAAATTAAATCGTAAATATATATTTTGTTATTCTGAAAGTGATTATTTATTGACTTTGAGTATCGATTAAAATTTAAATATTTGTACTTAGATTATATAAATTATATCAAAATAAGATCAGATTATTAATTTTAGTACATAATGTAAAATTATATGATTGGTTAAATATTTAAATTTTTAATACACTCATATACAATATAAATTTTTTATTTTAAAGAAAACAATAATGATAAATTTTTTTTAATAAAATTAATAAGTTGATTGATAAAATAATTTTAGTTTATATTTATTTTAGTCAATAAAAATATATTATATTTAAAAAATTGAATAAAGTATTAAAAATGATTGATTTTTATATTATAATAAAAAGTATTAAACTCACTCATAAAAAAAAGCATAATTTTCACTACCATGAGACCTTCTGAAATAAAAATTAATAGACGAAGAACTTTTTAAACCAATAAATAGTTGAGAGATCATTCGGGGAAAAAGTTATTATTTAAAAGATCTTTTAATATATTATGCCAAATTAAAATTACACTTACTTTTCACTTTTCAGTTTTCATTAAACAATTGTCTTAATCTTGTATACACCAAATGCACCGTGCAACTCAAATTCATTGTTAAAAGTTACATAAAATATTACTGAAAAATTATACATGTTATTATTGAAAAGTGTATCTTTGGTAGTGTAACTTTTCAGTAATAATTTATGTTACTTTTCAATAATAAATGGTGTAACGTTTAAAAAATATACTTTGGTTGCAACTTGCACGGTGCACCTCGTGCACAAGAGACTTCTTACTCTGAACAATGTGTATTCTTTACATCCCTCTATTTAGGAATGACAATGGGACGGGTTTAAATCCGGTCAAACGGGTCGCAAGACGGGTTTGGACCCGTTTGACCTAAAACTCTTCGGGTCTGGGACGGATCCTGTTATTAGGCGGACCCGTCCCGCATATAATATATGTGTATATATATATTAAATATATATAATTAAATGAATATATTATATTATATATGTATAATTAAATATGTGAAAATTAATATATTCATTAAAATATTAGTGTTGATCTGGCGAACTAACACTATTAGCATGTAGATAATTACGTAGGTTTGGCAGATCGCCAGGACTCACCCAGATTCGCGGAAGTGCTGAGCTCGTCCGCATGGGGACAGCTTACCTACGTAGCTCGCCCAAAAGAGCTCGCCCCGAGCTCGCCCCATATCCCCATGAAGACCTCGCCGAGGTCCATCATCGCACAATGCTCGTAAGTCACGCAAGGCATTGGAGCTCGCCCAAACCACTGAAGCCCACCTCCGAGCACGCCCATGAGCTCGCCTGTTAGTCAATAGGACCCCGATGGTGCGCTCTTTTTCCCTCCGTCCGGTTTATCCACAAGGGTGATTTACGGCGAGGTTTTTAATGAGGCCCATCTAGTCTAAGGCATAGTAGTAGGACGAGGCACAACATAGGGAGCAGTGTAAGGGACCAGGACGAGGGTTACGGACCCTCGTCAACACCGGAAGCCATATAGGCTCGTAAGGTGCCGTCTCACACTCGCACACCTATAAATAAGACATCTCTTGTACTATTCAAGCATAATGCAAAAACAATTAATACAATCCCTACTGCAATATTTCTCTCTCTAAACTCTCTTCATATTATATCCAAGAACACAAATCATAAGATTATTGTTTGGTAGAATTAATCCGATTTAAAGCCACATAACGAACAACGATTAGTAAATTCTATCAACAATTTGGCGCTAGAAGGAGGGTCGAGTCTGAAAAATTAAAAATTTTCAAGAACAAAAAATTAGGGTTTGCTTGAAGATTTGAAGGTGTTCTTGATAAAACTCAAGAACACTTGAAGATACACATACACATATTCATTCCTTCGAACAAAAACCCAGATTTTCGGATAAAAATCAAGATTTTTGGATTTACAAATTCTGCACGGAAAAAGTTTTCAAACTCGCGCGTGTACACGAATAAACTGAATTCCGGATAATTCGTCACACGCTAGGCTAGACGAAAACTTGCACAGCTCCACCCAAGCTGGACGACCTCCATCCCGGCGACCTCCCTCCACCTCGGCGACCTGCAGCGAGCTACCCCCTCCGAAATCCAAAAATGGCTAACACTCGAGCCGCCAAAGGACAGACCTCCGCAGCTGCCGGAAGGTCCAAAGGAGGTGACCAAAACCAGGCCGAGGCGGAGACCACACGCCAGGTGGTGGAGACCTCACAACCACCTCCCCAGAAAAGCACCGCAGCACCGCGACCTCCGCGAGTTGTGGTGACCCAAGAAGACTTGGCCCCCGCCCTGAGGAACCTGGCCAGCAACCCCGACGAGCTCCAACGCACCATCGCGACCTTACAAAGGTTGCAGCAGAGACAGCAGGACGAGCTCGCCCTGGTACCCAGGCGAGCTCCAGCTGCCGAAGCCCGGGAGCAGACCAGGCCCACCCAGGGCACCCAGACCAGGGGGGATTACAGAGCCCTCCCCACCGAGCAGGAGGCGAGCTCGGCACAAGCTCGCCAGCATAGGGAGAGGACCGGCAAGGCCAAGATGGTGGAGGAGGATCCCGCTCCTTACACCGGAAGGGAGTCGGCCTACACCGGGGCATCTGGCACCCACCAATCACAGAGGAGGGAAGTCCTCCAAGGGCGCCTGGGTCCGAGATACGGGGAAAATGAGCGGACGGCAGCCCCAGCTACGTCCCACGGGGACTCCGACCAGCAGCCGCGTAGGTCCGCCCACGAAAGGTTGAGGAGGCCCGCCACTGACCGGCTAGGCCCCCATGGCGGACGTCAATTCCAGCCCGCCACTGAGAGGTCACCCCAGAGTGAGGCACCTCGGGGACGTGCGTCCACGAGGCACACGACCTTTGAGCAACCTCCGTCGGAGGTGACCCGTGATGACGAGCTGGCCTCACTGAAAAAGGCCGTCGAAATGCTACAAGCACAAGTAGCAGCCAAGTCTGGCGGACCTGATGCCACGACTCTCCCCGCATCTCCATTGGCACCTGCCATCCTCCGCGCACCGGTCCAGAAGAAAATCCAGTTCCCGGTGATGTCCGCGTACGAGGGCGAATCTGACCCGAAAGTCCACCTGGCCAAGTACGCGGACTTCATGATTTCGGTTGGCGACCGACTCCACCCAGTGCCGGAACTTCCCGCTGACCCTAGGGGACCGAGCTCACCACTGGTTCTCTTCACTCGCCCTGGGGTCAACCTGCTCATTTGGCCAACTCTCGTGGGAGTTCTTGGCCCACTTCTTTGGGTTCGGATCCTACATTACCCAGAAGCACCGACTCGCCAACATCCACCAAGGTGAGAGCGAGACCGACCAGTAGTACCTGGAAAGGTTCGATAAAATCCTGCTGGAAGGCGAGCCGGTGAGCGAGGACACCAAGGTCGTCGCAGCGATGGCCGGACTCAAGAGGGGCACCGACCTCTGGAAGGAGATGCACCTCGCATGTCCCAACACTTACACCGAACTCCGTCATAAGGCGGGGGTGTTCGCGGCCATGCAGGAAGCATTGCTCAAAGAAGTTGGTGCCCACGAAGAGAGGAAACCCTACGGGAAGAAGTCCGGGGGCACCTACAAAGCTCCCCGGAACTTAAAGGCCTTTGGCGAGGGAGACGAGCTCAAAGAAAAGCTCAGCCAGGTCCTTACAGTCTCCGTTGATCACGTCTTCACCGCCGTCAAAGGCAAGGCCATGCTGGAGGAGCCGAGGCGGATCCGCCAGGACCGCACGAAGCTCAACCCTAATAAATTCTGCGCCTACCACCAAGCCATCGGCCACTTCACCAGCGAGTGTCTAGACCTCCTCAAGCAGCTCTGGAAATTTTACGAGGATGGTAAGCTGGCGGTGTTCGTGAAGAAGGCCCCAGCTAAGAGGTCAAGGTTCGAGAGGAGGGCTACTTCCGATGATGAGGATGAGGAAGCGGACCAACCTGGTCCCCAAACAGGCGGAGGGCACCTCCCCAACCTCAGCAAAACATGGAGCCCACCCGGGAACTCTTAGTTCTCGAGGAGGAGATCGGAGCTGTCGGAGGTCTCCAGGACGGGGGATCCTCCATGTCCAAAAGAAAGAGGAAGGCCGAAATCTGGGCCATAAACCAAGTCCAGGAGGGCAGCTCCGGCCCCAGGTCCGTCTCACAGCTTACTGATGGGCTGACATTTTCCTCAGCAGACCTGGAGGGGGTACTGATGCCCCACAACGACTCGTTGGTGATAACCGCCAGCATCATGAACGTCCGAGTTCACCGGCTACTTGTGGACACCGGCGCGTTCACCAACATTCTCTTCAAATCCACCTTAGATGCCTTAGGTGATTTTGAGTCGTATTTGGAGCCTAGCAATGCTAGGATAGTGGGGTTCGGAGAAGCTGTAACCGTCCCCCTAGGCAGTGTTAGGTTGAGCGTCCAGCTTGTATCGGCTGAGGATCCCGAAATGAGGCTGACTAGGCTCATAGATTTCCTAGTTGTCGACCAGCAGTCCTCCTACAATGGGTTCCTTGGCCGCCCGTTTATTAATTAATTCAAAGTGGCTTGTTCGACCTACTACTACTGTTTAAAATTCCCAACTCCAAAAGGTGCCGGAACTATAAAAGGTGACCAGAAAAAGGCCCGAGAGTGTTTACTCCAAATCAAAGACGGCCGGGTCAAGAAGTCTGTTACACAGGTCCACATCCTCAAAGAGGACGTACAAATTCCTACAGACGAGCCAAACATCCTAGACGTCATCTCGGTCGAAACTGAGATGATGGAGGTAGGCGATTTGTCATAAATCAACCGAGGCACTGGACCTGTGCAAGACACACAACCGACACCAATGGAGAGCTTGGATGAAACCCAAGTGTTGAGACCTGCGCAGGGATCAGTACCTGCGCAGGAGCAGCAACCTGCTCCCATGGAGGTGGTTGATGAAGCCCAAGATGGGGGACCTGCGGGAGGTCAAGAACCGACACCAATGGACGTTGACCCAACTCCCCAAGTCACCGCACCATCCCAAGTCGACAAACCACCGGAGGTGCTCACAGCTGATGAGCCCGCCCAAGCTGAAAGCCAACCCGATGACCTCAAACCGCTCATAGGTCACGAGCCTGCGCAGATGTCGCAAGAGGAGTGGGATGAGTTCATCAACGACACGAGGTGGAAAAGTCAAACGAGAAAAGCCACCCCCATGGAAGAATTGACGGCACTCCCGGTGGACTCGGAAAGGGACTTGAAACTTTTCATCGGTTCTGAGTTACCTGAACCGTACCGGTCGAGGATGGAGCTATTCTTAATGACCAACCTGGACGTATTTGTCTGGTCCCACGAAGACTTGACGGGGATCCCGTTGGAACATGCTTGCCACAGACTTAACATAGATCCGACGAGGAGACCCGTACGCCAAAAGCGGAGGAAGTATGGACCAGACAAGTACGCAGCTCTAACTGTTGAGGTGGAGAAGTTGTTAGACAACAAGCTCATCAAGGAAGCTTTGTGTCGGCAGTGGGTCGCAAACCCCGTCCTGGTGAAGAAACACAATGGGACGTGGAGACTCTGCATTGACTTCACAGACCTGAACAAAGCATGCCCGAAGTACAACTTCCCACTGCCTCACATCGACCAGCTGGTGGATAGCACCGCATGCCATGAGATGATGACATTCATGGATGCTTTTGCGGGCTATCACCAGATAGCTCTACACCCAGATGACCAGGAACATACGGCGTTCTACACCAACAAGAACATGTATTGCTGGGAAAGGATGCCGTTCGGACTCATCAACGCCGGAGCCACCTACCAAAGATTGGTGAACAAAATGTTTGACCAACACATTGGTGAATCCATGGAGGTGTACGTAGATGACATAGTTGTAAAGAGCCTGAGAAAGGAGGACCACCTGGACCACCTAAAACAGACCTTCAACATACTGCGTCACTACAACATGAAGTTAAACCCCAAGAAGACCAGCTTCGGCGTACACTCCGAAAAGTTCCTGGGGCACCTAGTTAGCCAACGTGGAATTGAGGTCAACCCAACACAGGTCCAATGCATAATCGAGATGGGTATACCCGATTCCATCCAAAAAATTCAAAGGCTGACTGGGTGCATGACAGCCCTGAACAGATTCATCTCCAGGTCCGACGACCGAAATCATCCGTTTTTCGAGGCAATTAAGGCAAACACACGGAGGTACAAAGAGGCGGCCAAAGCCAACAAGCTCCACCTCAAAAACCACTTCGTTTGGACAAGTGAATGCCAACGAGCCTTCGAGGACATCAAAACATACTTGGCAGATACACAGATCCTGTCAAAGCTGATACCTGGAGAGAAGCTGTATCTATACCTAGCCGCGTCGAAGGTGGCCATCAGTTCCGTCCTGGTCCAAGAAGAGGCGAAAACACACCTACCAGTGTACTACATGAGCCAAGTCCTACACGAAGCTGAGAGTTGTGGTACACCCCAATAGAGAAGCTGGCTTATGCACTGGTGATGAGTGTTAGAAAATTGAGGCCTTACTTCTTTGACCACCCGGTAGAGGTGCTGACAACGTTCCCACTACGTCAAATACTACAGCGTCCAGACACCGCCGGACGCCTGCTGAAATGGTCACTAGAGATCAGCCAATACGGTATAACCTACGCACCCCGAACAGCGATCAAGGGACAAGCACTTGCCGACTTCATCGTCGAGCTAACTTTCCCACAAGATCCGACGAGGGGGCGTATAGCTCCGTGGCATCTCTACGTGGACAGATCATCAACCAGCGTAGCAGCAGGCGCCGGCGTGGTCCTGATCAGCCCAGACAGACAAGTCTTCACCTCCGCAATCCAGTTCGACTTTCGAGCTACCAACAACGAGGCGGAGTATGAAGCGTTGATAGCAGGACTTAGGCTATCATTAGCTGTGGGGGCAACCAATCTTCAAGTTTTCGGAGATTCCCAGCTAATAATATCCCAAGTCCGGGGGAAATATGAGGCAAAAGACCAGCAGATGATGACCTATCAGAAGATAGCCGCGCATCTGATCTCGATGTTTACGCAGGTTTACATCAATCAGATACCGCGGCTAGAAAATACGCAAGCAGATGCTCTAGCCCGGCTAGCTACTAGCAACGGCGAAGCCGAGTTCACAGAGGTTGTAATCACCACACTAAAAAACCCCTCGACATCCGATTATGAGATAAATTAAACCTCGAGTGGGGGGCAGGAGGATAGTGAGGATGGTGAAGATTGGTGCACTCCAATCCAAAAATATTTGACAGACGGAACAACCCGCATGGACACCTAGGAAGCTAGCCGGCTAGTAAAGCAAGCTGCCAGATATACGCTGCTGGATGGCCAACTCTACAAACGTGGATTCTCTCTACCCCTACTCAAGTGCCTAACTAAGAAGAGGGGGTCCGAAGTGTTAGAAGAAATTCACGAGGGGATTTGTGGGAGTCACGCTGGGGGGCAATCATTGGCATACAAGACGATCAGGCAGGGCTACTACTGGCCCACTCTTCGCAAAGATGCCATCAGCTTCGCTAGAAGGTGCCGAAAGTGCCAACTTTTTGTACCTAACATCCACTCCCCTGCCAACCAACTGAAATCGGTCTTTAGCCCATGGCCTTTCGCAAAATGGGGAATCGACTTGATCGGCCCATTTCCACCTGGTAGAGGAGGTGTAAAGTTTGCTGTTGTAGCAGTAGACTACTACACTAAGTGGGCTGAGGTCGAAGCTCTCACAACAATAACCCAAGAAAGGATGATCGGTTTCATCTGGAAAAACCTGATCTGCAGATTCGGACTTCCGCAGTCGGTCATCACGGACAATGGAAGGCAATTCGACGGTCAGAAGCTGAGAGACTTCTGTAGTTCATGGAACATCAAGAAGCACTACTCAACTCCATACCATCCACAATCAAACGGTCAGGTCGAGGCGGTGAACAAAATCCTGAAACACATATTAAAGCTCCACCTCGAAGAGAAGAAAGGGAGCTGGGCAGACGAACTCCCGAAGGTCCTATGGTCTTATAAAACTTCCTATAGGGCCAGCACTGGAGAGACCCCGTTTGCTCTAGCCTTCGGGACTGAGGCAGTGGTGCCCGTCGAAGTCCAAAAACAAGACTTGGAAGGTGGTAGGATATGATGAAGAAAAAAATGACGAAGCCTTGGCAGTAGAGAAGGATCTGATCGAAGAGACCAGAGCTTCGTCAGAAATGAAGTACGCCACCTACAAGCGCAGAGCAGAGAAATATTACAACTCCCAGGTCCGAGACCAAAAATTCAAGGTCGGAGACCTGGTATTGAAAAAAAAATTGATGGCCCCACCAGGTGTATTCGGATCAAACTGGGAAGGACCATTCCAGGTCACCGCAGCTTGGCTGAACGGCACTTATGACCTTAAAGACGCAGAGGGCAATGCCTCGTCATACACCTGGAGTGCGGCCCACCTGAAAAAGTTCTACCAATAGACTAGGATTCTGTAATAGACTAGTCGAAGGTTCGCATCAGAAATGTTGATGGCAACCGATGTAAGTTCCATCGCTATAAAGAGTTAGAAGATTCATGAGATCAGAAAAATTTGCCAAGTGTTTGGACCTGCGTAGCTCGCCAACTATGCGAGCTACCCCAGGTCACCCATTACCCAAGGTAGCTCGTCAGTCCTAGCTCGCCCAAGTACTCAAAAACCCATAGTGCGCAAGGACCAAGGTCCCAAGCGTTGTAATTAAATAGCTCGAAGGCAAAGGCCAAAGTGCACAAGGTCGCGAAGGTACCCTTCTTAAAGGGTTGCTAAGCACCTACTGCCATAAGTTAGAAAAATTTACGAAAAAGATGAAAAATGTCTAAGGCAAGGTTCATGAAACCCAATGGCCCAACGTGAATCAATCGAAGTGTAGTTCGCGGCCCTAAGTGGTCTAAGACGAGCAATTCACGGCCCTAAGTGGTGTAAGACGAAGAGCACGCACTCTCAAAACAGAGGTACAATTCGTAGTCGAAAGTGACATAAAACGAACGATTCGCTTCTCAAAGTAGAATAAGACGAACAGTTAAGTACCCATAAAATAAATAAAAATGAGCCATTTTGAAAATTATAACGTAAAAGCGCGAAACGAAGTGCAAAGAGTTGGATAAAAAATGCTCGACTTATATTCAAAAGATACTTAAGGAATTTTCAAGTCAAAAATATACTTGAAAAAATCCTAAGTATGAGTAGCAGTGCTGGCCACAAAGGCCGACCAGCTGGCCATCTTTGAACTACAAAAAGCTCCTTCTGGGCGAGCTGCACGTGCCTGGCGAGCTAAATCTACTTGAACAAAAAAGCAAAAACGACAAAAATGGAGCTCCTTCTGGGCGAGCTCCACAACCCGGCGACCTACTATAAGCAAAAATAAAAAAGCTATCCTAGAAAGTGAGAGAAAAAGCCTAAGTCTCAGAAGCAGTGGGGGCAGCAGGGGCATCAGCAACGACCTCAGTAGGGGCAGGAGCGATCTGGGTAGCGGGAATGGCGAGTTCGGCCTCAGAAGTGATATTACCAGTTAGCCCGCTGGCATCGAACTCACCAAAGTTCAGCATGGCGTCCCCGCAAGCCTCCTGCAATTGCTCGACAGTGGGGGGGACCTGCTCCTCCTCGCCAGCAACCTCCTCCCTGCCGACGTTCAGCTCCGGCACCTCGACTGTTTTGATAACTTGAAATCGTGCTGGCACAAAGTCGAGGGGTGTTGGGAAATCCCTTATGTTTTGATGCCATTAAAACCAGATGATCTTGGGAGGTCAGCTGATCAGCTGAGGTCAGATCAGCTAAGGATGGTCAGCTTAGGTGAAGGTCAGCTGAGGTGCTAGATATCAGCTGATGTCAGGTCAGCTGATGTCAGATCAGCTGAGGTTAGATCAGCTGAGGTCCAGGTCAGCTGAGGTCCAGGTCAGCTGATGTCAGACCAGCTGAGGTGCCGAAATCAGACGAGGACAAAATCAGCAGAGGAGCACCCAGATCAGCTGAGACACGTTCAGGACAGCTATGACTCAACATATCAGCTGAGCCCTGAACATATCAGACGAGGACCACCAACAGCAGCTGAGGTCGTCTGAAGTTGCTGCATAGAAGATCTATTTACAGAAAGTCATTTATGTCAAGGGGACAAGATCACAGCAACATGATTTCCAGAATCATAGGCAATCAATCAAGTCAAATTAGATTGAAGATCAAAGCCAAGATGGAAAGATATCAATCTAGAGATCAAGAATCAATCAAGCCAAGATGGAAATATATCAACTTGGAGATCAAGAATCAATCAATCACTTTGATTGATTGATTACATATTTATAGGGATTTCAAATTCTAGTCAACTCTAACGGCTAGTATTTGACACCTATAAATATGAGTACCATAGAGAAGATTTATATAAGTTTTACACAAGATCAACTAGTAGAATCGCTACACAATTCTCTTTGTACTCACACAACCCTACATATTTATTTATCATTTGTAAAGACTTTGTAGAAGTCTAGAAGTTAGATGCAAGTGTGCACTAACAAGAGTTGTAAGAGATTTTTCTCTTGAAAGTTGTAAGGAAGGAAGTTAGTAAGTGAGTAAATAGCCCCTCAAGTCCAATTTGGTTTGAGGAGAGTGGATGTAGGACAGTTGGTCTGAACCACTATAAATCTCGTGTCTTTTACTTGCTTTATTTTAATTGCTCCTACTTGCTGCACTAAATAAAAGGTTTTCATTAAAAGGATTTAATTTAAAACGTTTTCGCACACAAAATCACTGCACACTCAGCTGATTGTAAAGTCAGCTGTTTTCAAAACAAGAAGACTCAAAGTCTTCTTTAGGGACCAACAAGGGGGATGCCGAGCTCAGGGAGGTCACCGATGTCCAGCTCGGTGCCATCGGGAAAGGGAACTCGGTCCAGGCAGGCCTTGAAGTCGCCCACAATTGCCTCCACCTCGTCGTCCTTGTGAGCTCGGGCCCACCAAAGAGTTCGCAAAACCTCTGCATAACATTGGATGCATCCTTTGTCAGTGGCCTCGGCCTTCACGGCTGCCAGATCCGGCGAGGAGGAAGCGGCATTCCGTAGCTCGGCAACTTCATTGGCTTTCGCCTCCAGTTCGCCCCTCGGCCTCTCACATTCGGCATTGGCACTATGCACCAGGCCCCGCTGCAGTGCGAGGTCCTTCTTAGTAATTCCGTGGTTGCCGACCTCCTGGGCGAGCTGGGCGGCGAGCTCCTCTTCCTTAGCTTTTATCCTCGCCTCCGTCTCCTGCTCGAGCCTGGCGAGCCGGCGTTGGATAGTCTCGAGCTGTTGAAGGGCACTTTGCTCGGTTGCCAACGATGCCTCAGCCCTTTCCTCGGCGAGCTGCGCTTGCCTCTTCGTCTTGTCAGCGGTGTCCGCCAGCGCCAACATCCTTCTATTCCTGTCGGAGCGACCTGCCTCTCACTCGGCGAGCTGCTCGAGAGCTTTCTGATTGGCGAGCACCAATCTAATCGCATGATGAGTGAGCCGAGAGGAGGAGGTTCTCCTTCAGATCCTGGCTATTGATGTTCGCCACTGACGGGGTCGTCCAATGCCTGGGCATCTCACTCACAGCATTCCGAGCTACGCCCGGAGGGAGGCTTCGCATCGACGTGAGGGAGGGAAATCGCTCGAAGGCATGCAAGGCCTCGTGGCGGTTCGGGAAAGCGATTGGGGCATAACTGCGAGATCAACACCGGAAGCCATATAGGCTCGTAAGGTGTCGTCTCACACTCGCACACCTATAAATAAGACCTCTCTTGTACTATTCAAGCATAATGCAAAAACAATTAATACAATCCCTACTGCGATATTTCTCTCTCTAAACTCTCTTCATATTATATCCAAGAACACAAATCATAAGATTATTGTTTGGTAGAATTAATCCGATTTAAAGCCACATAACGAACAACGATTAGTAAATTCTATCAACAATTAGATTAGATATACTCATAAAGTCACGAACAGAAGTTGTACAAGGGTTCATTAATTGAGTTTATCATTTTAATTTTCAATGAACAATATATGTATAATTTTAAATATTTAAATTTAATATGTTTAAACTTGAAATGGACTATTTCGTATATTTATTATTTGTTTAAATTATTCAAATGCATATTGATATTATATTTTAAATTTAAGATATTTTTTATAATGTATTTGATATGTATAATAAAAACAGGTGGGTCGGGGCGAATAAAACCCACCGGGTTCACGGGGCGAAGCAGGTCCAACTCTAAATTAAGGTGGGACGGGGCGGGTCCCGAATCCAAAAAATTCCTAGCGGGCCAAACCCGTTCCGATGTCATCCCTAACTCTATTTGCTTATTGTCTCTTTTTTCTTTTTTGAATCACGTATTAGATAAGTACTATAAAATGTATTATAGTACAAGTGATGATTGATGTAGAGTAGAAAAATGACACTTGTGAACTTTTACAAAAATTATAAAATATATACTCCCTCCGTCCATAAAAATTGAACTATCTTGGCAATTCACGGTTATTAAAAAAAGTTGATGTTGATGTGTAAAAATGAGTGTATTAGTATAAAAAAATTTAATTATTAAAAAAGTACTTTATGTGATGAGTAAAAGTAAGTACATGTATATAAAGACAAAAACTTATATAAAAATTTCTACCGAATAAAAAATATATTTACTCACACGCCCATTTCTCCCAGACACGCCCACCCGCCCACGTCAAACACCTATTCCTTTAATTTCATTCCCCTAACTCCCCCCTCCCGTTCACAACACCCCCCCCCCCCCAACTTCCAACACACAAGCCCACTCCTTAAGTCTCTTAGTCCCAGACCCATATGCAAATTATTTAAAATATTTTAATTATTATAAATTTAAAAATAAATTAAATAATATTATATAATAAATTAAAAATTTTGCTTTTAATTTATGTTAATATAGTAATACAGATTTGCTCATATAGTAGCACACATTTACTCATATAGTAACACAAAATGGAGAGCAAATATATGTTACTATTAGAGCAAATGTGTGTTACTATCTTATATAATATTGTTATTTTACATATATTTATTTATTTATATAGAATAAATAATTTTTCACATAATGCAAGAGCAAAATGTGTGTTACTTTAAGAATAAGTATTGATTATTCACAAATATTTATTTATTTTTATAGAAATAATTATTTTTTAATATAATAACATATGTATTACATGAAACAATACACCTAGATTTAAAGGAATGCTAAATAAATTAAGAAACACATATTTATTATCATAAAAATATATTTTGCTCATATAGTAACACACATTTGTCCATATAGTAACACAAATTGGAAGATAAATGTGTGTTACTATTAGAGTAAATGTGTGTTACTATCTTATAAAACGTTGTTATTTTACATATATTAATTTTTTTAAATAGAATAAATAATTTTTCACATAATGCAAGAGAAAAATGTGTGTTACTATAAAAACAAATATTGTTTATTCACAAATATTTATTTACTTTTATAGAAATAATTATTATTTTTATATAATAACATATGTGTTACATGAAATAATATATCTAGATTTAAAGGAATAATTAATAAATTAAGGACATAATTATTCTCATAGAAATATATTTTGTCCATATAGTAACACACATTTGCCCATATATTAACACAAACTGGGAGACTAATATGTGTTACTATTAGAGCAAATTTGTGTTACTATCTTATAAAATATTGTTATTTTAAATACATTCATTTGTTTTTATAGAATAAATAATTTCTTACATAATGCAAGAGCAAAAATGTGTGTTACTATATAAACAAATATTGATTATTCTCATATATTTATTTATTTTATAGAAATAATTATTTTTTCCATATAATAACATATTTATTAATGAAACAATATACCTAGATTTAAAGGGATGATAAATAAATTAAGAAACACATATTTATTCTCTTAAAAATATATTTTGTCCTTATAGTAACATATATTTGTCTATATAGTAACATAAATTGAGGGACAAATATGTGTTACTATTAGAACAAATATGTGTTACTGTAAAATTAAATATGTTTTATTATATCTATAAATATTTATTTGTAACATAATATTAAATGAATTTTTTTATCAATATAATAATTTAAAAAAATTAAAATTAAAATAAATTAAAAATAAAATTTCTGCCTGGGTGGTTGGGAATGGGATAATAATATGTATGAGGGTGTGTTTGCGTGTGGGAATGGGATAATAATATGTATGAGAGTGTGTTTACGTGTGGGTGGGGGAGGGGGGGTTGAGGGTGGGAGATTAATATAGGGGTGTAAATGAGTCGAGTCGAGTAGTGCTGAGCTCGAAACTCTACTCGAAAGCAATACTCGAAGCTCGAAACTCGACTCGAACTCGATCGAACTTGATTTTTTTAGCTCGAGCTCGACTCGATTAAGAACTCGACAAACTCGAGCTCGGCTCGACTCGACTCGATAATTTTATTATTTAAATAAAATAAAATATTAAATATATTTTAGCTCTTTTTTTTCTAAAATTAAAGCTCGACTCGACTCGAGCTCGATTACTTTATTTATATATTAAAAATAATAAAAAATATTAAATATTGTGCAAGCTCGATTAGGCTCGCGAGCCTCTCGAGCCGAGTATTTATAAACTCGAACTCGAACTCGACAGCTACTCGAGTATCTCGAGCTCGAGTTCGACTCGATTTGGTTCGAGTCGATTTCGATCTTTTTACGAGTCGAGCACGAGTAGATTGCGAGCCGGCTTGACTCATTTACACCCCTAGATTAATATGCATGAGTGTATGGTGTGTGTGCGTGTAGTGGGGGGCGGGTGGGGAGGGAGTTCAGCGAGGAAAATATAATGCGTATGGGCTTCTTTTTTTTATTTTTTTATTTTTGGAAATTTCTACTGTAGAAATTTCTATCCAAGTGTTGCTCGTATATAAAAAATGAAAATAATAATTGTAAGTTTTCCATTTTAGGTAAGTAGATCATTTATTATGGACGACCGTTTAAGGCAACGTGGACCATTTATCGTGGACGAAGGAAATATTTGTCAAAATGAAACAGGAGGTCTATCGAGAGAGACGAAAATATCAAAACAGGAAATAAAGAGAGGAAGGGAGGAGTAATATTTTCAAGCAAGCACAAATAAGAAAATCAATCCTACAATATAAAAAATAAACCATAGTAGTACTAACAATGTAAGCATGTTTTAGAATACTTATTGAAAATTCGATATAGCATCAAAGCCAAACAAAAAAACGATGTAGTACCAAAGCCAAACATGCAGTACAAAAGAATGTGACATAATGACTTCAAATAAGTTTATTGATCACATCATCCCAACCAGATCAAAGACAAATCCGAAAACAGCTGCAGTGACATGTGAGGTATGTGTGTGCGAATGCACTAAATAGCATTACAGACAACATTTTTACCAATCAAATCTGCTTATATATACGAGACTCTTCTATCCTGATCAAACTTCAAACACGATTGACCAGACAGAAGTCCTGCAAACCCCTTTGCCAGACACCCCTCGACCGAACAGGGGGATTTGGTGCATTCCAAGGGACCATTCTGTTTTACTATTCCAACACAATCATCTTCGCTGCTATTCACCTGATCCTGCCCCCATTTAACCGAGTTTCCAGATAAATAAAGCCTTTTCTTAGAATTCGTATAGCTAGCATACGCATCCATCTGCCGATGGCCAGCCAACTTCCTCTTTGAACCAGGGATATTAGTCAAACCTGAGGCACACTGCAGTTTGAGAAGGGAGAAATAGATGCGAGCAAAAATTATATTCCTTCCATTCCTAATTATCAGTCTGATTTTATCCATTCATACAAACCAAAATTTCAATAATTAGGACATCAAAAGACTATTTTAAACTTATTTTTTTACTACTTGATGAACTAATAAACTTATACTTACAAGAAGATGGTTGGTATTTATTAGTGTATTGGTGGAAAAAATGGTAATTTTTGTTGATATTTGTAAAGTGACAAATAATTAGGAAAACCATTTTCTGGAAGCCAGATAATTAGGAATGGAGGGAGTAGTAATATCTTCGGCTACAGCATACCAGATGGTGTGTTCTGGCCTAGTTGGGGCTCTGAGTCTGAGTCACCACAGTTGCAGAAATAACTAGGATCGGATCCCCTAACCCTGCACTCACAATATATATCAATGCGAATGTGGAGACAGTAAACAGTAGCTGCAATAAAGATGTTTAAAATTAATCGTGTGGTATCAAAATCAAACATATAATTACCATACATTAATCCAATGTATCATCAACCATGTATCCTTGAAATGGCATAAAAGAAAACAAATTCAAGACACTTGCACTGGCTGACTCAACTGGATGCGTATTCAAGTTCATCCGTGTCGATAAACTTCCAGTCTCAAGCTCCACAGAAGAACTCAGATTTTGAGCTCGAGATTAGTTATACGAGTATTTTATGAGTTGTTGTAATTTAATTGAATTAATTATTAGCCACTTTTGTGAGGAAATAAGCATGCTTAATTGTGCAAGCAGAAGAGAATATATAGAGAGCAATTTCTTATCTTAATCATTTAAAAATGGCAAAATTAAATACACCCATAAATTCACAAAAAAATGGAACTACACACTTTGCCTCATAAAAATGACTAAGATGCACTTAATACATTGAAATCTTTCCAACCTAACATATGTATCTTGAGCTTCATAGCAACGACATTAAGCCAAACATGCGTTAAAGAGATATTAAGTAACTACGGACAATTTTTGTCTTTTTTGGTTAAAGTAGGTAGGTTCCATTTTTCAGGCAGTTCCATGTTTTATTAGGGTCAAACACCATATTTGCACAAATTATATACAAGTGTATGTGCAAGTACGTATATACTGCTGAGATCTACCTGTACATGTGCTCAACAAATTCATCAATTAGGACAGGCCACGCTCCTGCTAAAAATAAATAACAGTCAGATGATGAAGAAACAATACATGCAATAACATAAATCAACATAATGGGTCTTTCGACATCATTGACTGATATTGTTCTTGGGAGATAACAATTAATGTAAACAACAATGAATTTGGATAACGTTCTTCAATTGAGATATCCGTACAACCAAATCACAGAACCATATCCTGGATTGGCAAAACTGAACTTTGAGTTACATAATTAAAATAGAAAAAATATATGCAAGCAACATTAGCACATTGAATCACAAAGATCAGATCCTACTCCACTAACCATATATGCATCAGAAGGCACAGAAGAAGTAATACCTTTAGGATCGTACCCTTCGAGGTTTTCATGGACACAACGGCTGAAGGCTAAAACTTGTCGCCACGTGTCCTCAGATATGTTATACCTTTGATTTTTCTGGGGAATACGAGAGTTGCCCAAAAGGTAAGTTACTAGCGTATATACAATGAACGAACAAAAGCAAGAATGCTTAGTTAATGACTCGCTTTATAAACAGCATACTGTATGTTCAACATCAGACTCATCTCCTGCTAGAAATTACCTCAACAAAGGTGCACCACTGATTAAGAAGGCGAAACCTTCCAGACAAGACTAATCTCCAGGCCATGACAGCCCTACCTACAGCTGGAAAACATTCATATTCATTCACTGGATTTTTAATGGAAAGGAATACAGAAATAAAAACAATTGAGAACAGGATATCAACTTACTGATGTTCTTTTGGCCATTTTCCCGGCAAATGAAGAAAACAAAATCATAAAAGCGCGAGAACTCTGAAAACCCTGCCTACAACATAACAAGACTTGAAATGGACACGTAAAGAAATCATTCACCACTGGGGCAGAGTAACTGAAGCGGCAGCTTACCATCAAGTCTAGTCTTGACATCAGTTTGTGTACTTCCTCAAGAATGGAAACACTGAAGCAAAATATTAAACATTTCAGATTTCTTATCCATTTTACCCAAATGTGATCACTTAGAAGTTAGAACATCATGTAGTTGTAGAATTAAATTGCTGAAAAATCTTAAAAGGCGGTTTTAAGGATACTCAAGAGAAGAATCTAGAAGATACGCATCTTCTACATTCTTCCCTTGAGCATCCTTAACAAGTGGGGACATGAGACAGAACTAAGAGGACATATAGATAGAAGTGCTAACATCAGTTCAGTTTGCCTTAAATTGCCAGCAAATCTTAAAATTCTCTCTTACATATGTGACATATCAACTTTCAATTTATAAGCAAAAACTATCACCAACTTGGACTATTTTCTTAAGCTGCAACCTTGTATAGTAACACTTACAGAGTACGTAATTATTAGAGAACCCTAAGCCCACGTGTCCGCAATGAAAGTGAATCGCTAATTCTATTAAAATTAAACAAGTTAAGCACATTTAACTGAAATAAATAGCCATGCAAATACAGCATTGCATGTTCTTCATTGATTATATTTACTGTTTATTATATCCTAGCAAAATAGCTACCTTTGACTAATCCTTGACTCCACCCCTTTCCATAACTGTGCTAATGCTTCTCTTGAGATTCTTCCATTTTGCAACTCGTCCGGGCTATACTGCTCGTCAATCGCACTCGATGTAATATCTGCAATACACTTCCCCAAATTTAGAAACGCAATTGAGAAGCAGTAAACAAAAAACTACACAATAAGTGCATAGAGTAGGTTTATTGGTCTCATAAACAAAACCTAAACCAACATTTCAATCACAATTCACACCTTCACCGAATCAATCTTCCCCACAACCAAAACAATTAAAATCGAATCCCAACCCTACACAAACACCGTGGAAGTAATTCTCCCACTCAAACCACTGAACTCTTTTTCCCCTATAAGCAATTGCTAATCCCACCGAACACTTTACGGAAAGTTAAAACTTTGATAACGAATCCTACATAAACAAAATCATAATCGGACATCGAACTTCCTAACAATCATTCCATCTCCATAAGCCAATCCAATTAAGAAAGCGCTAATCGAACAAAAAAAATCACATAAACATAAAAGAAATGAGGGATGATAATCTTACCGCAATATTGACGATAGATTTCGCATATATCAAAAGGAGAATCCATGGCAATTGGGGTTTCCGTGTACATACGAAACCCCAAATTGGAAATGAAATTCAGTGGGCGTGGAGGTTGGCAGCTGTCACTGCTGCTCTCAGAACTTATATAAGTTAAGGAAGGGAGTTTGAAGTTAGATGAATAATAATATAGGAAGAGTAAATTAATAAGTGCACATCCAACTCAATTTGGATAAAGTTTTTGTACTTCACAGTAAGCTTATCTAAATTGGTTTAAAAATATTAAATATTTTTCTATTTTAGTATAAGTTGTTTGTTATTTTTTAGTATAAATATTTAAAAAATATTAATATAATATATTTGATGATATAAAAAAGGTAAAAAAAATAATGAAATAGTGTAAAAGTTAATAAAATAATAATTAAGAAATAAATAGTAGTTTTAAAAAAAATAAAAAAAACAAATGGGAAATATATAATGGAACGGTAAAAAATGACAAAATGAGAAACTTGTAGTGGGACGGAGGGAGTATCTAATTAAAAGTATTTTAATTTTATCAGAATTATTAAAAATTTAGATATTTTCTCCATCCTATTATAAATTGCTCATTATTTTTTGACAAAAATATTGAAAAAAGTATAAAATATTGATATAGTATAGGTAATGTGACGGATAAAAGTGGAAAAAAATAATTAAAATAATAATAATAAAGTGAAGAGTAATTTTCATAAAAGGTAAAAAGGCAAATGAAAAACACATAGTTGAAAGGATGAAAATGACAAAATGAGAAATTTATAGTGGAACAGAGAGAATATTTGATTAAGAGTATTCTAAATTTTATCAAAATTATTAAAAATTTAGATCAATGATATTATATTATAGTCGTTATAAACTATATTTACCCCAACTTTTTATACTCTGATGAATATTTTTATACTCACACTTAAAATCTATGGAGAAAATTATGAATTTTAAACTTACAGTTTATGAGTCACATAACCCATATATATAGTAAAATATTTGCATATCTATTAAATTTGATTCTATAGAGATTTGCAATATCAAATATAATCTTTACCATATAATATATAATAATATATCTAATTATTATGATATATCTAATATATCATCTAATTTAACTAAATAATTATAATTCTATTTAATAGAATTATTATAATTCTCCATGAATTAAATATTTATGATCTAATCAAATATTTAATCTGGCCAACTTAATTCGTAAACGTGGGTTACTTATTGTGTGTCCCATAGACCCTCACATGTCAAGCGATTAGTCAAACTAATGGTCTTAGTTGAACCCTAGACAATAAACTAGACAATCTCAACCTATGAGGTACGAGGATACAATAACAACCTATAAAGTAAAGTTCAAAGTGATACGGTCCTTTCGTTCACAAATACTCCAATTAAGTCTATAATATGATAAAATGTCTATTCCAATAACTTAATCATATTATCTCATTTTGCTAATTGATCATGTTGTCACATTTGAATACTATTTCAAATACGACGTGCATTGGTCAATGACTAACGATACAATTAGTTATGAGAAGATGAGTATTCTCTCCAATTCTATTTGAGGAACGAATCTTATCTTGGCTCAACTTCGTGATGATCATGTACTTCGTGATGATCATGTACTTCGTGATGATCAACAATTAGTTATTGATCATGTACTTCGTGATGTGCCCAACATATGTCATATCTACTCCGTTGAGAGTGCAAGCGTCGGTCATGGTCAAAGCCCATCATTCCATACATGTCGTATGTATTGACCTCAAGTCATAGGACTATTACACCACTCCACAAACCAATACTCCCGTAGACACGTAAATAAAATACATCAAACAGTTTCTTGGTTGGGTATGCTAATACTCTTCAAAGTATTTATGCATCCATCATGAGATATTTAATATCTCGTAGTTATGAGAATCACTACACTCTCTAAGAATATGATGCAGATTGCACACCAATCGCATCATCGATATCCCGTTTTCGATGATCATTGATTGTGGCAACTTTAAGAACCATGTCATTGTCAACTAAGATCCCACACTCTTAATGACGACATAAGTTCATGGGAACACAAATATGAATAACATGCAAACAGTCAAACAAAGTATTCAATAAAATGTAATGCCAAATATTATTAAATAAAGTTAATAATATAAACAACTGAATAACGATCAAGTACTACGTCCTCATAAAATGATTGTCTTCTAGGACACATATACTAACACAAACATTGTGGAAGTAATTCTCCCACTCAAACCACTGAATTCTTTTTCCCTTATAAGCAATTGCTAATCCCATCAACACTTTACAGAAAGTTAAAACTTTGATAACGAATTCTACATAAACTAAATCATAATCAGATACTGAAGTTCTTAACAATCATTCCATCTCCAAAACCAAACAAATTAAGAAACCGCTAATCGAACAAAAAACACCACATAAAAATAAAATTTGACAGAAAATGAGGGATGATAATCGTATCGCAATATTGGCGATAAATTTCTCATATATCAAAAGGAAAGTCCATGGCAATTGGGTTTTCGTGTACATACGAAACCCCAAATTTGAAATGGAATTCAGTGGGTGTGGAGGTTGGCAGCTGTCAATGCAGCTACTCCCTGAACTTATATAAGTTAAGGAAGGGAGTGTTTGAAATTAGTTGAATAATAATATAGGAAGAGTAAATTAGTAAGTGCACATCCAATTCAATTTGGATAAAGTTTTTGTACTGAAATACTTGATCAGTAAGTGCACATCCAATTCAATTTGGATATCTCATCCGTCCACGAAAAATACGCTCAGATATTTGCACGTGGTTTAATGCAATATGTCGAAAGGTATTAGAGAATATTGTGTGATCCGATATGAATAAAGAAAATATCTTTGAAAAGTACATCATATGTACTTTTCAAAGATGTTTTCTTTATTCATATCGGACCTCACAATATTCCGTAATACATTCCGACATATTGCATTAAACCACGTGCAAATATATGAGCGTATTTTTGGTGGACAGAGGTAGTAAAATTTTTGTACCAAAATAGTTGATCATAAGTTTATCATAAATTAATTTTAAAATATTAAATCTTTCTTCCAATCTATTATAAATTGTTTGTTACTTTTTAACATAAATATTAAAAAATTATAAAATATTGACATAATATAAGTGATATAATATGGAAAAATAAAAAAGTAATGAGAATTGTATAAAAGATAATGAAAATAATAATAATGTGGATAGTAGTTTTTTAAAAAAAAGGTAAAAAAAACAAATGGAAAATATAAAATGGGACGAACGAAAATGACAAAATGAGAAATTTATAGTGGGACGGAGTGAGTATTTGATTAAGAGTATTCTAAATTTTATCAGAATTATTAAAAATTTAGACATTCCCTCCATCTTATTATAAGTTGCTCGTTACTTGTTGGCACATGTATTAAGAAAAGTATAAAACACTGATATACTATAAGTCATGTGATGGAGAAAAGTGAAGAAATAATGAGAATAGTGTAAAATGTAATAAAAATAATAATAAAAAGTTAATAGTACTTTTCAAAAAAACATAAAAAAGCAAATGAGAAGCACATAGTGGGACGGACGAAAGTGGCAAAATGAGAAATTTATAGTGGGACGTAGGAAATATTTGATTAAGAGTATTCTAAATTTTATCAAAATTATAAAAAAATTTAGATCAATGATATTATTTTATAATGGTTGTAAATTTTATCTACCCCAAATTTTTATACACCTAATGAATATTTTGATACATTTGACTATATAATTGATATTTTAAAACAGTCTCATTATAAGCTTATCATAAACTATTTTTATATAAAATTACTCTTTAATTTCTTTTACATTAATAATATATTTATTTTTATTAAAAAAAAAGTTATGGTTGTATTTATTAAATGATTATATAAAAGTTATGACATATAAAAAGTATTTGACCATGTGTTACATTAAGAAGGTAAATTTATAAAGTGAATCAGTTTTATGGTATAAATGGTTCTGCGATTAAATTATACTCCCTCCGTCCCAACTCTTTCTTCCTGTTTTTTTTCATTTTGGGACGTCTCAACTCTTTCTTCACACCTTAAAAAGAAAATAATTTACACTCACAAAAGTTAATAAAATATATTTTTTATATTTTATTATTTAACTTCACACTCACATACTCCAACCTTTTCTTAATATGTGTGCCCTGGTCTTTTTGAAGAAAGACCTGGGACGGAGGGAGTATTAACTTATACTAGTATATTACACGTGCATCTGCACAGTCCGTAAAATTATAAAATATATATAATATTAGTTTTTATTAGGGAAAATTACAAAATAGTTTACAAAATTGACACAAATTACGAATATGTTTCTATGCAGAAAAAAATATACTTATGTGCAAGAAAAAAATTATACTTTTGAACAGAACTTGTGAACCAATTTGTAAATATAGCTACTTTTTTGAACCAATATGTAAGTGGTCCTTTTTATTATAGTTATTTTTACTTAAAAAATATGTATTTTTTTGTTGTTGAATAAAGTGAAAAAAATTATCTGACATTTTTCTTGTATTTTTTTACAACTGGTGTTTTGTTGTTGATTTTTAGTTTTTGAAGTTTTTATACATGCATATTTTGTGCATGATTTGTATATGCACATTTTGTGCACGATCCATACATGCACACTTTGTGTACAATTGGTATGTGCGTATTTTGTGAACGATCAATATGTGCACTTCTCGGGACCGATCTGTACGTGCACATTTTGTGAACAATCCATATATGCACATTCAATACAAATTTCATGAATGATACCTGTGTGTGCACATTTTGTGAACATGTAGTCTGTTCAGGTGCACGATTCACAAAAGTTCAATTATTAGATTGAAAAGATGAAAAAAATTCAATAATATATCATAAAATTATTTTGGAACAATGTTTTGTCCATCTCAAAACTTGTCTTTAATTGATTTTCTCTTTTAATATGCATTTATTCTCTTAACTACATTTTGTGAATAAACCGTTAGTTTTAACCAAATATGTGTTACTGTAAAATTAAATATATGTTACTATATTTAAAAATATTTATTTGTAACATAATATTAAATAAATATTTTTTAATCAACATAATAATCTAAATTTAAAAAAAAAACTGTAAAAAAAGGTAATTGCATTGCTGGGAAAATTAGTTTGTATTGGTGGGGGAAATTAGCACGCATGGGGTGGGGGAGGGAACAATGTATAGGGTGGAGAGGGGAAAATTACTATGTATGGGTGTGGAGGAGAATATTACTCACGTAAGATGGTGCGCGTGGGCTTTATATATATATGGAAATTTTTATGGTAAAAATTTTGATACAAGTGCTGCTGTTCAAATTGATATGAAAAATACACTAAATAAAATAGGGTAAGTTACATATGAGGTCATTTAAGATAGTGTTATTACATAGGAGAACACCAAAAACTCCATGTTACAAGGAGGGTCAAAAAGTGGGATCCACTGAAAAAAGTGGGAGTAGCTCACGTATAGGCTACTGTGCCTAGCTGACAGACCCCTCTCTTTCTCTCTCTCTCTCTCTCTCTCTCTCACACACACACTCAATAAAAACCCCAACCACATTATCAAATTTAAAAAAAAATTGAAAACCTAATCTCTCTCATTATGTCGATTGGAAGCCGGAGAAATTGGCCGTGGTTTGGACGACGCGTTTCCGACGATGAGCAAATAGTCGATCGGCGGCTGTTTCTGATTTGCGACGGAGAACCGTGGCTTGCGAATCGGCGAAAGGCGGCGATTGTGGGATGAAGTGGATGTTGAGTGGTGAGTGAGAAATTCCGGCGGTGACAAAGGGAGTTCCCACAATCGATTCCAGTTCATTTTTTTGTTATTTTTTATTTCTTTTTTCATTTTTTACTGATAAAGGGAGTTTATTTCTTTTCCACAATCATTTCATATTTTTTTCAGTAGACATTTTGGGGTAAATCTTTTTTGTCTTTCTTCCCCTCTGTGTAATGGTGATGACTATGACAAAAGGAAGGTATATTACAAAAAATGGATATAGAGACAGATTCGCATATATATATATGCATGTATCTAGTGGGATTGGATAATAGAGCTTTAGAGACAAATAATGGAGGTTTTGTTTTGCAGTAACTTTTTTGCTCTTTCTCTCTCTCTCTCTCTTAATCAGATTGATAGAGGCAGAAGAAGCATGCTTCTTTTGGAAGTGGAAGACTTTTTAGGGAATAATTAGGTGTGCTCATGCTCATGTAAAGGTCAATACACCGTAGTTACTGTGTTGTAATCAAGATCATTTCCCACAATCATTTTGGTTTTTTAAAAAGCTTTTGGTTTTATGATCTGGGTATTTTTTGCTCTGTTTATTTTTTAGTTTTGTTAGGATATATGCACCTGATTTTTGTATATATGCAAAATTATTAATTTTTTGAATCTGTTTATCATCAAGAAACAGAGGAATTGTTTGATGATTTTTCTGGTACAACATGGAAAGCATTGAGAATTTTCTTTTTTTTTTATATGCAGATTTCTTTTATTGATATGCAGTAGATATATTACTATTCAAAATTGAAATACTGCATATGCGTATTTATGAAGAATTGAAATTTGCATATATATATGCATATTAATACTGAATAGAAATTAAAAAATTAAATATTAAAATCGAAAAAATAATAAAATCTGAAATTTGGTATTAATAAAAAAAAAAAAACTGAAATAATGATAATTATTTATAAAATAAATAAGAATAAATTTAAAAAAAAAGAAATGAAAATTTGACGTTTATAAAAAATTATTTATGAAAATTGTAAAAAATTATAAAAAATTGAAACAAACAAAAATTAAAAATCTGACGTTTAAATGGCCCATGCTAGGCAGCCGTGTTATTACATTGTAATCTCAAAACCAGAAAATATTAATTTAATAAAATTTGATTAAAAAAAAAGAATAACAAAGGAAAATTTAAATTAAAAAAAAGAAAAAGAAAAAGTCATCTTGTATTTATTGGGAGAGACATGAGGAGAGAGTGATGTGAGAGAAAAATGTGTGCATGTAATGACATCACTCGTGTACATGAACCCCATAAAATAATTACAAAAATGACATTTCTTGAAATAAAATAATTTTCTTGATAATATGGGATTTTTTATATTCCTCTTGGTAAATATGCTATCTTAAGTGGTTATTTTTTGTAATTTTCCCAACAAAATATGATTTCACTTTCTGGGACTCCCTCACTAAAGGCAAGGTTTATATTTGGGGGTACTCTTCAACTGTACATATTATTATTCGCAAAATTATTTTTTAAATAACTTTCCAAACATGATTAGTACCTTTGTGAGTGCATTACACTTCCACACCACTTTGAATTTATCTTCTTCCTGCCCAGGAATTGCATTTTTTTTGTTGGAAGAGTAAATATTTGTTTTGAAATACGTAAAACAATTTTTAAATAGTTTCTTTTCAAAACTATTTTTCACAATTTTTGAAAAAAAATTCATACTAAAAATTATTTTGTAGAGTTTTAAAATAGGTACTTAAGCCATAGGTGTCTTTTATTTTATACTGCACTTCGATAGGAACCTATTAATAGCATAAATCAATTCATTTAATTAAACACATTCTCTCTCAAAAAGCCTCTTCTCCAAGTCCAAACCCCTACATCCCAATTTTGCTTACCCTAGCCAATTTATTTTGACTCAAGTTGTATAACCTATGAAATTTAGACTTCAAAAGAATTTTTCCAGCCAAATACTCATCCCAAAATAAAGTACTACACATGTATCATAATCATTTTCTCCATACATTTTTTAAACATTTCTCCACTATATAGGCTTCCTAACCCTCTCAATAAAGATTTACCATCGATCTCACTTCACTAGACTTAATTACAAACATAATTTTTTTTTTTTTTAATTTTAAGTAATTTTCTAAAATCAAATTTGAAATCTAAGAGAGTTTTGAAATCTTTATAAATAATGAATAGATTTTTTATTTTTTTTATTTTTGAATAATACGATAATAGTTGCTTATATCGTAGTAATAGTGTTTTAAAATAAATTTTCAAAATTCTCAACTGAAATCAATTTTTACTAATTAATTTTATAACTTGTGATATATATAAATAATTTGTGACTCTTGATCAAAAAAAAAAAAATATATATATATATATATATAGGACAATATGGCTACGTCTGCACTAGAAGGCTTGGCGTGGCTGTCGTGTAGAAACTTTGTAAATGGAGTAGCTATAAAAAGTTGTGAATTGTTAGTATTCATTTTATGTAAGGGGTTTTCATATTATTTCATCATGAATTATTCATGCAGATAGTAAGTTCCTCGTAAACAATTTTACTGAGCAATTTAGAATAGTATTAATTATTTTATTAAAAATTATAATTAAATTAATTTAATTATAGCTAAATAACCTTATATGCAACTTACCCTTAATAAATTATAATTATTTTATATATTTATAAAATACAAACAAATTTTTTAATAAAAGTTCGCAGTATACTTTGCAAGCTACTGGTTAGAATAATCTGAACATTAATTTTGTGGGTCACAATATTTTTATTCCTAACTTTACTCAATTGTAAAGAATATAGCATTATATAGTTATTATTTGATTGTTGTTTGGGTATTATAAATTTTTTTGAGTATATTTATTTATTAATGAGAACAAAAAAATCATCCAAAAAATGGGGAATATATATATATATATATATATATATATATATATATATATATATACGCAAATTCTACCATGTACTTAGATTTTAATTTTGAATTTTTTAAAACACACACTACACACCACACTATGTGTTTTTTGACAATTAGGGTATTAATTATTTTATCTTCGGGTAATATTATTATTTGTTCTTGGGGGTATTGTAAGTTGTTCTTGGGGTATTTACTTTGAAGTATTGTGAGTTGTTTTTTGGGTATTTATTTATACTTGTTCATTGGGTTTTGTGATTTGTTCTTCGGGTATTGTTAATTGTTCTTGAGATATTGCGAATTGTTCTTGAGGTATTTACTTAGACTTGTTCTTGGGGTATTGTAAGTTGGTCTTGAGGTACTTACTTAAATTTGTTTTTAGGGTATTGTAAGTTGGTATTGGCCTGAGTATTGTGAATTTTTCTTGGGGTATTTGTTTAGAGTTGTTCTTGGGGTATTATGAGTTGTTTCTTGAGATATTTACTTAAACTTATTTTTGGGGTATTGTAAGTTGTTCTTGGGGTATTGTAAGTTGTTCTTAGGGTATTGATGAATTGTTCTTGGGGTATTTAGTTAGACTTATTCTTGGGGTATTGTGAGTTGTTCTTGAGGCATTGTAATTTGTTCTTGGGGTATTAAATTTTATTTTTTTGGTATGACAAAAACACTGTCATCTTCTTCTTCAATTTCCTAAACCTTCACAAAAATACTACATTATTTTTCAGAACATAACGACATGCAATAATCAATTAATTATTTTTCACCTTCTTCAACTATGTCTATTTTACCTTCTGCACTGGATAAAATTCTCGATACACGAACAAGAAATTATCTACATATGTTTATATTGTTTAACAATTGATTGGGCATAAGTTCTCTAAAAAAAAAACAATATAACCATCGAATCATGTGAACATAAATAATTTCAGAAAAGAACTCACTATGCACATAACTGAAAAAAAAAAAAATTATTCGAACATAAATAATGTTTAATCAATCAACTCCTATCAAAAGTTGGACAAAGTTCCAGTGATGACAGGAGATAAAACCACTATATGATTTATGGTGAGATACGATTTGGGTATACAATCTTACAATTATAGGCGGCGCAAGAAAGAGCATCGGGCAAGCCTCTAAAAATTGGGTTAAAATTAAATTTTGAAATTCAAGTACATGGTATAAACCCAAGAGCACACAAGAACTACTCATATATATATTATATATAATGCAATAATTAAGTAACTGGAGTATTGTTGAACAACCAAATTTCTCAATCAATAAATCCATTCAATTTCACACAGCCAAACACACTTTTGAATCCCATTCTATGGAAGAAACCTTGGAATCAAGAAATCCAAAAATCTAAATTGCTGGTAAACAAAACAAACAAACTTTGGTTTTTCATTCTTTTAATTCAGTTGTCCCGCATACAATAGAAGACCTGTGCGAAGAAATTTGTATTAGTTATGATAAATTTCACAATACCCAAAAATAAATCTAATTAGTAAATTTCTCAAGAACAATTTACAATACCCCAATACGAACTCACAATATATTAAAAACAAATCTAAGTAAATACCCTCAAGAACATCTCACAATACCCAAAATAAATACCCCAAGAACAACCAGGGGAGCTAGCTCACCTGGCCACCAGGCTCCTCACTTAAGTGAGTAGCCTGAGTTCGATTCCTTTTGGGAACGAATTAGGAGGGAGATATAATGGTGAACTTGGAGATATTGTTGGGGTGTAAGGAGACTTGGTGAACTAACTTCTAACTACTAACAATTAACATTTACCGATATAAAAAAAATACCCCAAGAACAACTCACAATACCCGATGACAAAATTACTAATACCCTAATTGCAAAAAAGAAAATAGGGAGACAATTCAAATTACCTATTTTCAACTTAAAAAAATTTATTTTACCAATTTCAAATATAAATAATTTTTTCATCTATTTGCAATTTCAAACAATCTTTTTTACCCATGTGGCTCACAAACATCATTATCTAGTTATTCCACCCCACTCCACCCTACCCTACCTTACCTTATCCCACCTCCACGCCACCCCATTTGATATTTATATTATTTAATATTATTAAATATTATATAATAATAAATAATACAATGAAGTTATAAAACATAAAATTTTAATAAATTAACTAATTATAATATTTTTATCATATATATGTGATTATTTGAATTTTTTATTTAGACTATTTTAATGTATAGTGCATATTAATGAATATTATAATATAAAAGTTAAATTTTAATGCAAATTAATGAATACTATAGTTTTTTAAAAGTATATAAAAATATTTAATTTTTTATGTTTGAAAATATATCTATGAACATTTAATTAACACGAGAGCATTATCAACATCAAAATTAGATCAAATTTTAAATTTCCGAATTGTCTTAATAAAAATTTAATTATAAATTTTAATTTTTATCAACTGCGTATCAAATTAGTGATTAATTAATAATTTTTTTATACAAAAATACTAATTAAAAAATACAAAATATTCGAAATAGATTAAAACAACATATGAATGATGAAATAATAAACAAAATGGTAAGGAGGTGAGAATAAGGAGAAGGCAAAATCCTGCAGGGTGGTGGGGGGAGATTCTAAAGGCATGTGGGGTGGGAGGTGAAGAGTGGTTCTTTAACAACTTAGAGAAGGTAGTGGGGGATGAGAGAAATACTTGGTTTTGGGAGGATGAGTGGAATTGGGGGGTGTCTCTCAAAGTTCAATGTCCTAGGCTGTTTCTCTTAGCTAGTAAGAAAAATGCCCGAATTAGCGAGATGACCGAATGGAGTTGGAGGAGAAACCTCTTAGAGAGAGAAAGTGAGGGAGCTAACGAATTTTGTGATATGGTGAACAGGTAAAAGCTTAGAAGAAATGAGGAGGACCATTGGAGATGGAAACTCGACGCAAATGGTAGATACAACACCAAAAAAGCTTATAATTGGATACTTCGGGAGAGTCATGTGGACTTTGGAGTAAAAGCAGAAAACTGCAAAATTTTGTGGAATAAATGGGTGCCAAACAAAGTGAAGATACATGCGTGAAAAGTGATATGGGAGAGACTACCAACAATATCACAAACTTCAAAGGAGAAATATTATTTCTAATGATTCGGGAACTGAATGTGTTTTTTGCAATGAGATGGATGAAACGGTTAGTCACCTCTTCTTTGAATGTCATTTCGCATATAAAATCTGGATGAAGTGTTGTGAATGAGTGGGGGACAATACTACTCTTTCGTCTAAACCTTCTACTAACCTTCTTCACTTCGCCAACTTAATTAGTGTGAGGAATAGCAAATGGATCTTTGGAGGGATTTGGGAATGTCTACTTTGGTTGTTGTGGAAAGCTAAAAATAAATCATATTTGAGAACAGGGGGACGTCCGAGGAGGATATAATCTTGGAACTTAAGAGTAGGGTCTGGAGTTGGATTCGAATCAAGTCAATGAAACTTAGCTCTATTTACTGTAGCGATTGATCTAGGTGTATTCAATGTTGTATTTTGAGTCTCTGTTCGAGTGATAATGTGATTGTACCATCTTGTAACTAGAAAGGGAGGGTATTCCTGATGCCCAAACTTTTGGTTAATGAATGAATATCATTTTATGCTGATATAAAAAAAAAAAAACAAGATGGTTAGCTGATTTCGTATTGATTCTTCTACTTATTCACCTGCATAAATTAATTAAATATTAATTGATAAAATTATAGATAAATAAAGTTTAATTATATATTGAATAATCTGTACTCTAATATTTATAATACAAAGTCAAATCTAACACCTATAGGATAGTGTAGTTATGAAGATAAAGTAGGACCCGATTTAAAATGATTAACTTTTTTATACCCATTTTAAAAGGATATATAGGTCTTATATTATGAAGTAAATATAAAAAAAATTTCAAATTACATATGGGTAAAATAAATTTTTAGAAGTTCAAAATAATGAGAGAAAATTCAAAATACTCATTTTCAACCTCAAAAAATTTATTTTACCCACTTCAAATATAAATAACTTTTTCTATCCATTTTCAATTTCAAACAATCTTTTTTTACCCATATGGCCCACAAACATCATCTAGTTATTCTACAAAACTCTACCCTACCTTACCCTACCCCACCCCCACCCACCCACCCACCCCATTTTATATTTATATTATTTACTATTAAATATTATATAATAATAAATAATACAATAAAGTTATAAAATCTATCATTTTAATAAATTAACTAATTATAATATTTTTATCATATTAACTAATTATAATATTTTTATCATATGTATGTGATTATTTGAATTTTTCATTTAGACTATTTTAATATATAGTGCATATTAATGAATATTATAATATAAAAGTTAAATTTTAATGTAAATTAATGAATACTATAATTTTTAAAATTATATAAAAATATTTAATTTGTGATGTTTGAAAATATATTGATTAGAATTTAATTAACACAAGAGCATTATCCACATCAAAATTAGACCAAAATTTAATTTTTTTACCAAATTGTCTTCATAAAAATTTAATTATAAACTTTAATTTTTATCAACCGCTTATCGAATCATTGATTAATTAAAAAAAAAATTCATACAAAAATACTAATTAAAAAGACTAAAACAACATATGATGATGGAGTAAAAAACAAGATGGTTAGCTGATTCTATATTGGTTCTTCTACTTATTCACCTGCACAAATTAATTAAATATTATTAATTGATAAAATTATAGAATTATAGATAAATAAAGTTCAATTATATATTGAATTATCCATACTCTAATATTTATAATACAAAGTCAAACCTACCACCTATCGGATAGTGTAGTTATGAGGATAAAGTAAGATCCAATTTAAAATTATTAACTTTTTTATACCCATTTTATAAGGGCATATAAATCTTATATTATGAAGTGGATATAAAAAAAATTCAAGTTAAATATGGGTAAAATAAATTTTTAGAAGTTCAAAATGGGTATTTTGTGGTATTCTCACTAGGTATTTTGTGGTATTTTCACAAGAAAATAATAATAATAATAATGTAGTGTGTAATTTTATATTTTTAAAATTAAAATTATAAACTAAGTACATGAATGCAGGTAGAATTTGGAACCAAGAAAATGTTGAAACCGGGGGAATATAAATTTTTGTGTTAGATATATTTTACTCCCCCGTCCATGAAAATTAGTCTACGTTGTCTTAAATAGCTGTCCACAATAAATAGTCTATCTATCCAAAATGGAGAATTTTCAATCATTGTTTTTAATTTTTTATACACATATACTCACTTTTACACATCACATCAAATATTTTATTAATAATTAACATTTTTTTTATATTAACACACCCACTTTTACACATTAATATCAATTTTTTATTAATAACCGTGCACAATTAAAGGAAACTAAGGGTGTGTTTGCAACAACTAAAAAAAGTGTAAAATCACTTTTTTGGGAAGTTGGTAAAACCCAACTTATTAAAAAAAAAAATGATTTTACACATTTTTTAGTTCTTGGAAACACACCCTAAATATGGACGTATGAACTATGAAGTAATTTAAAAATGAAACCGAAGACGAATCGTGGGCTGCGTAGAAGTCCACGTCAGGAGAAGACGAGTTGGACGGTATAAAAAGTCAATGACAGTGATTGTGCGAACTGGAACTAGTCCACGATATACCCTACACTCCTACCTCGTAAACCAAGACATGGCTACACTTGTCGTTTTCTCTTATTTTTTTTGTTACTATCTCTATCCTATAGGAATTTGCACACTTTCCTTATTCGGACGTCCCATACAAATTTGCACACTATTAAAAAGAGAAATATTGATTTACGTGCACACTCACAAATTTATACACATATTTACCCATATGCCACTACTTTATATATAAAACACATTTTCCTTAAAAAATATGCCGTCCCGTAGGATGCAAATTCCTACGGGACGGAGGGAGTACAATTTTTTTTAAGTGATAAAGATAAGTTTAGATATAATTGAAGATTGTATAGAAATTAAATAATTGTAGATATAAATTATTTTGGCACACAACTTTTACCTACAGCTACAGTAGACACGCCTCCCAAGTTAACTGGAGTCTGGAGATGGAAAGTTTTTTTTTTTTTTTTTTTAAATCCGGATATTGCCACTCTGGCCAACCCCATAGATATATAATAGCCGCTCTCTCCTATGAAAATTGATATCTTAAATTAAATAAAAGAAGCAAAATAGATAGATGCCTTCATTAAGTCCGGATGCACTGGCCCCCCTCCTGCCATGGATACTGGGCATGCCGCCTTTGGACGACTCCGGTCCACGCGATATTGCGTTTTTTTTACACCAACAGAGCCGATCAATTACCCTTGTGGAAGGCGCACTCGACGACGAATCCGTCCTCCGTGAAAATCCAGACTCATTTCCGGCGACGAGAGCTTCAATCGAGTCTCTGCCTCGCGTCCAGATATCGGAATCGGGCTTAGAGTGTGCGATATGTTTATCGGAGTATGATGTCGAAGCAGCGGTCACAGAGATGCCGTGTAGACATAAGTTTCACTCGGAGTGCATTGAGAGATGGTTGGGTATTCATGGGTCGTGCCCGGTTTGCCGGTGGAGCTGAGGAAGGAAGTTACAGAGAGGGGAGGGTGGAGGATTCATACGTTTTATGCCGGAGCAGGGGATTTTATATCCTCCCCGGAATCGGATACGGATACGGCTCACGATTAGGATCCGTTTGGTGGTGTAAATAAAGAGTCTGAAAAGACTTTGATCTGATAATTTCTCATGTTCAAGTCTAAATATTGTCCTACAGGCCCGTTGTAAACTCGGCCCGTGTAATTGAGGCCTGTAAATTTAATGTTCCTCTTTATACATCATAATCGATATTCAAAATAAATCTTGACTGACATAACAGCAACGATAATACTCTCTTCCCTTCTTCTTTTCTCGCCCAACGCAATGATAAAATACACAAAAAATATTTAATGGGTATTCTATATTACTAAGCATGGATAACTTTTTATTTTAGAGGATGTTTGGTAGGCAATATTAGGAGTTATAAATTTTGTAAGTAAAATTTTATTTGGTATGGTGTAATAGAAAAGTTATATAAAATTAGTTCTAAAAAGTAATCTCATTTGATAGGCATAATATAGAGATAGAAAAAGTAATTTTATAAGTGGAATGGTGAGATAATTTATTACATTGTGAACAGTGAAAATGGTGTAATATGACCTCTTCTTTTACAGGGTCGGCCGTATAAAAAACGGGTCAGCATAAAATTTGTACACCATACCAAACAAGATAAGTCAGTACAAAAATTCATATTATATCGATAATATACCCTACCAAACACCACCTAAATATCTATCAAATATCAATAATACTATTTAACCCTTATAACTTTTTTAAGGTCCGGTCCATCTTGATTTCTTTTTCCATTAGACCTACCAAATGGGTGGAAGTTAAATTTTGGGGTCATCAAAAAATTTGAAAGTATTTCTTATACATGTTTGAAGGACGTGGACTAATGGGAAGTTACGTTATGGATTTTATATATTACCTTATCTAAAATTAAAATATATAAAATTATATATTTTATAAATTTCAAAACTTAAATAATATATCAAATAATATTTTAATAAAATGTAATAATTTAATATATTTGATAAGAAGTGGTTGGTCAGCCTAATTAAATTTCAATTTTTTTAATCGGTAACTTAAACTCTTCTTATTTATAAAACATGTGAAAAATTGAAGGGAAAATATAAAATATATAGTTTGATTAAATCATTATAATTAAATATTTTATAAATTAATTTGAAATACTTTAATTTTAGAAAAGTGTACTAATAATTAAGATAAATTTAAAAAATACAATTTAAATATATTATGTTAATAAAAGGAATTAAACCATTGATTAAAGAACGATTAAAGTGTAAGCATGTGGGAAAGGGTTAAGCTAAAGTTGCTCGCCAACGTGCTCGCCCGGCCAAGAGATGGTGAGCCAACAAGCCCACGTGGCCCAGCCAAGTTGCTCGCCACCTTGCTCACCCGACCAAGAGATGGCGGGGCAACAAGCCCACATGGCCAAGCCAAGTTGCTCGCCCACTTGCTTGCCACCTTGCTCGCCCGGCCAAGAGATGGCGAGGCAACAAGCCCACGTGGCCAAGCCAAGTTGCTCGCCCATTTGCTCGCCACCTTGCTCGACCGTTATGATCAAGTCCAAGGAAGAAAGGCTTAAGCAAGAGTTGCTCGCCAGGTTGCTCGGCTGATAACTTCTAGGAGTGTAGACACAGAGATGACAAAGAACTCACAAGGAATGTATTGGTCGGTTAGGTTAGAGTTAGTGGGGCAAATAGCCAAAATAGTGACAAGTGGAGGACACTTGTCACTATCAGAGGCCAAGTGGCTAAAAAATGTGTCACCTCACCCTTACAAGGGTATAAATAGGGGAAATACCCCATTTTGTAAAGGATCTGATTTTCCAATACAAGAACTCCCTTATAATATTTCTCTCTCTACATTTTCTCTCTAGTTTCACAAAATTACTATTAATCATTTCTTAGATTATTGATTGAGTGATCAACCAAGATTAATTAGCCACATATATCCCAGATTAGTAAGATTGCTCAACAATTTGGCGCTAGAAGAAGGGTCCGAACCTCCGTCAGTTGAAAATTCTTGAGGAACGTTTGAAGAATCGAGAGTGTTCATCAGTTCTTCGCATAGGAATTTCTAAAAATTCTGTAAGATATAAGAAATCTCTTCAAACGTGTGTGTGTTCGTAAGAAATCTTTGAAACACACAAGGCAAGAAAAAGAATTTCTTAAAACAAGAGTCTTTAAAACATAATCCATACCGAAAATGACGAGAAATACGTACGAAGTTTCTCACTATGAATCCCATACCACCTCGATGAGTAGGAGGTGGAAATGGAAGAAGCCTTCGGGGCGCCGGCAAACGGGATTAACTCAAGTCCCGGCGTCGCCAGTAGCCCCGGTCGAACCACAAATCGAAGCCACCTTGGAGTCTATGGTTAAGACCCTTGAGGATATTGAAAGGGCGATAGCCATGTTGAAGCAAATGCAAAGGCAACAAGCGATGGTGACTTGTCCACCAATGATCAAAGCAGCTCCCATGGAGACAAGACATGATATAAGGACGAGCTACCATGCACACGAAGAAGAAGCCAGTAGTGGACGAGCGCCCCCGGTTAACTTGAAAGGAAATAAGAAGATGAGCGATCGCCTAGGACCACAACCCGGGCGACCAGCTGGTCGACCAGTTGGGCGACCAGCCGAGCAACATGGACATCATCAAGAAGGGTCCCAGGATGACAAGCATGATAAACCAAGTCATCACTCAAAATGTGGTAGGTCCGGGTACTCACAACATCAGGAACCTTGTGAGTCGGATGCAAGACACCAGCGGAGGCCTGTCCAAGACCGATTGAGAAGATGGGCGTCTGAAAGGTTGGGCCCAAATGCGGCAAGTAATCTCCAACGACCACAAAGGGAGGTCGCCTGAAGTGAGGGACTACTGGGGGCAGCACGCCAATATGCGGAGCACCCAGAACAGTCTCGAGGAGGGGAATCATCCCGTGGATCGTCACTTTTGGAGATAGAAAAGTTGAAGAAAGCCGTGGAGGACCTGCGTTAACAAGTGGCCAACAAAGAAAAGGTTGAAACATACACCTCCCTTCCAACCTCACCATTGTCCAAGACTATCCTCACGGCTCCAATACAGAAGAAGACACAGTTTCCATCGTTGGTACTGTACGAGGGTGAATCCGACCCCGGGGTGCATATATCAAAGTATACAGATTATATGATCTCGATGGGGGCTTCAGATGCGACGCAGTGTAGAAACTTCCCCTTGACTCTAGGGGACCGTGCCCATAGATGGTTTTCGGTATTGGCACCATGATCGATCCAATCATTTGGCCAGTTGACCCGAGAGTTCTTGTCTCACTTCTCAGGGTTTGGGACATATCTGACACAAAAACACCGACTGGCCAATATCTCACAGGGAGCGGAAGAGGCTGACCAGCAATATCTGGAAAGGTTTGATAAGATCCTCCTTGAGGGTGAGTCAGATAGTGAAGACACCAAGATAGTCGCGGTCATGGCGGGATTGCGTAAAGGAACGGACTTATGAAAAGAGTTGCATTTATCTTGTCCTAGTACATATGCAGAGTTCCGCCACAAAGCTGGTGTATATGTGGCAATGCAAGAAGCTATGCAAAAAGAGTTGGGCATGGAAACTGACGGGAAGAAGAATGGTAAGAAACCCGGTGGTAGTGGTTACAAGGCCCCCAAGAATCTTAAGGCATTCTGGGATACAACTGAATACAAAGAATAGCTCAATCAAGTGTTGGCCACCACAATCGACCATGTGTTCACAGCTGTGAAAGATCAAGACATGCTCGCAGCTCCCCGAAGGATTCGGCAAGATAGAAGCAAGTTGAACCAGAATAAGTACTACACTTATCATCAAAGTATCGGGCATTTTATCAGTGAGTACCGCGATCTCCTGAAATAGTTGTGGAAGTTCTATGAGGACGGGAAACTCGCAGAGTTCGTTAAGAAAGCTCCCGACAAAAGACAGCGGCAGCCTAGATAGGGGGGCTCGGATGAGGATGAAGACAGTGACAAGAATGAAAGGGAACCAAACAGACAGGTGCGAAGGGGGCCGCCAGCGCCACCAATCCATCAAGAGCCCAACAGAGAAATCTTGGTACTTGAGGAGATTGGATCGGCTGGGGGAATGGTTGATGGACGCCCATCATCTAAAAGACAAAAGAAGGCGGAAATACGAGCAGTCAATCAAGTGCAAGAAACTGGCTCGGGATAAAAAACACCGGCAAAGCCGACAACGGACTTGGTCTTTTCACAAGCAGACCTAGAATGGATCCTTACACCACACAATGACTCACTGGTCATCAGCGCAAACATCATGAACACAAGAGTACATCGACTGCTAGTGGATACTGGAGCGTACACGAACATCCTCTTCAAGAAGACACTAGATCAGTTAGGAGATTATGAGTCCTACATAGAGGATTGTAATCATAAAATAGTGGGATTCAGAGAAGCTGCGACCGTCCCACTAGGTGTAATTCGTCTGTCAATCGAACTTGTAGCGCTCGAGGACCCAGAAAGGAGGATGACTAGGTTGTTAGATTTTTTAGTCGTAGATCAACCATCCACCTATAATGGGTTCCTCGGCCGACCTTTTATCTTTGAATTCAAAGCTGCATGTTCCACTTACTATTATTGTATCAAATTTCCAACTTTAAAAGGTGCAAGAACAGTCAAAGGGGACCAGAAAAAGGCACGAGAATGTTTGCTAACCATAAAAAAACCTGTCACTCATGTGTTAGTCTATGAAGAAGCGGCACCGCAACATGCCCCGGATGAGCCTAACATTTTGGAAGCTATCTCCGTCGACATCGAGATGATGGAAGCTGAACAATCACAAGAAGAAATGGAGATAGACGAAGAACCCCAACAAAGTCAACAGGCCAGGGGGCAATTGGAGAATCAGACGGAGATACAAGATGACGTTCCAATTACCATTGCAGAGGCAGATGGTGATGTAGAATTGGCACCCGAAGGTCAAACAGGCGAATAGGAGGACATCAAACCCCGGCTAGGGTACGAGCCAGTCCAGATGGAGACGGACATGAATATGGAAGGACCCATCGAAGACCCACGATGGAAAGGCAAGAAGCGGCGTGCCACACCAGTCGAGAAGTTGAGGTCCATACAAGTAGATCCCAATAAAAAAGACTTAGAGCTTTTTATTGGGTCTGAGTTAGAAGAACCCTACAGAAGTAAGATGGAGGAGTTTCTACTTGCCAACCTTGATGTGTTCGCATGGTCACATGAGGATATGACGGGAATACCGGTTGAACATGCGTGTCATCACCTTGATATTGACCCCACAAAGAAACTGATCCGTCAGAAAAGGAGGAAGTATGGACCCGAGAAATATGAAGCATTAACAGGAGAAGTAAAGAACCAGTTGGACAACAAACTCATACAAGAGGCGTTATGCCCACAGTGGGTGGCAAATCCCGTCCTTGTCAAAAAGCCGAATGGAACGTGGAGGCTCTGCATAGACTTCACGGACCTCAATGCGCATGTCCCAAGGATAATTTCCCATTATCTCACATTGACCAGTTGGTGGACAACACGACGGGACATGAATTAATGACGTTCATGGATGCCTTTGCGGGATACCATCAAATTGCAATGCATCCCGAACACCAAGAACATACAACCTTCTACACGAATAAAAACCTGTTTTGTTGGAAGAGAATGCCTTTCGGATTAATCAATGCTGGCGCAACATATCAGAGACTAGTCCACAAAATGTTTGACCAACATATCGGCGACACGATGGAGGTATGTGTCGATGACATCGTGGTAAAGAGTCTTAGAAAGGAAGACCACTTGGAGCACCTCAAGCAAGCATTCGATATCATGAGAACATACAACATGAAGCTGAATCCGAAGAAAAGTAGCTTTGGGTGCAGTCAGGAAAATTCTTGGGACACTTGGTAAGTCAACGAGGAATAGAAGTTAACCCCACACAGGTCAACTGTATCCTATAGATGGAACCACCAAAAGATGTGCCGGCTGTTCAACGACTCACGGGGTGTCTGGCGGCGTTAAGCAGATTCATATCCAGATCGGGGGACAAGAATAGGGCATTCTTCGAATCCATCAAAGGCAAGGGCATATGCAAGAGAACAGGGAAAAATAATTATGTATGGACCGATGCTTGCCAGAGGGCGTTTGAAGATATAAAGAAATATCTAAGCAATCCTCAAATCCTCTCAAAGCCCGAACCAGGAGAAAAATTATACTTATACCTGGCGGCATCGGAAGTAGCCATAAGCTCAGCATTGGTACGTGCGGAAGGCAAGATACACCTACCAATATACTACGTCAGCCAGGTGTTGCATGAAGCCGGGCTACGTTACTCCCCAATGGAGAAGCTAGCATACGCGCTAGTGGTGAATGTGCGAAAGCTACGACCTTACTTCTTCGATCACCAAGTGGAGGTTTAAATAACTTTTCCCCTGTGTCAGATCCTGCACAGACCGGATACTGTCAGGAGATTGCTAAAGTGGTCACTAGAGGTTAACCAGTATGGAATAACCTACGCTCCCCGAACAGTGATCAAAGGGCAGGCTCTAGCAGATTTCATAGTAGAGCTAACCTACCCTCAAGATCTGACAAGGGGACGTATATACCCATGGCACCTTTATGTAGACAGCTCCGCCACGAGCTCCGCAGCAGGCGCATGTGTAGTCTTGGTTAGTCCTGACAAGCAAGTATTCACCTCAGCAATAAGGTTTGACTTCCTAGCCACCAACAACAAAGTCGAATATGAGGCATTAATTGCGGGATTGAGACAATCATTTGCTGTGGGGGCTACCAGACTTCAAATTTTTAGAGATTCACAGCTGATAATATCTCAAGTCCGAGGTGAATACGAGGCAAAGGATCGACAAATGATCATCTATCAGAGGATAGTGGCAAATCTAATATCCAAGTTTGAACAGGTGTACATCGAGCAAATCCCTCGACTAAAAAATACACAGGCTGACGCACTAGCTAGGTTGGCCACAAGTACCGGAGAAGCAAGTATCACGGAGGTTGTGATAACAAAAATAAAGAATCCTTCAACATTTGATTATATTAATCAAGTGTTGAAGAGGGGGCAACAACTTGTGAACAACCAACAAAAGATGACAGATTGGCGAACACCCATCAGCAAATACTTGGCCAACGGAGAACAGCCGGAAGATCTATGGGAAGCACGCTGAATTGTAAAACAAGCTGCCAGATACACAATGGTTGAAGGACAGTAGTATAAAAGAGGAATCTCACTTCCGTTACTCAAATGCCTTTCCCCGGAAGAAGGGCATAAAGTATTGGAAGAAATTCACGAAGGAATATGTGGAGGCCACGCCGGGGGGCAAGCCTTAGCCTATAAAATTATTAGGCAAGGATACTACTGGCCAACACTACGGAAGGATGCCATCAGATATGCTAAAAGATGTTTGAAATGCCAGCAGTTCGCTCCAAACATTCATTCCCCAGTGCAAGAATTAAAATCAGTATATAGTCCATGTCCATTTGCTAAATGGGGTATCGACTTGATCGGCCCATTCCCTCCCGGAAAAGGTGGAGTAAAACTCACAGTGGTGGCCGTGGACTATTACACTAAGTGGGCTGAAGTTGAAGCTCTAACAACAATAACCCAAGAAAAGATGATAAGTTTTATTTGGAAAAACTTAGTTTGCAGATTTGGGTTGCCACAGTCAATCGTTACAGACAACGGAAGACAGTTTGATGGAAGTAAGTTGAGAGACTTCTGCGCTTCATGGAATATCAAGAAGCAATACTCCACCCTATATCATCCTCAGTCAAATGGACAGGCCGAAGCCGTAAATAAAAGTTTGAAGCACATCCTGAAGATCTGATTGGAAGAAAGAAAGGGCAGTTGGGCTGATGAGTTGCCAGAGGTATTATGGACCTACATGACATCTTACAGGATAAGTACTGGGAAGACACCATTCACTATGGCCTTCGGAGTTGAAGCAGTCATTCCGGTAGAAGTTCAACATCGGACGTGGAGGATAGTCAGATATAATGAAGAGACGAATGAGGATGATATGGCGGTAGAGAAAGACTTAATCGAAGAAACACGAGCTTCGACGGAGTTAAGAAACGTTGTCTATAAACGACGAGCAGAAAAATACTACAATTCACAAGTCAAAGACAGAAAATTCAGAGTTGGTGATTTGGTTATGAGGAAGATATTAGCAATCCCCTCGGGAGTGTTCGGTCCAAGATGGGAAGGTCCTTATAAGGTGACAAAGAGTTGGCCAAATGGGACATATGACTTGGAAGACATGCAAGGCAATCCCTCATCATACACGTGGAATGCTGCACACCTCAAGAAGTTTTACCAATAAAAAGTTGTAAATATATCTTTTAAACCCTGCTCGCCCAACATGTATAGGGGCAAGCATGGTTAGTCTAAATAGAATCAAGATTGTAAAGTTGCATTATATTAAATATAGAAGATGTTTCCTTTCAGAAAAGTTTGTATGATCTCCTCATGTTAACAAATTGAAGTATCAAAGAATGTATCGAGTTAGCTCAAAAGACTTACAAGTCGAAATTATTCTAAGGCAAGGTAGTGAGACTAACCCCACAAGTACTAACAAAAGGGAGTCCTTACCAATCAATAAGCCTACATCGAAAAGATGAAAAATTAAGAAAAGGTGTAAATTTTCGATTTCACAAAAGGAAAAGTAAGACGAATAAATTGAAACACCACAAACAAAATGAGCAATATTAACTTAGACATAAACGTCAACAAAAGCAAAATATAAACAAACTCTATGAAAAGGAAGCTGCATGTTCATTAATGATGAAGAAGGTTCAAGTACATATGGGGCGCCTTCGAGGGCGAGGAAGTAAAGTAAAAAAAAAAAAGTGGCTTAAATGCCTATTGATCGCCACGATGCTCGACCGCCTGCTCGCCAGCATGACCAACCTGCTCGCCCGGCTGTGCACCTGCCTGGTCGCCAGCCTGGTCGCCTACCTGCTCGCCTGCTCCAGAGGGAGAAAGACCTGGGAGAACCTCAAAAGGTGATAGAACTTCAGTGTCTATCATTGCATCGTCCTGGGCATCAATCTGTAAGGGTGGATACCTTCCACCAACGATCCTAACACGTGATGGCACGACACTCAGATCGATGCCCATCTCCTCAAGGTCTCCGATGTCCACTACTAAGTCATCCTTGGGAGGACGATCAGTGAGAAATTCGGTAAACTCTTTCTTCAAATCCTCCCAAGGGTCTTCATTCTCACCAACAACATGTTGATAGGCACGGAGGTTCTCAGTGAATGCATACACAAAATCGAAGTCCGAAGAGTCGACCTGAATATCGGCAACGGCGGCGGCGGTATAACAGTCAACATGCTCGGCCTTATGCTTGGCCAACTGGGTACGAGTGACTTGGAGTTCTTTCTCCAATTCCGCAACCTTCTCCTGAGCCACTCTCCCTGCCTCCAACTGTGCCCGCATGGTGACCAGCTCGGCACGAAGGCCATCAGCCTCAACCTTAGTCTTCTCAGCAATCACAATTGTCGATTTCTTGGCATCCAGTGAGGCTTTAGCCTTAGCCTCGAGACTCGCAACCTTCTTCTTCACGTCCTCTCTCTCCTTCTTCACAGAATCAATGAGGACATTGTAGGCCTTCTCCATGGTAAGGAATTGTTCCATGGTCCGCTGAGCCGTAATAAGTGCGCCACTCGTATGATGCATGATCATCCGAAGATTGTCCATCGCTGATTGGCGTTGAACGTTGGCTTCTTGAGGCTGAGTCCAGTGATGAACAACGGATTCGGTGGCCCGCATAACCGGTCCTTGAAGCTCATTGAAAGACCTTGGGAGTCGAGCGAGAGCAAACTGATGTACCGCTTCACAACAGTTGGGAAAGCGAGTGGGATCATACCTATAAGGTGTCAAAAGAAGCAAGCACAAAAATAGTAAGAGAATTTTCTAAGTATAAACTGATGGAGAACATTTAAGCATGGAACATGTGAGAAAGATTCGTTACTCTGATGCTTGGGTTTGGTCCCAGCCAAGGTGTGTTACATCGGTCAGTTACCCAAGCGAACGGATCGGGGCAGGAAGAGTAGAAGCCCCAGCAGATGTAGCAACAATGGGGTCAGAACCCTCACCACGACCTGAACCCCCAGACCCGAAGGTCCTTGTGGTCCTCGCTCTCTTTAATACCTCTGCCTCACGATTAGGGTGAGAACCGTCACTACGTAGCAAATGGCAACTTCCACTAGGCGAAGCACTCAGAGCTTGCCGATCATCGACCCGCTCTTGGCGAGGAGCTTGTGGAGGAGGGGCAGTGCGGGTGCTCGCCCCCTTCCTCGTCTGAGAGGCTTTCTGGGCAGCTAGTACTACGAACGGAGGGTCCCTCTTAGTTCGTGCCATTCGAACTCTTTAGATTAAAGCTTGGAAGGATGGGGGGATGGCAATGGTAACCTTCGGGACTACAAACACCAGGAAACAAGGAAAAGAGTTAGAAAATTTCTTCAATAAAAAATAAAAAATCTGAATCCACAATGTTCGAACCTGCCGGGCGAGCAACTTGAGCTCGCAAGTGATGAGGCGTTGTGATCAACCCCGAGGCGATGAGGCAGCTGGGTTTGTTCAGGTACTCAAACGTCCTGTCCCTCTTGTTCCGACGACAGACAATGATGCAAGTGAATTTGAACTCCTTAGATATGCTAGTCTTCTTCCAGCGTTGAGGAGACAAACCTGCAACAAAAAGTTCAAGAATATTCAGTAACATAGCTCAAAAACTTCACCAATGTACAAACAAATCCTACGCTGCAACTCACCAAACTCTGTGGGAGACATGATACGTCCACCGAGCCCTTCATTATTGTCCGGAGCTCGCCAATCTCCACCAATAAAAAAGAACTGCTCTTTCCAATCCTTCACTTTATTAGGCAGACCTTCAAGGATCCTCATGTCACTTCTCGCCTTGAGGTAGTAGTAATCCTGACCTTCCTCGGAACACTTGCTGAGACAGAGAGCATAGTTCACCTCATTGGGAGTCAAACGGTCCTTATACTTCTCCAACGTAAACACTGTGAAGAGGGATAACATGTATGTCCAGGCGTTGGGTGTAAGTTGCGTGATCGCCAAACCAGTGGTTTCTAGGAAGCGAGCGATAAGAGGATGTAGAGGCAACATCACGCCCGCCAATAGGGTATGCATGTTGATTGCTGTTAGACCTTCCGGGGGCAATCGGTCCTCTCATTCTTCTGAGGAGCATACATCATCACATCACAAGGGATGTGAAACTCTCTCCTAATATCGTCGAGGTCATTCTCATCGATAACACTCTCCACAGTGCTTGCCTTGAAATTGGTCGACCCATCACAATCTCGGTATTGTCGGGGAGGAACGGGGAAGTCGCTAACATAATGCTCGTAGTAGGCGTTCCAATCAAATTCACGTTCAATACCTTTCGGGGTGGTCTTTTCTACCAAGTTAGGCCATGGAAAGTCCACCGAGTCAAACCATTCAAGGATTGACCCCATCTCTTCGCTGCTAGAAGACATCTCAACAGGGTCTTGATCATCACCTTCCGGGCGAGCAGTGGATTGCTCGACTACCTGCTCGGCCCCTTGGTCGCCCGACTGCTTGCCCCCTCCTTCTGTGGATGAGCAACCCCCTTGGCTTCGGGGTCAGAACCCACCAAATGTACCGATGAAAGACAGGTAATTGGACTACCCTCCTCCACCGGTCGTTTGCCCGGATTCTTATGAGAAACAGTGTGGCTTGAAGATGATGACATTTTCGAGAAAATGAGAGAAAAGAGGATTGTCCCTAGGAATGTGCTAACTATCAAATTAACGACTCCGCCATCTAGATTCAAATCAAGTATGCCCAAGAGAGAATCCGGCGAACAAGAACAAAAATGGAAATTCAAGAATAAGAGAAAAAAAGGATAATACAAAAGAAAAAAAAATAAAGGCAGAGTAAGTAAGGAACTACCTTCGATTAAATCTCTAAACCGTTCGTCGGAATAAAGAAAACGAGAAGAATGCCGGAGAACTTGAAGAAAATTTAAATGGCCGAAAATTGCAGAAAATGAACGAGTGAAGAAGAAGAGGAAAAACGGGGGAAATTGCTATTTATACATTTGGAATAAAAGAAGGAAAAAGAAAAAATTCCGGGGACTAAATTGCAAAATTTTTGAAAGTTTTAAATGGGCGAGTCTTTTCGTGTGACTGATTGGTACATTTAACGAGGAGACGCCTCATTTTTCGAGACGCTGCTGAGAAGTCAGAGCGGGAGAACAAGCAAGGGGTCGAGCACCAAGACCGAGCAAGGAGCCGAGCATCATATTGCTCGCCACACTGCTCGCTTGATTGCTCGCCATTTCTTGGGAATAATTTAACCCAACTGCGCGCCTACCTGCTCGCACATCCAACTAAACAACCGTGACTATGATTCCATCATATCCTTTGATATAGAAGATCAAATCAAAGCATATACTGAGGGGCAAATGTTGATAAAAGGAATTAAACCATTGATTAAAGAACGATTAAAGTGTAAGCATGTGGGAAAGGGTTAAGCTCAAGTTGCTCACCAACGTGCTCGTCACCTTGCTCGCCCGGCCAAGAGATGGTGAGGCAACAAGCCCACGTGGCCAAGCCAAGTTGCTCGTCCACTTGCTCGCCACCTTGCTCAACCGTTATGATCAAGTCCAAAGAAGAAAGGCTTAAGCAGGAGTTGCTCGCCAGGTTGCTCGCCCTTCTGCTCTGCCGATAACTTCCAGTAGTGTAGACACAGAGATGACAAAGAACTCATAAGGAATGTATTGATCGGTTAGGTTAGTGTTGGTCCCGAAACGAGTTAAATCAGTGTATGGGGGGGGGAATACACTGATGTCAGATTTTTCTGAAAGACTCAGAAAAATGCTCTAACGCACTCAGTCAGGATTCCCTGAAGTACTCAGTACGCTGAAGGTCCACAGGGGCAGCAGGGACGGTTCAGTAACGAGTCAGATAAACTGAGTGTGAGTAATGTGCTCGGAGGCTCAGTAGAGATAACAAACCTACTGACTGCTCGGAAGCGAGTCAGTTGGACTACTATCTTAGTGAGTCAGAGTACGTGCGGAAAGTGAGCCCTTAGATTCTACTCGTTTTAGTTCCTGAAAATGTTTTCTCTGAGTCGCTTAGTAAATTGGTGGTTAAGGCTGAGTGCAC
>JAPKLY010000531.1:141895-151945 GCA_026898435.1 Prunella vulgaris
CATCAGGGGTTTTGGGATCTAATCAAAATACTCAGATTGTCCCAACAGTTAGAGTTAGTGGGGGCAAATAGGCAAAATAGTGACAAGTGGAGGATACTTGTCACTATCAGAGGCCAAGTGGCTTAAAAATGTGCCACATCACCCTTACAAGGGTATAAATAGGGGAAATACCCCATTTTGTAAAGGATATGATTTTCCAATACAAGAACTCCCTTATAATATTTCTCTCTCTACATTTTCTCTCTAGTTTCACAAAATTACTATTAATCATTTCTTAAATTATTGATTGTGCGATCAACCAAGATTAATTAGCCACATATATCCCAGATTAGTAAGATTGCTCAACATATTAAATTACACATTTTTATAAATTTTAAGTTTATAATATATTAAATATATTTTTAATAAAATTAATTGTTGAATAATTTAATATATGATAAGATATAATTGGTCAAGTATATAAAATTACAACATGTGAAAAATTGAAGTAAAAGTCATTATAACTAATTAAAATATTTATCAATTAGTTTGAAATACTAATTCTATTTTACAAATTAAAGTGCAGTTGTTCAAGCTATAAAATATTAAAGAGATTGGGATAAAATTTATAGAATAGAATTCAAATATATTAAATTATATATTTTATAAATTTCAAAATTTATAAGATATTAAATATATTTTTAACTTAAAATTTATTGTTGGATAACTTAATATATGCAACCGTTTCTTTAAATCATAATTGCTCAATTTTATAAAAGTCTACTTGAGATTTAAATATATTAAATTACGTAGTTTATAAATTTCAATTTTTTTAATATATTAAATATATTTTTAATAAAATTTATTATTGAATAATTTAATTTATTTGATAAGATGTGGTTGGTCAGATTTATAAAATTACAACCGTTTCTTTAAATCGGTATTGTTTATAAACATGTCATGGAAAATTGAAGGAAAAAGATAGAATAATTTGACTAAGTCATAATAACTAATAAACATATTTATAAATTAATTTGATATACTAATTCTCTTTTACAAGAGTGTATTTATCAATATATATATAAAATTTCAAAGAGATTAGATAACATCAATTTATAAAATAGAATTCAAATATATTTTACATATTTTATAAATTGCAAAGTTTATAATATATTATGGCTCCGTTTGGTAGGGTGTAGAAAATTAGTACGTAGTGTTGAGATTTCGATTATTAAGTTCGAGATATGTATTAAATCTTAGTATTTGGTAGCTAATACTTAAAAATGTATTATTTTTATATCTTTGTTTGGTAGAGTGTAGTAGATATAATTTTATTTTATTTTTAATGAATTAATTCTTAGTTTAACCATTTGGTAGGTAAGATAAGTAATATTAATTTTGAAGAAACGTGAATTTCTCTTTTAACACTTCTTCACACACTATGGAGTTAACTTAACACAACACACTTCTTCTTCTTCATTTCAACACACAAGCAATAAACTAGGGTTTGCCACTTACCTGACTCTGCTTTTGCCGCTGTGTCGATGGCGGCTTTCTTCCACTCTCTCCGTCGACGACGGCGAGGACATCAACGGCAACGGCGAGGACATCGATGACGACGAGGACATCGACGGTGAGGACATCGATTTGTGACCCAGTTGTCGTGTGTCTGTAAGCATGGACATATATTTCATCCTTTTCAAGTATTTTATCTAATTCACGAAAAAAAAGATGGGTTTAGGAAGAATTCGAACATTGTTATAATTTGTATGGGGTTTAGTATGAATTCGTTTTTTTGTTTTTCAGATTTTTTGTCTGTGTTGTATACGAATAGTTCAAATTTGATATGAGATGATGCTATTACTTTTGATTTGGAGACACCTGAAGATTACTAGTGTTAACTTTGATGATTTTTGTGATGTAAGGGAATGACCAGTGAGATTGACTAGTGATAATAGCTTTATTTGAGAACATTATGTCTAGGCTATATTCTCTGTGTTGAATTCATGTTAAGAATTAATGCCATTGTTGCTGCATAATTTGTTTTTGGCTATTGAATATGTGCTTGTCAGCTTCTTCATGCTTTGTGAGGTACTTGTGTTATATATAAAGGCAATAGGCAATATGAGGATGTCAATCATGCAACTTTGTCTTTGGATTTGCTAATGACTGAGTACAATACTGTGTTAGGTTTTAATGTTGTAGACATGGAGTTTATAGAGAGCAGCATGGCCATTAGTGCTCCCCAGAAGCAGAAGAAAGTAAAAGCCAACAAGACAGATAGGAGTAGAAGATCTTGGACTGATACCGAGGAAGCTGCATTGCTTGATCGGATGAAAGAACTTGTCAAAAATGGATGGAAAATAGAAAATGGATTTAGGTCTGGTTTCACGAAGAAATTGGAAGAGTTTCTTATGGCTGATTTACCTGGAACTGACATTCGTGAATCTCCGCACATCAAGTCAAAAATTACGCTTTGGAAAAGGGCGCTAGGATCACTGCAAACCATGATTATGCATGGTACTGGAATTGGGTTCAACACTGCCACCAACATGATTGATTGTGAAAGCGATGCATGGGAAAGAGCTGTTAAGGTGATAGTGAATCATACTCAATTTATTTAATCAAATTATGCACTGTATTGTGTGTGTCCATCTATTTATTAATGCATATTTCCTTTATCTCTGGTAATATGTATCTTACAATGTGCCTTTTTTATCGTTTCTCTCTAATTTGGCAGAAATATCCTGCTGCACTAAACATGCGCTTTAAAGCATGGCCCATGTACACAATTGGCTAGAGATGTTTGGTCGAGACCGAGCCAATGGGGACATTGCTGAGGACATGATGCAGGCTGTCAATACTCTTGTTGATGAGGAAGTTGCTATGGAGGAGGAAACTGGTTCCGCATTCAACATTGATCAGCCTCCCATTCAGATGGATAACAACCTTGAGAATGAGTCGGTTGATACGGACGATACTAGCCACGTTAACAAGCAATGCGACCAGACTTCAAATGCGCCTGAATCATCTAGTAAGCAAAGGGGTAAGTCAAACAATCAGAGTTTGGTTGATGTGTTAGACAGGTTCTGTGTTGCCTCTGACAAACGGCTTGATACAATGGCCCGTGTGATGGGATACGAGCGTAATTTGGGTCAATACAGGAAGGAAGTTTTTAACACTATTTGCTCTATCCCAGATTTGAGTTTGGATGAACAACTTGATTCATCTCATGCTTGCAAGGAATAACGACCTAATGGAGATGTTTCTTGGCTTGAACGAAAATGCTCGGCCTCATTTCGTTCGTCGTTTGTTAGCTGGAAAGTTTGGTGGTGTCTAATGCAGCCTGCGGTGTTCCAATGGTGACTGATAATCGTGATGGCAATTTGGTGTTTAATGTGTTTTTTGATTATGTAAAGGTATATTCATTATGCTACCATATGATGCCATGCCATTCTAAGTATTTTGTTATGTAATTAATTATCCTACAGTTTGATGCTACTCTAAGAACTTTGCTATGTAATTAAGTCTTGCTACCGTATGATGGTACTGCAAGTATTTTGGTGCTGAAATTACCAATCAAGTATTTTCCCTATTTTTGTTGATGTCTTTATTGTTGATGGTACTGCAAGTATATTGATGCTGAAATTAAGGTCGTGTGATCATAGCTATTTTTTGTTGATGTATATTGTTCCTGAGTTAATGAGCAATTTAGTTGATGTGTGTATTGCTGCTGAAATTAATAAAGTGTGACCATATTGTATTGTTCCTGATATGGTCGTATTGTATCCCATCTTTGTTAATGGTTGTATAGATTCTTGTTCCTGATATGTGAGCTCTACGTGTGTCTTTGTCCATAGATGTATGTAATACCAATCATTCAAATAAAAAAAATTGTGTTGCTCCAGGAACACAATATATCAAAATTAGTCACATTGGACTTCAACACATTATTTGCTGCATTCACTAGACACTACACCTATGCAGCAAAGACACTTATGTTGACACATATCATAGTAACAGGAATCACATAATATCATAAACAATACGTCATCATGATACATAAGTTCAAGATGACGTAGAGCTGCCACTGTCACTATCCCCATTGCAAAAGTTCAAAATCGATCGTCCATGCCGACAGTAACGATGAGGTGGTGCAAAGGTTGTGCGAGTCCTAACATTTGGTGCACGTGCTGGCGCGATCGTGGAGGCTGCAACGGGTGTGGGTTCGGGCGTGGGTGCGGGCGTGGCCACTGGCACAAATGTGACATTATGCATTTCCATATATCGTAGAAATGCATGGTAATCAGGATCAATATCATCTGGATAGGTCCTCGTGAAAAGCATAATCAACTGATCATACAAAGGCTCACCCTCAAACTGATATGCTGTGGCTGATGGAAATTCCTAAAACATAACATCAAAGAAAAAGGCATTATATATAGAAATATTTTCTTACCAATTATTAAACTATTTTACACTACATAATGAGTATCATGACAAATAAATATTACCTGCTTGAGTAGTTCCCATGTATCGCTGGAGGCATGAACAACATTTGCAGCTTGATCATAATACATACCCATATATGTTAACATCCCCCGAAATGCTTCAAAACACCTTTTTATAACCCGAACCTAATGATAGATTCGGGTTATTTCATAATTTGTGTGGAAGGTTGTGTTGAAGTGTTCTCTCACGTTTCCTATAGCCTGGTGATTGTTTCGAAGATCCCAAACCCACGTTCCCATATTTTTCTCATGCACCAAGCACTCAACTAGAAAGTGAGTTTGTTCCTTGGTGAATGATGATCTACCATAGAAATAACGGTCTTGGTGTGAAGGGTTGGTTACCATGATAATATTTGAGTAATTGATGGATTGGCTCAGTGGGTGGGTTCACATTAATTAGTTGGTACCTATATATATACAAGTGAGAATCTAATTTATTGTAGTGCATAAATATAAAGAAAAATACATACTGAACTTTGTGGGCAATAATGTGGGGAAAAAGTAAAATTTGGTCAAAAAAGTTGTGTGTGTAGTCATTCCATCATTCAAATAGATAGCTATCAATGCAAAGCAATGGTCACTGGATTTGTAGTGTTGTTTGTATTATACCAGAGAGATTCTTTATGGGGCAGCATATTAATTTGTCGTTTAATTTATAGTGGGTCAATAATATTTTATTAAGCCCACATACCTGTCTACATACTGTGGCAAAATCAACCCACTGCCTTCGTAAAAGCCCAACACTGTTGGAATAATTATTTTTAGCCCACCAAAATATCTAACACCCATTTAGTTCAATATTAAGGATAGGCTTTTGGACGGTTCTGAGTAATTTCCCGCCTAAACTCTCAAGAGTCGACGATCAATCGTGGGGAGAACAACGACAACGGCGACACATATAGATGAAATCACCCCACATCTCATCTCTCAAATCATACCAAAAGTTTTTGTGTCCAGTTTCTGGTGCGAAAGTAGTCAAAGAATTTGTTAAAGTAACACCCGAACAAGGTATTGTGAGAAATGTTCTTGTATACACATTGTTAATATTTCTATCAAATAGTGTTTGATTAATTGGTTATATAGTTGGATGCTCTGAAATGTATCATTCGAGATGCTCTTGAAATGTATCATTCGAGATGCTCTGAAAATATCTTGCACATTAGGTGTTTGATGAATTTCCTAAATGGGGTTAACATAGCTTATGCTTTATGTGTTTCATATGTTCTAAGGTACATAAAAAATGGGTCTTCTTCTGGCAAAGTATTTTCCATATTTTTATCAACAAATGGTGCTTGGGCTTCAATTAATTTTTTTATCAACAAATGGTGCTTGGGCTTCAATGATTATTTGACATCTTAATTCATGTCTGGTGGCTACTGCATAATGCCTACTTGTATGCTTAGAAATTACAGAGAAATTTGAGTAATTGATGGTAGATAGCACTATCCTTCACCATAGAGCCCAAGTTTTTTCAATATTCAAGTTCAATCATGGTTCTCTATTATCTGTTCCTTACTTACAGATACCATCCTTACTCACAGATAGCACTATCCTTACTCGTAGATAGCACTATCCTTACTCACACATAGCACTATCCTTACTCACAGATACCATCTTCCATTAATCATTGTCCTCAAGGTGCTGTCAATATGTTTGATGTTACATTTTACTTCAAGAGAAATTGGTAAGTAGGGTATTCATTTTAACTATTTTTGTTAATGATAGACTTGGGCTGGGCTTCAAAAAGGAAGGAATAGAAGATGATAATCTTGTTGTAAGATTAAGTTGTCGGGCAAAACTAGAAATTATTACAACAATCAAGGAGTCTTTATCCAAAGATAATTTAAGGCGGTTCCTAGAATCATATTTCAGAAAGTTTTTGGATCTTCATGAACTCCAATTTCAAGGACAACTACACCTCCACTTACTACTTAAGCAAGATCAACAAATCCAAGGTGATAAAATTGTGTTTCACTTGAATGATTGTGAGGCGGAGTTCGGCCAAAAGGAATTCTGTTTGATTACGGGTTTACAATTTGGGCCGACACCTCCCATCCCTAGCTCATCAATTATTCACAAACAAGCTTTCAATGGGAAGAAGGATATGTATGTCGACACGGTCAAAAAAGCTTTCCATGAGGAGATTAAGAAGGATAATGGCAGTGATCTTTCGTTGAAGCTTGCCCTACTTTGGGTTTTGTATGGATTGTTACTAGTGAAGAATCAATCAAGTAAGAAGGTAGATTCTAGGTACGTACACCTAGCAGATGACTTAGATGTCTTCAATCAGTTTCCTTGGGGTAGGGTTGCTTTTGATTTGGTTCGTGATAATATTCATCAATTTATGGAGGGTCAAGAACATAAAGATCATGTTGATGTGTATGTATTTTCTTATGCTTTGCAAATTTGGGCCTATGAGGCTATACCAATCGTGGGTAGTTCTTGTGCAAAATAGCCACGACGAACAAGAAATGTCGTCCCGCGTATGCTCCGTTGGAATTCGAGAAAAGGTCCAAGATTCTCCGAACTAACAACAAACTGCTTTCCCATCTTAAAGCGTGGAGACCAAAGAAGTGAAGAGGTATGATTACTAATTTTCTTTCATATACCCATAATCATTTTGTATTTAGTTTATAAGAGTAATAATCATTATGCATTTCATGCAGTTAATGCCAAGTATGCATTTAAAACCTTTGGATGTGGAGTTGGGCACAGCATACTATCAGAGCGAGATTGACTGGGAAGAGATCATGAAAACAGAGCCACAAAGGGACATACCTGATAGGCCAAAACGCAAGAGATCATATTTTGCTGAAAAAATAGATATGGTAAATGAATTGCCGGCCAAAAGCACACGTAAGAGGCCATCAACATCGCAACATGAATGTCAACAAGAAGGTGGAAATTCAAGAAAGATTGATGACTCTTTGATGCTTCAAGTTTGAGATAAACTCCAAAGTATCGAAGCAAAACAAGAAAAAATGGAAAACTTAATGCGACGCATAATGCACAAATTGGAGTGTTCAACAAGTGGAGAGTCTGAACATAACTTGCATGCCCCCAAAGAACCTCAAGCTCAAGCTGAACCTCAAGCTCAAGCTGACGCACAATGTAAAGAAATGGAAGATTTGACATAAGATGAAGAGGTGGAAGATGAAGGAGCTGACACTCACAACTTGGAGGTGGAAGATGAAGGAGCTGACACTCACAACTTGGAGGTGGAAGTTGAAGAGGCTGGAACTCAGAACTTGGAGGTGGAAGATGAAGGAGCTGGAACACACAACTTGGAGATGGCAGATGAAGAAGCTGGAACTCAGAACATAGACCTGGGAAATTCTGAAGGATTAGTTGATATTTCGATACATGTGGACATGTCACATGAGGTATATGATCTCTTGTCTTATATTATTTTTATTTGGAATAATGTAAAACATGGGTGACTGATATTGTTAGTTGCTTGTTCATATATATATAAGGATGACTTGAAGACAGATAATAACATGTCTGCCTCCAAAGTGAATCAAGTTGATGCAACAACTCTAAGACACATTTTAGATGACATGTATAGAGAGATTGATGGAATGACACTAGATGCTGAGGTGGAAAATGAAGGAGATAGAACTCACAACTTAGAGGTGGGAGAAACTGATGATGGGGTTGGCACTTCGAGCGATACGGCCAAGTCACATGAGGTATTATGATTTATGATCACTATGTCTTTTTTATTTACGGGAAATGAGATTGTTATTTGTTGTTTGTTGTTTGTTGTTTGATGTTTATATATAGAAAGAAGACTTGAAAACTGAGAGGCGGCCGGAGATAGGTGCAACTGAGATGGATGTGACCAAACAAGATAAGAGTGAAGATGATGAGGCCCGTGGAGGGAAGGAAACTGTTTTGGGTCATACAGAGGTGATTGAGAATGAAGTGGTAGTTGATGATCCCAAATGCAAAAAAATTGTTGTACAACCCGTTGGGACCATTGATGATCTGCCAATGTACAACCCATTGACACCTAATATTGAACGGATTGAAATGGTTCATTTTGCTGACTGGTGGGGAAATAATCGTCAATCACTTTATAAAGTTCGGACAACCATATCAATATTTCCCGAAGTACCTTCAAACTGGTTCGGAGGAATTTGGTCATCAGATGGTTGGCTTAGTAATCAGGTATGATTAAGGCAGAAGTAGATATTATATATCTCACCAAGTATTCCTTATTGATCAGCACTAAATTTATGGTTTTTTTATGTTAGCACATGGATGCATTAATGCACCTTATCTTGCTTAAGAGGAGGATGTGGCCTAACAGTTTCTTGGGCGGCTGGACATGTGTTGAAACAAATTTCTGGGTGAGATTCTCTTACCCGATTGTATTTTTCAAATTATACGTGATCCAAGAATTGTTCATTTTCAAATTAATTGTGATGTGTAGGATATCCTCACCGATAGAGCATACAATCACTTAGTAAATGCGAGGAAAATGAGTGTTAACTGTGATTGCTCCACAAAGGAGAAAACTTGCATCAAGTTCATGACAGGGGAGCTTCCTCGTGGTGGAAGTGGTTTGTCGTGGGCCGCCGCAGATGTTGTCTACGGTGCTGCACTTGTGGGTGGTAACCATTGGGTTTTATATGAGGTAAGTCCACCAAAATGGAGTATAACAGTGTACGATTCACTGAAAGGGGGGAAATCGTCCTAGTGCAAAGAACAAATCTATATTCCTTCGATTTGCATCGGTCTTGGCAAGTATGTATGATGAAGCAGTAGGTTCAGCTAGTGCAATGACGATAAGGAACAATTCCATAAAACCACTAGATGTCGTGTGGGCACAAGATGCTCCACAACAAACAAATGCTAGTGACTGTGGCATATTGTCGATGAAAATGATGGAGTGTCTTATTTGTGGGGTGCCAGTGAATGCAATAAAGCCTCATATGGCTGAGCTGTTTAGGAAGGTGTGGGCTGTTGAACTGCATAATGAAGATGTCATGGTATTGTAGATAGATATTGGTCAAATGTACAATTTGTGGGCTGCCAGTGAAACTGATATTTTTTGTGCTTAAGTAGGGTATGAATTCTGCAACATATGGATGTGTTGGAACATGTATTTTTAGTGCTTTGGTAGGGTATGAATTGTGCAGCATCTAAATGTGTTGGAACTAATAGTTTAGGTACTAATTAAAATATCTACCTTTTGCTATTTATGGATATGTGTGGATTGTGAGAAATGCAATGTGGAATATTTTTGCAATAGATGTTATTATTCACAGGGTAAGCAACTGCAGTTCATAATGAAGGACACTATATAACATCCCAAATTAGAGAAAATTTTCATCATTCACCAGTTGGCCCACATATTTGCCAACCAGTAAAACGATGATATTTCATTAATTTTGTACTAAGGTACACGGATATTTAAGACATATACAGGGAAAATAAAGCCATTCTAATAACATAGATCTATCATAACAACATATATATAATGTGAAAATATAAAGAGAAAGGACATATATATATATATATATATATATATATATATATATATATATATATA
>JAPKLY010000531.1:151955-214684 GCA_026898435.1 Prunella vulgaris
TATATATATATATATATATATATATATATATATATATATATATATATCGGGAAAATTACGACACTACATGCATCGATTTTTTGTGGCAACTCCAACAGCTTCCATCTATTTTCTGTTAGCGAACCAGAACCACTTCATTGGACTAGTCGAATCCACAGAGCTAGAACCCGAGTTTGCAACGGAGCCAGCAAGTTCAATCTCACTCCGTGATGGGGGAATTGCTCGTATCGGAGATGCTGACAACACTGCATTCGTCCATTCAGGAGAAGAGTTGTATTGTTCATCCGGGATTACATCAGTTGCTTCATCAAACAATCTTATACGAGAAGGAGGGTTATTCGTCTTAACAACAGGCGAGATGACCTCACCACTCTCATCATTAGAGAGAAATATTGCATTACGAACATTGCGTGAACTGATAGCTTGAACAGGTAGTGTTGGTTCATTGATATTTATGACATCATTGTGTGGGATAATAGCAATCTCATCCCTAGAAGAGAATAACAATTTCAGCTTGGTCCATTCCGGCTCACCGAGATGAAAGTACGCTCGAGCCAGTTCATGACGCTTCATCCAAATATATAAAGAAAATTAATATTTACAAGTAAGTTAAAATTCCATGCATTAATGCTAGAGATATATAACATCCTAACCTCAAATGTGCAAATCCAGAAGGTTGGAGACGCATGGATTACATTGAGCGTCGTATCCCACCATACATCTGTATGTTCAATGATTTCCTTAAACACATCATATCTATTTTCTAGCTCACGTAACCTGTCAACGGCTTCATCATGAGACAGACGAAACAAAAAACGAGCATTCACAGAGCTTATTGCGACTGAGATTGCATGAAAATTTCTTTCGGGAGGCATGACCCAGTTGCCGTTATTCTTTTGCTCAATCAAGCAACTGAGAAAATAAGCATCCATTTCATAGGACCACTTACCGGCATAGAGGATAAAATGTTGAGGTGGTATTTTGGGACAATTCATGTTTATATTTGGCCAAACATATATGAGGGTGGTTATTTATGGAAATTATATTTGGCAATATATTCGGCAGTACATATATATAGAGGATATATGACAATGTTGAGGTATTTATTATGTGTTGTTGGGGGGATAAAATTAATAAAAGGTTGGTGGGAATTTGTGGATCATTTGAGCTGATCTTTAAATATGTTTGACACCTGCAAAGCTTCTTTTGTCAAATCAATCGGCAGGGTTAATTATGGACGACTAGGACCAATATTTTATTTCATTTGGTATAAGAAGTTGCATTAACAGTGTACTAATAAGAAGATCCAATAATTGAGAAATTTTATATACATACTAGGAGTTGTATGTTAAAATATGTGAGAAATTTCATAGCTGAAAAATTCAAATTGCATAAATGTCACAGAAATTAACAAAGTGCATTCAAGGTGCAATACACTGATGGAGTTGAAAATGTCACAGAAATTAAAAAACCAATCATTCAAATATAGTTCTTCAATCAAGTTGCATAAATAATAGCATTCCACAATGAGAAAAATAAATTAACTAAGACTGCGATCTCCACATCTCGAACATAGAAACTGCCAATTGATCACGCCAATTATTAAACTCAGGAGTAGATTCAACTGTATCGATAAATTCTGGGATATCCTCATTACTATCCTCATCTGCATTGGGTGTATTGTTGACTTGCATTTCAATCGGATCTTCAGGCATAATGGATCTAATGAAGTTGTGGAGTAAAAAACATGCCATTATAAGTCGAATTTGAGTCTTCAATAGGTAGAAGGACGGACTACTGAGAATCCCAAACCGTTTTTTCAAGACTCCAAAGGCACGTTCGATCACATTCCGAGCTCGTGTATGTCTCATATTGAAGTGCTCTTGGTAATTGGTCGGCCTACCAGAATTTGGGCCCCACTCACTCAAATGATATCTTGTGTTTCGGTATGGAACAAGAAAACCCTCGCTATTTGCGTACCCATTGTCGGCCAAGTAGTAGTGTCCTATCAACAATGAAACAACATTGTGAATTTAGTTTAACATAAGCAACATACAAATCGGGATAATGGTAATAGTTCAACATAATGGTAACAAGCAGAAACAAGAACCAACTGTCTTGCACTGACTAGAGCATCCAAAAAAAAAAATTCAAGTAATAGTTATTTATGTTGATGATGCAAGCCAAAACACATTTTAACCACTATAAGGCAACCAAATAACGCCAATCATTCACCAGTAAATCAATGTAAATCAGCAAAGAGCTTCACATTTCATAAACCAATGTAAGATTAGTTCCATGAAATTAATATTTTAACGATTTGAATTACCTCTCGGAACTTTCAATCCATAAATCCTGTTGAGTGAGTCTCGTAGAACTCTGCAATCAGCTGCTGAGCCTTCCCATCGGGGAAGCACATCAATAAATCTCATATCTCGATCACAAACGCCCAAAACATTAGTGGATATGCGGCCCTTCCGAGTTCTATACCGAGCTCTGTCAGTGGATGGTACAGTGATATCAATATACGTACCATCTAAGGCACCTAAACATCCCTGTAGACACATTATATAAACAAGTAAATGTTAGTTTTGCTGGTACATAGTGAAAAGGAGGAGAGAAACAATTTATTTTACCTTAAACCATTTCCATCTTGGATCAATTGAGTCATTCGGAACAGGTGTGGGTCTAACAAGAAATAGGTAGTGAAGTTTTAATATCGCTTTCAACACCATGTGAACGTAAGTAGATACTGTATGGCCATATCTTATGAATTCAAACTTCACAACATAATTCTTTGTGTGGTGAGCCAAAACCGATAAGAACATAACAACTTGTTCTTCAACAGTCACATATTTCCTATCTGTTAGCCCGCCTAATTCCCTCATCAAGTAATATAGCCGTGCAAATGCATTCCGATCCATCCTTAGATTCGTAATACATGCGGAATCACTAAGCAAATACAACCTACTCCGACGACTTATTTGTTCAGGCATTTTTTCAATCATGCTATACCGCTTTGCTCCAATTCTTTGCCTAACCGATCGACTATCGTTAACATGTGCATGTGCGATAATGAATAAAACAATCAGTTGGTTGTGTAGTATCTGCTCTAGCATTAGGTAGATAAGACGTAATTTATGTCTATACGACACCATCGTAGAAAGTATGATCAACCACGTACAAGATTCCTAAAAATAATGAACTGCCAACAGCATGACAAAATAGCTATGATAAGTATTAACCTCTGGAGCTGTCAAATAAAAATTTAATGCTCCTATTTACCAACCACGTAAAATATGCACACAACAATTTGAAGATTCGGCAGTCGACACAAACTATTAAACTGTCAAAATGCATATCATTGTGCACACAACAATTAATGAAACCTATATCAAATATAACAAATCCTAAATCCCATGTAACATGAGCAAACATATAGTTAAATTTAGGACAAACTTAGTTACATTTCACCATAGTATTTTGTGGGAAAAATGAGTTCGTCACAAGATGTTGAAGAAAATGCTATACATATGCCAACATCCAGGTATACACATAATTTGAGCAGGTTTCTTGCCCACAGTATTTGAACATACAATATATATGCCTACATTCATGTATACACATATGTCCATCACAAAATTTGAGCAGGTTTTGAGCCACAAAATGAACTATAGATATGCCTGCATACATGTACACACATAAACAAAACATCAAACTCATTTGTGGCCACAAAGAAATTACTTTGAAAATGTTTATCACAAACTGAGATCAAATTGAGAAGGTGGAGAGAAAAAATACACAAAAATATGTTGTGTTAGATTCCCAAATGGCAAATGAGTAGGTTGGAATATAGAAGGGATATGAGAATGCATTCTTACAAAGACAGTGAATCGGACAGAAACCCATAACCCAAATTCGTCAAAACTTACAAGACACTAAAGCATGATAAAATTTTCATTTGAGACTGCATCGAAATCTTCGTCAAAACATGTGAGACTGCATTGAAATCTGACCAAATGCCCAAAGGTAAAACACTAAAGCATGATAAATTTGAAAAAAAGTACCAACCATGTTTCCTCAAACACAAACCCTGAGTAAAACTGACCTGTGTTCATTAGGGTTGACAAATTGAGAAAATGTTCATCATGAAAATTGGGTTCACAAACTGACCTACAAAACGACTAAATGTTCGAACAGGGGCTACGGATTCTCTCAGAACAATGACTAAATTTATGCACATACCAAAGCTACCGAATTCTCTCTCAGAAGATGTTATTCACTGTACGAAAAGAGGGAAAATGAGTTGTTCATCGATTAGGCACAGACACAAATAATTGATTAGGGCAAATTGAGTAAGGCTGTGTATTTGAAGAAGGAAATCAAATTACCTGCGTTTAGGAAGATGTCGACTCCATAACACCTTCAAATTGAGAAAATTTTCGAATCAAAAACGGGAAAAATTCTTGCATAATCAAAATCACCACTGTTCGTCGAATCGATTAGGCATGGACACACACAATTGATTAGGGCAAATTGAGTAAGACTGCGTATTTGAAGAAGGAAACCAAATTACCTGCGTTTATGAAGATGTGGACTCCATAACTCCTTCAAATTGAGAAAATTTTCGAATAAAAAACGGGAAACATTCTTGCATAATCAAAATTGCCACTGTTCGTCGAATCTATTAGGCAAAGACACAAACAATTGATTAGGGCAAATTGAGTAAGACTGCGTATTTGAAGAAGGAAATCAAAGTACCTGCGTTTAGGAAGATGTCGACTCCATAACTCCTTCAAATTAAAATTTTCGAATCGAAACAGGAAAAATTCTTGCATAATCAAAATCGCCACTGTTCGTCAGGACGAAGAGAATGAAAGATTTGTTGCTGAACGATTCCATTTTCACGACTTTCATATCTCGATCTGGCCCTAATCTCATTCACTGTTACGAAAATATAAGCATATCTCGCCTACACCCCAAGATTTATTCTACATGTTGAACAGTAGAAATCGAGATAAATGGTGGTAGAAGAACTACCGACCCGGAACTGTTCACCGGGTCGGAGATATGAAATACCTGCTACCAAAGCAGTTACTAACGTTAAGACAAATGGCATATCTCACCCATATATGAGGTACCAAACGCAGCCTATATATATATATATATAGATATATATTTATAATTAAATTTATTATTGAATAATTTAATATATTTGATAAGATGCAACTATTTCTTTTAAGGCTTAGTCTTGTATGCACCAGTTACGTCGTGCAACTCAAGTTCATTTATGAAAAGTTAAACAAAATACTACTGAAAAGTTACACATGTTGTTACTGAAAAATATATCTTTAATGGTTTAACTTTTTAGTAATAATTTGTATAACTTTTCAGTAATATTTTGTTTAACTTTTTAGAAATGAACTTGAGTTGCACGGTGTAACTGGTGCACAAGAGACTTACTCCTTTAAATCATTATTGCTTATAAAACATATGAAAAAATGGAAGGAAAAAGATAGTGTAATTTGACTAAGTCTAATAGAAATATTTTATAAACTAATTTGAAATACTAATTTAGTTTTATAAAAGTGTACTGCTTGGTCATGCTATAAAATTTGAAAGAGATCATTTACATATTTTAATAAATTTCAAAGTTTATAATATACAAAATATATATTTTTAAAAATCTACATTAGAATAATTTAATATATTTAATAAGATGTTGGTCAAGCTTATAAAATTTCAATTTTTTTTAAAAAATCTGTAACCAGATCTCTATACTTATAAAAAATAATGTAAAAATTTGAAAGAATAAAATAAAATAGTTTGACTAAGTCATTATAACTAATAAAAATATTTTATAAATTAATTTAAAATACTAATTTAATTTTATAAATTAATAGCGAATATGAACTTCAATTAAAAACTCTGTATAGAAATTTTTTCCTAATGTTACTTTTTGTGAATATATTTATAGAATGTTAATATAACATTGTTGAGTTAATGGTTTAAAATCTATATAGCTAATTTTTATTATTAATTATTGTGAAAATATTACATAAATTTTAATATTAAATTTTATTTAATTTTATCATTTTATAATATTGTCTATATAAATATTATAAACAAAAAACAAAAAGCATAAAACTAAATACTCACTGTTTATTTTATTTTTTGGATTTAGTTTGCAACCAAATCCTTATAAGTTAGATTTCTTTTGTTTTTAAAATTATTAAAATGTGTAGAATTAAACTAGCTTATATACTTGCACTCAAATAATAATAAACACAATATATATAACGGTAACTTATATATAGGTCCATATATTAGTATGTTATTGCGTATTAGTTCTAATATATAAACATATTACAAAATATTTATTTCTAATTCTTCAAACTAAAATAGGTTCCCAATCCAAAAATATACAAATCAACTTAAACTACTTCTTCAAATCAATTATACAATTATCAATCACCGGTCTTTTAAAATTGAAAGTTTTCTGCCATCCATTAGCAGTTGGCCGATGAAAATCAATCCATGAAGTGACAATGGGGGCAAAGTGACTCATGCATAGGGGTGTTCAAAAAAACTGGAACAGGCAGTTCGAACCGACGGTTCAAAAACCGTCGGTTCCGAACCGTAACCGCTATATAGAAGAGCCGGTTACGGTTCAAATATAAAAAAACTGGCGGTTCACGGTTAACCGGCCGGCGGTTCAATGGTTAACCGGAGGTTCACGGTTAACCGGCGGTTCCGCGAACCGTCGGTTCACGGTTCGAACCGCCCGAACCGCCGGTTTTAGCGCTTTTAAAAAAAAATCAAATTCCCCCCCCCCCCCTCCATTTTTAAAATTTATAAATAGAATGTAATTTATAATTTTCTAATTAGTTCGTAATTTTTAACTTGTAAATTTGTAATTTTATAAATTGTCATGTTAGTAACTTAGTATAGTGGTGCTATTACTATAATTGTTAGTTGTTACTTGTTCATTGTAATTTATAAATTAGTAAGTGCACAAATTTTATCAATAAAATTTAATTTCAATTCAATTTGTACTTATATAGTTGTGTTATTATGTAAATTTTATATTTTCTAAGTTTGTAAATTTTAAATTTAATCAAAAGATATGCAACTATTTTAAATTATAGATCAATAATCATATTTATCATATATTTTAATTAAATTAAAAAAACAAAAAACCGGCGGTTCCGAACCGGAACCTTAACCTTGTAACCGCCGGTTCGGTTACAGTTCAAAATTTTGGCGAACCGTAACCGGCGGTTCGAACTGTTTGAACACCCCTACTCATGCACTGAGGGTTACCTGTTTAATTTAAATATGAGTAACAAATATACAAATTTAATTAATTGTAAAAATTCAAAATATATATATTATACTCAATACATGTACAAAGTGGTTGTTGTTAACATATGCCATACAAATAAATCTTGGATTTGTGGACACTTCAGTCCTATGCGGAAGGAATGATAGTGATATTAATGTAACGAATACGATATTGTACACCGATGCAACCAAGTCGCACATGTATGGCAATGTGAACCAGTGCTCATGATCTGCTGTCTTAGTGAAACGATTAAGAGCTTTCATCATGATTGAAACTAGATGTCGGACTCAGAAAATCTCCTCGTATAATGAAATATTATTGGATAGCTCATTCATTAAATCCTGTCTAACACGAGCCCATGCATCCTCTCCAAATTCCAATAGGCCAAACTGCCCGGAATCCACAATGACCATCACCCTTTACATTTTGGACATCAAATGCGTACTTTTGGTATTCCAAAGGAAGCAATGATATGAAATCTCTTGTTTAACTAGATCGAGTACTTTTCTGAATCTGTAAATATATAAAAAAATAATTATAATACGAAGAAATATTGATGAATTAAAAAATATAAATTCTTACATGTAGCTTTTTAGACTGAACATGCTCGTTTTCATCTGCAACTTCTTCTTCTTCTTCTTCTTCTTCTTCTTCACAATCAACTCCTTCATAATCAACTTCTTCTTCTTCCTCCTCAACCTCCTTATTTTTTTGATGTTCTACGGGTGCCACTTCATTTGCATCAATTGTCTTTGCTGATATATCATTCCTATACCACTCGTCTACACTATAATTGGAATATTCAGCCATATTAAATGTGTTGTGCAATTGATCTTGTTGATATGATTCATCAATAACCATATCTTTGATGTCTTTATTTTCAAGCACATTCCATAAGCTTCGAGCTTGAACCTCAAACACAATTTTCCAATCACTACCTAGTTTCATATCATTCACGTAAAACACTTGTTGAGCTTGAGATGATAACACATATGGTTCATTTGTCTTCCACGGTCGTGACACCTTAATACTTGTGCAATTATGCTTATCCGTATGCACCGACTTACCTTCATACCATTCATACTTAAACAACACCACTTGATGGCTTCCCAAGTAATCTAACTTAACAATATCTTGCAGGATACCATAACAATTTTGAAAGGCTGATGACCCCTCAACCTCTACAACTACACCAGAATTCTGAGTTCTTTTATGCATCTCACGCTGTTTAGTGTGGAAATGAAATCCATTTACAATGCAAACCTCATAATGAGTCACTCGCTTATTAGGACCATATGCCAAATACAAAAGTTCTTCATTTATAGGATGATTTTCTCTAACATCTAATTTAACATGTTAATAGTTTTTAAATTAGGGAAATAATTATGGAAATCAACATTATCATCAAATTAGTAATAAGAAAAAATAATTACCCTCTTTTCAAACCACTCCGCAAAAGACTCATCGTGCTTCTTTTCAACATCCACATAACCTTTTTGCTTAAGTTCTTCTTTGTGTTCACTGAATATCAATATCAATACAATAATTTTTAAATTAAAAAGCAATAGTAATCATATTGTTAGCTATCATATTTTTTTTAAAAAAATTATAGAAATATAAATGTATGTAATACAATCTATGATCCCAATACAATTAATACACATGCTTAATTTAAAAAAGAAAAAAAGTTTGTGAAATACTTTATGAATGGCATCACTTCATCACAATTCTTCAATATATATTCACGAACCTGCTTTAATGATTTTTCATCAAGAAAACTATATGTATCTTTTCCTATGAGGCGTAAGGTTTCAGAAAACACCAATAAATACCTCCCAGAGGCATGATTCCGCCTATATAGGCGATGCGCTTTCTCGAAGCGATAATCCTTCTTGAAGGCACGATTATCCCATCTTTATAAGTGATGTTCATCCCACCTATATTGACGATGCCGCCTACATAGGTGATGCGCCTCCCAGAGGTATGATTCCGCCTACATAGGCAATGCACCTTCTCTAAGCGATAATCCCTTCTTGAAGGCACGATTATCCCGTCTTTATAGGTGATGTACATTCCACATATATTGACGGCGATGTGCCTTCTCGAAGCGATAATCCTTCTTGAAGGCACGATTATTCCACCTTTATCAACAATGAAGGTTGGCGATACCCCGGAACATTTTAAATCATTCAACTCTTGATCATAAATCATAATCAACAGTTGAATGGAGGCAGAAGAAGATGATGATAAAGAGCAGTTAACTGGTTGTTTGACTCAAGCAGACAACTCAAGACTCAAGCAAGTAGTTGCAGTTAGCTGGTTGTCTGACTCAAGCAGGCAGCTCAAGACTCAGAGAAACAACTCGATGAACAAGTATGTGAGCGCGAAACTATTGATACCTCAACACTACACTGGGGAGCAGACCCTGGCAAAAAGCTCGAATTCATACTGATCACAAGCACCAAGCAAATGAAGCTTTAGCCAGATTGACCCTGGGGACAGCATAAAGAATGACATGAACATCTCAATTCTAAGAATGACAATCGAAATGGTATTTAAGCTGCTTGAAGCGAGGCTAAGGCTATTATACGCCGAGTCACACCAAATGCACTTCTTGAGAGGAGACGCTGCAGTATTAGAAACCTAATGTGTCCCAGACAAGAATAGAGCATTATGACCACAAAAGCCCACTTTGTAAATACATAAGGGCGAGGGAAAAAGAATCCCATAAGTGCTGAAGGAAAACGTGATAAACGTTCCAAGGAGAGTGCCCAATTTCTATGTGGAACTCGCAGAGCAATTAATGCAGGGCGAGGGAGCATAATAAGAGTGTCTTTACTCGTTAAAGCTGAAAAAGCAAACGAAATGAGGGAAACCCCATTAAATAACAGGTAGCGCACGATAAGAGGCAGAAAATAACATTTCATGTCATTATCAGAATTGAGATACATGTTATGATCAAAAGAAACAAGAATAGTCCCAACTTCAACTAATACAGCCAAAAGTTCTACACACGGAAGAAGACACAAGAATGCTAAAACAAACAAGCCTAAATAGTTGGGGGCACATTCACCAGCGACAGGAGCAATTTATTCTTCGACCGGAGTGAATGATGGCATCTCGGCTGGATAAATTTCATCCATCAGTATGAAAGAAGCAAGGCCCGATACAACAACGAAAGTCGCAAAGCAACTAAGCGGAAGCGCTCGCCAAGAAACTATACATGAATATTCCAGCAATTACAAAGCACAAAGAAACTCTTGAAAGATCAAAAATCTGCAAATTATTTTTCAATGCATCTACTTGCAGGTATAAAGAAACATAAGAAGCCAATACTCAGCCCGCATGAATAGAGCAAAGAACGCTGGGATTCAAATAGCCTACGGGTATCTGGAAGGATTGCATGATACTTTTTTTCCCTAAGACCGGTTTATCCACAAGGGTGGTTTACGGCTAGGTTTTTAACGAGGCATGTAGCGTCCTTCTGTATATTCGTAACACGGTTATAGAATCCTGCAAGGTCACATTTGATGCATCTATGCATGAGTACAAGGAAATACAAGCACAAAGAAAAAGACAGAGCGAAAGGCAGATCAATTCAATCTCAATCTATTTCCTTACACTGGAGAAATCTTGCAAAGATTCAAATAGTCTGATGCTCAAACATCAGGCTAGGGGCAACTGTTGATGAAATAATCGACGTGCGTGCTTAAGGAAGTAATTAATTAAGTTCAGATTGACATGTCCAAAAGAATTGATCGAGCACGAAGAAAGAACGAAATCGAAGAACGCTCTGACGAGTCACCAATTATTAATGAAATAAGTTGGTGATGAGTCAGCATCTTATAGTGAAGCAGGTAGCTGTTCAGCAGCTTATAGTGAAGTAGGCTGCTGACCAGCAGCTTACGATGAAGCAGACTGGTGATGATCCAACAGTTTGTATTTCCTATATAATGTAACTGAATTCATTCAAATAAAGATACGAAATTTACCCCCTAACGAAGTGCTGCTTAAACAATGTGCTTATGTACGACCTACCTGCTTACATATAAAACTTCGCATATTCGTCTATTTCAGCTTATTGTTGGTGTAATCGACGTAATTATAGCCACATAATCGTGCTTATGAAAATTACATCAATACATTCCTTAGTTGTTATTAGAGTATTAATTAGTTTCTCTTTGAGTATTATTTAATTGTTGTCGGAGTATTTAATAGTTATTCTTGAGGTATCAATGTCTAGTTCTTCAGGCATTTCTTAGTTTTTCTTGGTGTATTATATACTTTATCTTGTGATATTCCTCATTTATTTTGGGGTATTTACTGGTTGTTTTTTTGTATTACTATCCTTTTCTTGTTGTATTACTTAGTTTTTTTTTTGTTTTTTTTTTATTGATATAGTTATAATCATTCTTTTTTATGTAACAAATTTACGATCCAGTGTTGTCCGCAAGGGTTAATAGATTTGATTAAGATGTTAAATGATAAACAGAGAGATGATTGATTGATAATTTTAACAGAAGTTGTTGAAAGTATCAGTTTGGTGGTTTACTTTATTTGAAGCTGACTAGGCTATTCAATCAAGAGATAATTGATTGGTTGATTGATAATTTTAACAGAAGTAGACATATGTTGAGGTTGGATGGATTTCGACTGTTTACAGTTACTATTGCTAATGTATTTGATGTGTTCATACTTACGAGGAATGAAGGGAATGCCGTTCTTTTGTATACAAGGTCAGATGATTCCTCTGCCTTTACTAAGTTTGGGGAGATGTATAATATTGCTGCAAAGAGTGTAATATGGAAAGTTCCTTTGCTCATATTAGACATCGAGCGATGGGAGTGATGATTTTAAACGGGTGTTTATTTTGTATAGTTTTAGGTTCTTTTTTGTGTCCCACTGCAAATAGAAGTGTAAGCTCAGTTTTTTAAGGCATTAGAGAATGTTAACTATATTTCAAATTTTGATTGGTGTACATTTATTCTGAGGAGGTTGTTTGAATCTGTGTTAATGTACAAAAATGATGGTCTGAAGAACATAAATGGTTGTGTTATTTTTTTTTTACAAATAATATACCTGTACCATTTGAAATGGAGATGTGTGTGTGAGCCAATTTTAATCTCATTGATCAAGCACCGGACTGATTAGGAGTGGCAAAATGGGTCCGGCCCTTTAATCTCATTGATCAAGCACCGGACTGATTAGGGGTGGCAAAATGGGCCCGGCCCGATGGCCCGGCCCAGTTGGCCCGTCTTTCAGGCCAGGTTGGGCCTAAAAATAAGCGGCCCGAAATGAACCGGGCCTATTTGGCCCGGCCCAGTAGGCCCACCGGGCTCGGGCCGGGCTTGGCCCGAAAAAAATATTGGCCCGATATTTTTTTTTAAATTATAATGTTGCAATGCAAGTACCAAACCAAAAGGCTCAAAACAAAAAACTACCCAAACCCTAAATTCCTAATTATAATTTCTAACTTTTTTTTAGTTTAATTCTATTAATGTTTGATTTTTAACCAAAATGAATTGAGTTTCAATAAACTAATATTTATTAATTAGAATTTTCCAAAATGAGTTTAGTTCCCCTGTTTGTTTTCAGGTTCTAAACGTGTGTGTGTTTTCATTTTTCAAGTTCATTAATAATATATATAATTAGTTTCTTTGAGTGTGTGTTTCTTTATGTTTAAATTAATATTAAAAATATTTTGGAATTATAATTTAGTGTCTATCAAAATATCTTTATTATTTTTACATGCTAAAAATAATAAATATAAATAATATATTTCAAATTTAATTATTAAGTAATGGACCATTTTGGCCCGGTGGCCCGCATAGGGCCAGACTGGGCCGATAAAATGTAGGCCCGATTGGTACCGGGCCCGGCCCGGCCCGGCCCATTTGCCACCCCTAGGACTGATGAAAAGACGAGGGAGAGGTGCACGCAAAAGGTTCTAGAAAGTTGGTTGCAGAATTGTACTCATTGTCTATAAATGGAGTTTTGAAAAAATCGCTAAAGAAATCAAAAATTGAATCAGAGCCTGAGAAGAAGAAGAAAATTGATGAGAATTAATTTCAGGTATATAAAATTAAATTAATATTTTGATATTAACTTAATTTTTGTTGGGGTATTAATCAATTATTTTTGTAGTATTACTGAATTCTTCTTTGGATATTATTGGTTAGCTTTTGAAGTATGACTAATTTGTTTTTTTATTATTTAATTGTTCTTTGGGTATTAGTCAGTTACTCTTGGGTATTATAGAGGTATTTACTAAGTTAATCATTATATATCACTTATTATTGGGGGACAAAAACATATATACAAATTTCTATCGTTAAAATATCTATTTTTAAAAAATTTGCGGGTTTAAACCAGGTGGGGTCGGATTTGAGCTTTTTTTTTTTTTATTTGCGCAACTTGTAATTTTAGTTTTTTTTTCCGCTCCCAAGTGTGTTACAATTTAGGCAAATGCATGTTACTTTAAGGAAAAATGTATGTTACCATCAGACTAAATATTATTATTTTTTACATATATTCATTTGTATTTGTAGAAATAAATATTTTTATACAATGTAGCACATGTATGTGTAACACATATTTATTCTTAACAAAAATACATTGTATCCTACAATAACACATGTTTGCTCATATGATAACACAAATTGAGGAACAAATATGTGTTACAATTAAAGTAAATGTGTGTTACTCCAAGATCAAATATGTGTTATTATATATACAAATATTTATTTGTCCTTAGAAAAATATATATTGTACTTTATATAACATATATAAGGTATTAAAATAGGTATTAGTACATGAACAACATATTATCAACATAAATCAACAAAAGAAAATAAAAAAAAATTAAGTGACACATATTTATTATTGAAAAAATACACATTTTCCTTATAATTGCTTAAAAAGTACAAAAAATTAATATTTTAAGAAATATTAACACAGATTTTGTCAAATAGTAACACACATTTGCCCAAATTGTAACATGTTTGGGATCAAAAAAACCTGGAATTACAAGTTGCACGAATTTTGGAAAAAATGTCCAAATCCGACCCGGTTTAGACCCGCAAAATTTTAAAAAATGAATATTTTTAAGGTAGGAATTTCTACACAAGTATTGCTAATTCAGTGAATTATTTTTTATGATTTATATTTTTTTTCTTTATAGGATATTAAAGACCTATTTTTGTCTATTCCAGGAGAAGCAAGAGCCTTTTTTTTATGCCTTTATGATTAAGGTTGTGAAACTGATGGATTACATTCAGACTGCCAAATCAAACAGCTCGCAGAGAGAATCAACTCCTGAATCTTCAAAAAAATTTCATCTTCATATGCAATAAAAAAAAAAACAAAATAATCAATTTAGTGTGGTACATTTTAACTTCCTAAACAGTACAAGCCATTCCTTGGCTACACCTACACACACCTACACACACCTGCACAAACCATTGCTTCACATCACATGTTCGGTAAGTTAATGGATTTAGAGCAATCTCCTCAGTCATTATTTTCTGCCAAAAACTTCCATTTATTTTATTTATTTGGATTTATTTCTATTTACAAAATGAGCTACTGTAATTACTCTACAATTTTGCACTACGCAAATGGCAATAGTGACGTTCATCAAACCACATTTTTGTTATTTAAAATGTGTATGTAGCCTATAAACCATTTAAATAAGATATTTACTATCCATATGAACTGTTATGTGTAAAGATAAGCTGAGTTTGAATACTGATGCTTAGTCAGGAATCCTGATCCTGAGGTTTTTGGTCGGGAGGGAAATTCCTGAGGTGACATCTGAGCCTAACAGAAATTGGTCCTGAGCCTGAGTGAAGGTTTCATCCTGAGTCTGAGTATTAAGATCAGTGAAGGCACTTGTACTGAAGACTCAGTAACCTGAAGGCGCTATCCTGAAAGGTCATCCTGAGCTGAAATCACCTACTTCCTGAGGCACTCATCCTGAACAATATCCTGAGCTGACAACAGAGTATGGCGAAGGCGATTTCGACTGAGTGCTAAAGTCAATTATTTGGACAGCTGACGGAGTAATCCTATTGGACGCCGGAATAGTTATTCTGGGAGGTTATAACCATACAAATACGTTGATTGATTAATAGCTTAAAGACGGTTAAGGGATAGAACTATAAATACGTATTCATTCCAGTTAATTGCATAGAGTTGACATTTTAAACCTTTGAGTGTGAGAAAGTTTTGTACTCTGTAGACATTATTCATCTATTAGTGAAGTGAGCAACCCCATCCGTGGACGTAGATCAATTTGATCGAACCACATAAATTCTCTGTTCTTTGATTTCTTCATTTTTTGTAATTTTGTGTTCATTGGATTTCTTCAATTTCTAATTATAGCATTCTGAGATTCAAAGTCCTTATTAAGTTCGTTTATTCTGGTTAAAATTCACAACATGAACAATCTCCTCAGTTACTCTTTTCTGCCAAAAAGCCCACAATAACAAAATGCATTAAGAATCCAAATCAAATACATGACATAACCAAACTGAAAGTTGAAATAAATTAAAAAAACATGTCTAAAAAAAACACACACATAAAAATTAAGAAAACTGGACACACACAGCTAAAAATTAGACCAATAATCAACAAAGCACTCTCACCGCACGAAGCATATAATATATCACTTAACACACGCCAATATCAAAATTTCCCAAATATAAGAGCTTTCACACCTACAATAGAGAAAAATAACCCTAATTTGTGGAAGTCCTAATTTCTCCATCAGTGGAAGAGATAAGCGAAAAAAGAGGCCAACAAAGTGCTTTGAGTTGTTATATAAGCTGAGCGAGCCTAAGTAGTCAGCTCGGATAGTTAAGCTTATAGAGCTCGACTCGGCACAACTTGTTAAGAAAAATGAGTTCGAAATCAAGTTCGGCTCGGCTCGAGCTCGAAATTTACGAGCAAAGCTCGATTGAGCTCAAATATCCTGAAAAAATATATTTAACTGATACTATATCAACAACTCTATAGTTCAATATATTTACACTCACAAACTTCAATAAAAATAAAAAAATCACAAATTCATCGGTATGAATTATTTGAGAATTAGAGTTGTACTATTACGTAAAATATTATAATTTTATACCCTAAATTATATAATATTTATAGAAATAATTCCTATTTTTCGAGTTTACGGAACAGCTCGCGAGCCTACTAAGTCGAGTCGAGCTCTTTAAGCAAATGAGTTTTTTTTTTTTTTTAAACTCAAGCTGAGCTCTGGCTCCACTATTGATCCATTTGATATTTACCATCCATCTGTCGATCCCCACTGTCATTGTTCGCTCCATCATGATTGTTGTCGTTGTTGATCGCGATCATGGTAATGGCTTCATCAGCCATGCATCTAGAAAGAGGTAGAGAGATAGAGATCAACTTGATTTTCAAGGGATTCAATCCGTATGAATAAGAGAGAGAGGGAGAGAAGTGGGGTGGGGTGGGAGAAAGTTTGACCCACTTTTTAGACTATTGTGTATTTTTTTAATACCAATTTGCTATTTAAAAAAAAAAAAAGTTATGCTTAAACTTAAATTTAGGTGTCTTTGATTATAAACTAAAATGTATTAAATCCTTTAAATTAATATATAGTCACACAACTTAATTTGATTACAAATCACACAACTTTCAATCACACAATTTGTGTATAAATCACATAATTTACATATAAATATATTAGGTCGAGTCCTTGAGTTTTCCAGCGGAGATGACAAAGATAGAAACAATCAAGAATGAATGGTACTCTATTATTTCATTAGGCGTTTTGAATTACCTAATCACTATTTGATTTTGAAGATAGGTGTTACAGTAATATTTTTAAGAAATATTGATCACAAAGTTAGATTGTGCAACGGAACAAGATTGATTACAACATAACTTAAAAAAATATATATGAAGAAGCCAAAATCATATCTGATAGGAACATTGAGAGTAAAGTTTACATCCACAAATAATTTTGAGTAAATCGTCAAATCAGACTTCTCCTATAAGATTTCAAAGAAGATAAATTTCAATACTTTAGCCTTTGGCTATGACTATTAACAAGAGTTAGGGTCAATGTCTTTCAACATTAGGTGTATATCTTTCAAAACCTGTCATTGCATATGGACAACTATATGTCATTTCAAAAATGAAGAGCAAAAGGGGATTTAAATTACTTTTTCTAGATGGTGAAAGAAAATCTTGCAATTACACTACAAATATTGTCTATAAAGAAATGCTTAGGAATTTGTAATTCTTTAATACTAAATTAATTTTTATTAGAATCAGAATTTACTGGTTATATTTATCTGTTGTAAGTTGTTCAACTTTCTAATGAATTATATTTGTTATATTGAATGTTTAAATTTCATTTTATATTTAAAAACATAAATGTTAAGGTTTAAAAATTAAATAATACTATAATAGAATTATAAAGATTGTAGAATTATATACCAAAATTTACATAATATAATAAAATGTACATAAAATGAATTTTAAATTAAAATTAATTTCATTTGTAATATATTATAATAAGTGAGATATATTTTCACATTTAATTAAATTTTAAAAAATTAAAAAAAACAATTAGCATATGTATGATGAGAGTAGGTCTTACTGTAAACTAATTTTATTATATGAAAGAATAATTTCAAATTGATACATTTTTTTTACCACTATTTTTAAATTGATATAAAAATTTTGCATAATAGGGTTTTAAAAAATGAAAAATAGAGTTTTTTTCTTTCATAATGTACTATTTTGAAATGATGGTCAGAAAAATACCACTTCGAAATTGTCTCTAATATAAAACTAATATCATTATATGCATTCACTAATATTATTACATGCATTAACCAAAATCATAGAATTTTACACTATAAAAGATTATGATATTAGTAAGTACATGCAATTGTATAATGAGTACATAGAGTGATATAAATTTTATATTATAAAAATGATTTATCCTAAATTTTGTGGTATCATTATGCATAAAGTTTTATTCAACTCCCATGTAATATGTGGGTTATGCACTATTAATTATATATTGAACATGATTAGGTCATTTGTGAACTCAAGGTCACATGAATTCGTATGCTATTATGTGTAATTATTATCACTGTTATTCATGTATACTATCACTATTATAAAAATATACTTAATTTTTTAACAGTGATAATGTATATGCATAATAGTAATAGTGTATAAACATGACAATGATAATTGATAAACCCGAGTTCACTCGAACTCAAATTCATACAAGTTTTTATCATAGAATATTGTTTTGGTTTGTAATGTGACATGACATATCAAATTGATTTATATTGTCAAACGTGGATAGTTCAAATGGTTAGAACTCTACCTTTCCATTGGCATCCCCACCCCTAATAGGCATCAAAAGCAAATATAGTTAAGTAGAGAGGTGGTAGCAAATGCACCAGAATCGATCATGTAGAGACGTGGTAGCAAATGCACCAGAATCGATCATGTTGTTCGGCGAATGCTCATCTGTCACAAATTATGAGTGATCACGACAATCAAAGAAGACACTAATATTTGGACACAGCCATATACACATTCTTTACCAAACTGAGAAAAGAACCAACTCATCTGCAGCATCATTCAGAAATGTAAGTCATAAGATAGCATCTACTCAGCATCTTGAGTATGTTCAGCATACTGATCAGTAGGAATCTGTGGTTCTACATGACGTAAAACAACTCAAGATTAAACTTTTCAAACGCCAAACTCATCCAAAGCCAATGATGATTCAGAATGATCAAGTTAAAGTATTTGCGTCTCGTTGCAAGGCTCATTTTGAGTTGTGGGTCATAGTGGGGGTAGCTCTATCGGCTCAAGGGCCAGGGCAAAAGGGTCCTGGTACTATCCAGGCACAACAGACAATCAACATCTATGCAATAGCCAATTGCGTTTGCTTTTGTGATGCACAGTGTAGAGACATGGACGAACTGTTTCTTTGTTTTACGAGTACTCATCAATCACAGGCTTATAGTTCATTTAATGATGATAAACACATTTATGACATAATACATACTACAAGAGATCTCAAAGGCCAATATACTAAGGAACAAAAAGTCACTCAGGTGAATAATCTACTACTAGGACTATTTAGCGTCTCAGGGATTACAAGGAATACAAAAATGCTCCGAAGTAACAGAATTTAAAGTTCTGAGCATGCAGCCCCAGATTACTATCCAGATTTTTATCGACTAAAGCATCATCAACCACCAAAGATAAAGATTTTTAAGTAAGAATTCACTCTAAGTTAGCAGCAAGATTGACCTTGATAATCGCTGTACAGAAGTTCAATATTCATGACACTGGGTAGGCCATCAAGAAAGGAAGAGAAAAATTATTGTACAAATGAACCTCTTGGAGTAAATAATCAAAAGTCTAACCATCTGTTTAAGCTCTGATCAAAATAATAAGACGAAACAATCTCATGTTGCTAACATTCAGATACAAGAATTTGTCTCTCTGGTGGAGGCCTAAGCTTCACAGCCAGAACAAATGCCGAAACTTCTATGTGCTAAGGCTGATTCCGTAATTCAACATATAATTCCAGAGGAGACATTTTGAAACTAAACAGAAGAGCCAAAATCTAAACTGTGATCTCCAAGTTAACAACTAGTAACAAGATGTTGAACCTAAACCTCCTATGAAGAATTGAAAAGTTTCAACACTGTAGGTGTATTGTCCAAGTCTTCAATCAACTCATTGCTCATCAAATAATCGAAAGCCAAACAAGACGAATCATCTCTATAATCTAAAAGCTATCCAAATATAAAACACCAAAGAAGAAAGCCCAACAAGCCGAATCATCTCTATAATCTAAAAGCTATCCAAATATAAAACACCAAAGAAGAAAGCCCAACAAGCCGAATCATTTTTATCTTTAGAGTGCAAAAGCAATTCAAATATAAAACACCACAAGAAGATGCAACACTTTTTCAACAGTTAAAGAGCACAAAGATGTTTTAAAATGATAAAGCCAATTAGAAAAGGTGCCATATATATTCCATAAATAACCAGTTTATGTATACTCTTGTTATTCCACTGAGCCTATTGAGCTAATCAGCATCTATATCTTTCAAAGGAAATTAACCTGCAAACGGATCTGCCTCACTTAGGCTACTCTCAGTATCTATATGCTCCACCTCTACTTCTTAACCTTGCGCGATTTCCGGGGGCCAAGAACCTCCATTCTCCCAACAGAGCATCCACACCTTGCCCGGAACACCAGCACCGCCCTCCCATTAGGCGGCGCCATTTTCTTCAGCTCTGCCTCCAACTCCCTGTGGTGATCACGGTGCAGTTCGAACAATCCCTTCTTCAATACGGCCTTATTAGATACACAAGCTGATGATTTCTTCACACTCTCCTCAGTTTCCAATTGGATGTCGAATTCTGCCGCTTTAGTAAGCCCTCGACACCCTGGTTTCCCACAGCGATTATCCATACAAACGGTGATGGCAACGAGGGCCGCTGCTGCGAACAGAATGCTAAGGCCCAAGCACCCAAACACCATGGGAGCACGGACGATTTCCTCGCTCACTACATCTATCACTTCTTCACCGAGTTCAACGGTTTTGTGAGCTATAATCATGGCGTAAGGATAGAACAAAAACCCACAGGCGCCGATAACAGCAATCAAGATTATCAGATCGATCATCGCGTAACGGGATTGATCGCAAGCGGGGATGTTCAATTGATTCAGGGAATTGGGATTTTTCTTCAAGTGGTGGATTTGCTTCGATTTAGAAAAGGAGTGAGTTGAATTCACAGATTTCGCCATGCCCAAATGCTGGTCAACCTCAATCGAGCTATCGAAACAGACCATTTGGATTTGAATTGAACCGAGGGAATCCAATGATTGAATCTTTATAACACAAATCAATAATCAATCAATCCCAAAATTTCACATGATTTTCCCGATAAACGCAGTCCCAAAAACTGATTTGATTCAGAGCGCCTTGTTACAGCTTCCAAGGGATCTCAGGTGGCAGCTAGAGAAATGCCCACTCTCTTCACATATAGATCAAACCCATCTGGAAATACATAAATTCTATGCGATCAATAATCAAAATCAACAGCAGAAGAAGAATGGAAATTGAGATATGAAGGAATGTAATATGGATTCTTGGCCGGTTGGGAGCAACAGAGACGGCAAGGAAGAGGAGGTGTGAAGTCTTTAATTAGTGGGAGTCGTAATGTGTACACAGTGCTTTGCTTTGATGATGATTAAATTCAATTTATCGGTTACTTCCGAATCTCATGAAATTCTTACCATAGTATTTCATTATTTTTAGGAATAAATGTTATTAATGTTAAAATTATGATTTCACTTATGATATGTATAATCATATATTAAGAATAATGAAATACTACTAAAGACATGAGTAAAGATAATACTACCTCCATCTCCCAAAAGTTTGCGGTACTTTTGGGGCACGGTTTTTAAAAAAAAGTATAATGAGTAAAATGTGTATAGAAAAAATTATAATGTAAAGATTTTAAAAATGAAGATTTAAAGAAATATTTATATTCTGTGAATATTCAAATTTTTGTAGGATAAATTATAAAAAAAAATGCAAACTTTAATGGTACGGTAGTATTCCTTTTACATCGAATTTTATGGGCTATCATTTTTGATCGGCCAGTGAATTGAATATTGAATGATTATTGAATGATTTGTATGTGGCGAGTTAACAGATACTGTAACTGCCATGATATCTTTGGGCCTACAACAAGTGTGAAAATATACCTTTTCAAGATCAACAATTTTATTTTTGGATTTTAATGAATAATGATTTGTACTTTCAGTTTTTTTGTATCGATGCTTCTTTTTATCTACACAAACTTTTTAAAAAAAATATATGTTTATAGCATTAAATTCATACTCTTATATTAATTTAGTAATAATATAACATTCATTTAATAATACAAAACTTGCAAAATGTTGAAATTACTAATATATCTATGCATATATTTCTATCTATAAATATATAATAACAAAATATTGGGTAATTTGTCATAAAATTTTGACAAATTTTATAAAGATTATATAGATTAAGTAGTTTTTTTTTTCTTTAGGTATAAACTTCAATCTCTTGCAATATTTTTTATTTTGGTATTTTTATATTATATTATTACTATATTTTAAACATATTTATTTATTTATCTATATATATATATATATTTTTTTTTATCAGGCAAAGGAACATATTATTAAAAAAGAGACTGACTATAAGAAATAGTCAGTTTTGAGGTAATTACAAAATTACTAAAAGATCACATATAAAGGATCATTCAGCCAAGATCTAAATTTATCTTTACAAAAAATGAAGTTTTTTACCAAACACCAAGTCCAAAGTCTTCTTTTAATTTCCTCCACGATCTGAGACGGAATGAAATCAATTTTTTCAAAGATCAACTTGTTTCTTGCTCTCCAAATAGACCAAATCACACACTCCCATAAACACACCGCAAAGCACGTACCTTTTTTCCCTCAAAAAAGTCCTGAATGTAAGAGAAAATGGTTTCTTACTTGATGGTGGGTTGCAATATTTACTCCGATCCATTTATAAATTCCTGCCCAGATTTCTGAAGCTCCCGAACAGTGAATAAATAGATGTTCAGCAGATTCTTCAAAAGTTCCACAGTAAGCACATATGTCTTCGTTTGCTTCAATGATTCTGCGCCTTTTCAAATTCTTCTTTGTAGGTAATCTATCCCACAATGCACGCCATGCCATAGTAGCCACTTTGTGAGGTACTAACTTGTTCCAAACCAAAATAAATTCCAGCACTGATTCGTTAGAAGTGGAACTTGAGTTTTCCAATGAGATCAAGTACTCATATGCTGATTTAGTACTATATCTCTCATTTGATTCAAGATTCCATTTCCAACAGTCCTTCTTCCCTTCTACCAGCTTGTACCTGCTCACAAATTAATTTAATTCATTAACATTAGACAACTCACGATCAAGCAACTCCATCCTCCCATCTCCATATATATATTAAAAGCATAACCTCTAACTTTCATTTTCTATGTCAACATAAAAGTTTTTAGTCAATTTTTCATTCAGTACATGCAAAATTTTTGCAGCAGTGCACTAATTTGAATAATTGTTGGTATTTCAATTTTTATTTTGTGTCTTCTCTATCTATTTTTTTATAATATGTAGGTACATATTCAAACCTCTTCAAAGTAGGCTAACTGGGATAATTTTTTTCAGAATTCTACAAAGTATGAGTGTATGTCAACTATCTACACATGACAGTAAACATCTCATAAGAAATTATTTGTGATAGAATCAATAAGAATTTTTTATTAATTATTTAAATAGGTAATCCAAGAATAATTTTATACTCTACTAATTAATTAAATTAATATTTTTTACTAATTAAAATGTGTGTATATTTAGATAAAAATAATATAAAGAGAAAGTAGTCAAAATAATAAAATATTTTAATTTAATTTGATTTTAGTTAACATTTTTTATTTTGATATTAAAGACTCATAATTTTTAATAATACTTAATATAAACATTAAATTTTTAAAAATCAAAACAACCAAATTATGAGTCTATGACGCTCCTAAAAGACAATGTATTGTATAGTTGAATATTTTAGATTTTTATATGAGAGTTGATTTATATTATTTAAATATATAATATAATTTTTTATGAGGATGCATTATTCAATTTAAACGAATGAAATAAAAGAAAGTCTTCTTTGTGTGTAATTATTAATGGATGAGATGCAATTATAAATCTTTGTGATGGATAATGAATTATGCAATATCTTTTGGAATAGGGGAGTAATATATCGAAAGATTAATATTAGACATTACGATTCTTAAATTTATGAATATTATAAGATAATTAATTATATTAATAAAATTAATTTTTTGTTTAATAAATATTATAGAACACGGGTGAAGATACTGGTTTATTTATTGAGTTTTTTGCACTTTTGGTCCCACTGGACATGTATTATTTTTAAATTGGTCTCAAATAATTTTTTTTCTTGCACTTGTAGTCCCAAACGTTAACAAATTTACATATTTGGTCCGAAACATTGATGACTCCGTTAAATGCAAGGTTTGCAGCGTTAGTCCCATAACCCATTAATCGGAATATTCAGATTTAGTCCCATTGGATTTTTAATTGCACAATAAAAAACTTCATAAATGTTAAAGAATTAAATTATTTGAATTATAAATTAAATTTTAAAATAAAGAGTGCTTCTCCTGTGCACAAGGGTGCATGGTAGAGATGTTAAACGGGCCGCGGGCTGGCAGACAGGCCCGTTTAACCCTATTTTTTACTGGATTAAGTCCGAGCATACAGCGGCCTGTATAAAATCGGGTCTTTTTGGCCCGGACCGGTTAGCCCGGTAGCCCGGTTTTTTTAATTAAATTAAATAATTATTATATAATATAAGTTAATTAAATTTGAAAGTGATTGTGGGCTGTGGAGGTGTGGGCCGTGGGTCTGTGTACTGTGGTTGTGGGCTGGCCTTATTTCTCCTCAATTGTGTTACGTAATTGTAAACTTTATTAATTATTGTTGACATGGCGAACTAATACGTCGGTTTCAGAAATAATCACTAAGGTTTGCCAGGTCTCCAGAGCCCATCCGAGCCGGGGAAGGTCCAGAGCTCGCCCGCTTGTGGGAGAGCTCGCCCGGAGCTCACCTAACCGAGGTCCGTCACTGTGCGGTACTCTGGAATCTGGCAAAGCTTGGGAGCTCGCCCATAGTCAGTAGGACCCCGATGGCGTGCTCTTTTTCCTCCGTCCGGTTTGTCCACAAGGGTGGTTTATGGCGAGGTTTTTAATGAGGCCCATCTAGTATAAAGCATTGTAGTAGGACGAGGCGCGATATAGGAAGCAGTGTGGGAGACCAAGACGAGGGTAAGGAACCCTAGTCAACACCGTAAGCCATATAGGCTCGTAAGGTGTCGTCTCACACTCGCACACCTATAAATAAGACCTCTCTTGTACTATTTAGAGGATTCTCACACAATTAATACAATCACTACTGCAATATTTTTCTCTCTAAACTCTCTCCCTCCCCACGAACATAAAATCACAAGATTATTGTTTGGTAGAATTAATCCGTTATAAAGAGTCACATAAATAAGCACCGATTAAGAAATTCTATCAACAATTTGGCGCTAGAAGGAGGGTTCCGCGAATCTGAAAATTAAAATTTTCAAGAACAAAAAATTAGGGTTTGTTGAAGATTCGAAGATTTGAAAGTGTTCTTGATAAAACTCAAGAACACTTGAAGATACACATACATCTTCATCCCTTGAACGAAGAACCCAGATTTACGGACAAAAACCCGAATTTTTGGATTTTACGAAATCTGCTCAGAATAAGTTTTCAAACGCGCGTGTGTACACGAATAAACCAAATTTCGGATAATTTGTCACACGCAAGGCTAGACGAAAACTTGCACAGCTCCATCTAAGCTGGACGACCACCACACCGGCGACCTCCACCACTCCGGCGACCTCCCTCCACCTCGGCGACCTTCAGCAAGTTACCCCCTCCGAAATCCGAAAATGGCTAACACGCGAGCCGCCAAAGGACAGGCTCCGCGGCTGCGGAAAGGTCCAAGGGAGGTGACCAGAACCAAGCCAAGGTGGAGACCTCACAACCACCCCCCCAGAAGAGCACCGCAGCTCCGCGACCTCCGCGAGTTGCGATGACCCAAGAAGACTTGGCCCCCGCCTTGAGGGACCTGGTCAGCAACCCCGACGAGCTCCAACGCACCATTGCGACCCTACAAAGGTTGCAGCAGAGGCAGCAGGACGAGCTCGCCCTGGTACCCAGGCGAGCTCCAGCTGCCAATGCCCGGGAGCAGACCAGGCCCACCCAGGGCACCCAGACCAGGGGGGATTACAGCGCCCTCCCCACCGAGCAGGAGGCAAGCTCGGCACAAGCCCGCCAGCGTAGGGAGAGGACCGGCAAAGCCAAAATGGTGGAGGAGGATCCCGCTCCTTACACCGGAAGGGAGTCGGCCTACACCGGGGCATCTGGCACCCACCAGTCACAGAGGAGGGAAGTCCTCCAAGGCCGTTTGGGCCCGAGATACGGGGAAAATGAACGTACAGCAGCCCCAGCTGCGTCCCACGGGGACTCAGACCAGCAGCCACGCAGATCAGCCCACGAAAGGCTGAGGAGGCCCGCCACTGACCGGCTAGACCCCCACGGCGGATGCCAATTCCAGCTTGCCACTGAGAGGTCACCCCAGAGTGAGGTACCTCGGGGACGTGCGTCCGCGAGACGCACGACCTTTGAGCAGCCTCCGCTGGAGGTGACCCGAGATGACGAGCTGACCTCACTGAAAAAGGCCGTTGAAATGCTACAAGCATAAGTAGCAGCCAAGTCTGGCGGACCTGACGCCACGACTCTCCCCACATCTCCATTGGCACCTGCCATCCTCCGCGCACCGGTGTAGAAGAAGATCCAGTTCCTGGTGATGTCCGCATACGAGGGCGAATCTGACCCAAAAGTCCACCTGGCCAAGTACGCGGACTTCATGATTTCGGTTGGCGCCATCGACTCCACCCAGTGCCGGAACTTCCCGCTGACCCTAGGGGATCGAGCCCACCGCTGGTTCTCTTCACTCGCCCTGGGGTCAATCTGCTCATTTGGCTAACTCTCACGGGAGTTCCTGGTCCACTTCTCTGGGTTCGGATCCTACCTTACCCAGAAGCACCGACTCGCTAACATCCATCAAGGCGAGAGCGAGACCGACCAGCAGTACCTGGAAAGGTTCGACAAAATCCTGCTGGAAGGCTAGCCGGTGAGTGAGAACACCAAGGTCGTCGCAGCGATGGCCGGGCTCAAAAGGGGCACCGACCTCTGGAAGGAGATGCACCTCGCATGTCCCAACACTTACAGTGAATTCCGTCACAAGGCGGGGGTGTTCGTGGCTATGCAGGAGGCACTACTGAAAGAAGTTAGTGCCCACGAAGAAAGGAAGCCCTACGGGAAGAAGTCCGGGGGCACCTACAAAGCTCCCTGGAACTTAAAAGCCTTTGGCGAGGGAGACGAGCTCAAAGAAAAGCTCAACCAGGTCCTCACTGTCTCCGTTGACCACGTCTTCACTACCGTCAAAGGCAAGGCCATGTTGGAAGAGCCAAGGCGAATCCGTCAGGACCGCACGAAGCTCAACCCCAACAAATTCTGTGCCTATCATCAGGCTATCGGCCACTTCACCAGCAAATGCCTAGACCTCCTCAAGTAACTCTGGAAATTTTACGAGGATGGGAAGCTGGCCGAGTTCGTGATGAAGGCCCCAGCTAAGAGGCCAAGGTTCGAAAGAAGGGCTACCTCCGATGATGAAGAGGAGGAAGCAGACCAACCTGGTCCCCACAACAGGCGGAGGGCACCTCCCCAGCCTCAACAAAACATGGAGCCCACCCGGGAACTCTTGGTTCTCGAGGAGGAGATCGGAGCTGCTGGAGGTCTCCAGGATGAGGGGTCCTCCATATCCAGGAGAAAGAGGAAGGCCGAAATCCGGGCCATAAACCAAGTCCAGGAGGGCAGCTCCGGCCCCAGATCCATCTCGCAGCTTACTGATGAGCTGACGTTTTCCTCGGCGGACCTGGAGGGGGTACTGATGCCCCACAATGACTCGTTGGTGATAACCGTCAACATCATGAACGTCCGAGTTCACAGGCTACTTGTGGACACCGGCACATTCACCAACATTCTCTTCAAATCCACCTTAGATGCCTTAGGTGATTTTGAGTCATATCTGGAACCTAGCAATGCTAGGATAGTGGGGTTCGGAGAAGCTGTAACCTTCCCCCTAGGTAGTGTCAGGTTGAGCGTCCAGCTTGTATCGGCTGAGGATCCCGAAAGGAGACTGACTAGGCTCATAGATTTCCTAGTTGTTGACCAGCAGTCCTCCTACAACGGGTTCCTCAGTCGCCCGTTTATTAATGAATTCAAAGTGGCGTGTTCGACCTACTACTACTGTTTAAAATTCCCAACTCCAAAAGGTGCAGGAACTATAAAAGGTGACCAGAAAAAGGCCCGAGAGTGTCTACTCCAAATGAAAGATGGCCAGGTCAAGAAAGCGGTGACACGAGTCCAAATCCTTGAGAAGGACGTACAGATTCCTGCAGGCGAGCCAAACATCTTAGACGTCATCTCAGTCGAAACTGAGATGATGGAGGTAGGCGATTTGTCAGAAATCAACCAAGGCACTGGACCTGTGCAAGACACACAACCGGCACCAATGGAGGACTTGGAAGAAACCCAAGTGTGAGACCTGCGCAGGGGTCAATACCTGCGCAGGAGCAGCAACCTGCTCCCATGGAGGTGGTTGATGAAGCCCAAGATGGGGGACTTGCGGGAGGTCAAGAACCAACGCCAATGGACGTTGACCCAACTCCTCAAGTCACCACACCATCCCAGGTTGACAAACCACAGGGGGTACTCACAGCCGATGAGCCCGCCCAAACTGAAAGCCAACCCGATGACCTCGAACCACGCATAGGCCACGAGCCCACGCAAATGTCACAAGAGGAGTGGGACGAGTTCATCAGCGACCCGAGATGGAAAAGTCAAAAGAGGAAAGCCACCCCCATGGAGGAATTGACGGCACTCCCGGTGGACCCAGAAAGGGACTTAGAACTTTTCATCAGTTCTGAGTTACCTAAACCCTACCGGTCGAGGATGGAGCTGTTCTTAATGACCAACCTAGACGTGTTTGCCTGGTCCCATGAAGACATGATAGGGATCCAGTTGGAACATGCTTGCCACAGACTTAACATAGATCCGACAAGGAGACACGTACGCCAAAAGCGGAGGAAGTATGGACCAGACAAGTACGCAGCTCTAACTGTAGAGGTGGAGAAGTTGTTAGACAACAAACTCATCAAGGAAGCTTTGTGTCCGCAGTGGGTTGCAAACCCCGTCCTGGTGAAGAAACACAATGGGACGTGGAGACTCTGCATTGACTTCACGGACCTGAACAAAGCATGCCTGAAGGACAACTTCCCACTGCCTCACATCGACCAGCTGGTGGATAGCACCGCAGGCCATGAGATGATGACATTCATGGATGCTTTTGCGGGCTATCACCAGATAGCTCTACACCCAGATGACCAGGAACACACGGCATTTTACACCAACAAGAACATGTATTGCTGGGAAAGAATGCCGTTTGGACTCATCAACGCCGGAGCCACCTACCAAAGATTGGTGAACAAAATGTTTGACCAACACATCGGCGAATCCATGGAGGTATACGTAGATGACATAGTTGTCAAGAGCCTGAGAAAGGAGGACCACCTGGATCACCTAAAACAGACTTTCGACATACTGCACCACTACAACATGAAGTTAAACCCCAAAAAGAACAGCTTCGGCGTGCACTCCGGGAAGTTCCTGGGGCAACTGGTTAGCCAACGTGGAATTGAGGTCAACCCGACACAAGTCCAGTGCATAATCGAGATGGGTATACCCAACTCCGTCCAAAAAATTCAAAGGCTGACTGGTTGCATTGCAGCCCTGAACAGATTCATCTCCAGGTTCGGCGATCGAAATTGTCCATTCTTCGAGGTGATTAAGGCAAACACACGGAGGTACAAAGAGGCGGCCAAAGTCAACAAGCTCCATCTCAAAAATCACTTCGTGTGGACAAGTGAATGCCAACGGGCCTTCGAAGACATCAAGACATACCTGGCGGATACGCAGGTCTTGTCAAAGCCGATACCTGGAGAGAAGTTGTATCTATACCTAGCCGCGTCGGAGGTGGCCATCAGCTCCGTCTTGGTCCGAGAAAAGGCGAAAACGCACCTACCAGTGTACTATGTGAGCCAAGTCCTACACGAAGCTGAGTTGCGATACACCCCAACAGAGAAGCTGGCTTATGCACTGGTGATGAGTGTTAGAAAATTGAGACCCTACTTCGTTGACCACCCGGTAGAGGTGCTGACGACGTTCCCACTACGCCAAATACTACAACGCCCAGACACCGCCGGACGCCTGCTGAAATGGTCACTGGAGATTAGCCAATACGGTATAACCTACGCACCCCGAACAGCGATCAAGGGACAAGTGCTTGCCGACTTCATCGTCGAGCTAACTTTCCCACAAGATCCGACGAGGGGACGTATAACTCCGTGGTATCTCTACGTAGACAGATCATCAACCAGTGTAGCAGCAGGAGCCGGCGTGGTCCTGATCAGCCCAGACAGACAAGTCTTCACCTCCGCAATCCGGTTCGACTTTCGAGCAACCAACAACGAGGCAGAATATGAAGCACTAATAGCGGGACTTATGCTATCATTAGCTGTGGGGGCAACCAATCTTCAAGTTTTCGAAGATTCCCAGCTAATAATATCCCAAGTCCGGGGGGAATATGAGGCAAAAGACCAGCAGATGATGACCTACCAGAAGATAGCCGCACATTTGATCTCGATGTTCACGCAGGTTTACATCAATCAGATACCGCGGCTAGAAAACACGCAAGTAGATGCTCTAGCCCTGCTAGCTACTAGCAACGGCGAAGCCGAATTCACGGAGGTTGTGATCACCACGTTGAAAAACCCCTCGACGTCAGATTACAAGATAAATCAAACTTCGAGTGGGGGGCAGGAGGATAGTGAAGATGGTGAAGATTGGTGCACTCCAATCCAAAAATATTTGACAGACGGAACAACCCCCGTAGACACCTGGGAAGCTAGCCGGCTAGCAAAGCAAGCAGCCAGATATACGCTGCTGGATGGCCAGCTCTACAAACGTGGATTCTCTCTACCCCTACTCAAATGTCTAACTAGGAAGCAGGGGTCCAAAGTGTTAGAAGAAATCCACGAAGGGATTTGTGGGAGTCACGCTGGGGGGCAAGCATTGGCATACAAGACAATCAGGCAGGGCTACTACTGGCCCACTCTTCGCAAAGATGCCATCAGCTTCGCTCGAAGGTGCCGAAAGTGCCAACTTTTCGCACCTAACATCCACTCCCCAGCCAACCAGCTGAAGTCGGTGTTCAGCCCATGGCCTTTCGCGAAATGGGGAATCGACTTGATCGGCCCATTTCCACCTGGTAGAGGCGGTGTAAAGTTTGTTGTTGTAGCAGTAGACTACTACACTAAATGGGCTGAGGTCGAAGCTCTCACAACTATAACCCAAGAAAGGATGATCGGCTTCATTTGAAAAAACCTGATCTGCAGATTTGGGCTCCCGCAATCGGTCATCACTGATAACGGAAGGCAGTTCGACAGACAGAAATTGAGGGACTTCTGCAGTTCATGGAACATCAAGAAGCACTACTCAACTCCATATCATCCCCAGTCGAATGGTCAGGTCGAGGTGGTGAACAAAATTCTGAAACACATATTGAAGCTCCGCCTCGAAGAAAAGAAAGGGAGCTGGGCAGACTAACTCCCGGAGGTCCTATGGTCTTATAGAACTTCCTATAGGGCCAGCACCGGGGAGACCCCATTTGCCCTAGCCTTCGGGATTGAAGCCGTAGTCCCGGTTGAAGTCCAGAACAAGACTTGGAAGGTGGTGGGGTATGATGAAGAAAAGAATAATGAAGCCTTGGCAGTAGAAAAGGATCTGATCGAAGAGACCAGAGCTTCGTCAGAAATGAAAAACGCCACCTACAAGCGCAGAGCGGAAAAATATTACAACTCTCAGGTTCGAGACCGAAAATTCAAGGTCGGAGACCTGGTGTTAAAAAGGAAATTGATGGCCCCACCAGGTGTATTCGGTTCAAACTGGGAAGGACCATTCCGGGTCACCGCAGCCTGGTCAAACGGTACCTATGATCTAGAAGACGCAGAAGGCAAGGCTTCGTCATACACCTGGAGCTCGGCACATCTAAAAAGGTTCTACCAATAGACTAGAATCATGTAATAGACTAGTCGAAGGTTTGCATCAGAAATGTCGATGGCAACCGATGTAAATAACGTTACTATAAAAAGTCAGAAAATTTGCAAAGTCGGAAAAATTTAGGAAAATTCCCCAAGTGTTTGGACATGTGCAGCTCTCCAACCAGGCGAGCTGCACCAGGTCGCCCACTGCTCCAGAAAGCTCGCCAGACCCAGCTCGCTCACATGCTCAAAAATCCGCAATGCGCAAGGACCAAGGTCCCAAGCGTTGTAATTAAATAGCTCGAAGGCAAAGGCCAGAGTGCCCAAGGTCGCGAAAGTACCCTCCTTAAAGGGTTGCTAAGCACCTACTGCCATAAGTTAGAAAAAATCGCGAAAAAGACGAAAAAACGTCTAGGTAAAGGTTCATGAAACCCAATGGCCCAACGTGAATCAATCGAAGTGCAGTTCGCCGCCCTAAGTGGTCTAAGATGAACGATTCGAGGCCCTAAGTGGCATAAGACGAAGAATACGCACTCTCAAAATAGAGGTACAATTCGTAGTCGTAAGTGACATAAAACGATTTATTCGCTTCTCAAAATAGAATAAGAAGAACAATTATGTACCAGAAAAATAAACAAGAACGAGTTGTTTAGGAAATTATAACGTAAAAGCGCAAATACATAAATGAAAAGGGTTGGACAAAAAATGCTCGACTTATATTCAAAAAGATACTTAACGAGATTTTCAAGTCAAAAATATACTTGAAAAAATCCTAAGTATGAGTAGCTGTGCTGGCCACAAAGGCCGACCAGCTGGCCATCTTTGAACTGCAAAAAGCTCCTTCTGGGCGAGCTGCACGTGCCCGGCGAGCTAAATCTACTTGAACAAAAAATCAAGAACTACAAAAATGGAGCTCCTTCTGGGCGAGCTCCACAACCCGGCGACCTATCATAACTTGGAAAATAAAAACTAAACTAGGAAAGCAATGGAAAAACCAGCCTAAGCCTCGGGATCGGCGACCTCTGGGGCGGGGGCGACCTGGCTGATGGGTATGGCGAGCTCGACATCAGAAGTGATGTTCCCGGAGAGTCCGCTAGTGTCGAGCTCGCTTATGTTTATCATCGCGTCCCCGCAGACCTCCTGCATCTGCTCCATCGTTGGCGGGACCTCGCCTCCAGCATCCCCCTCAGCACCCTCAGTCTCCTGGGCGAGGTCGGCAGTTAAGACCTGCTTCGTCTGAATGATGTTGAATTTTTGGCGAGCAGCGTCAAGATTGATCCCATAACCCGCGAGGTCCCCAATGTTTAACTCCGTGCCGGGGGGGATCGAGGACTTCTCCAGGCAATCTTCAAACTCGCTGACGAGGGCTTCCCACTCACTATCATTGTTAATCCGCGCCCATTGGAAGGAGCGGATAACCTCGGCAAAGCATAGCACGAAGCCCTTGTCAGTAGCGACCACCTCGGCGAGCTCTAATGCCTCAGGCGTGACGGCGGCGTCGGAGCGGCTCTTGAACTCGGCGATCTCTAGGGCCTTAGCGGCGACCTCCTCCCGCAGCCTTTGGCACTCTTCTGTATTCCCTCGGCTCTGATCCCGAAGGAGCCCTACCTCGACCCGGGTCAGAGCGAGCTCCTCATCCCGTATGGCAAGTGTCCGGCGGGCTTTCTCGAGCTCGGCCTTTTGTTGGCGGAGGTCGGCTTGAAGTTTTTCTGCCTTTTTAATGGGGAGCCGCTCCACCTCCAGTGAGGCCTTCGCCTTAGTCTCCGCCCTCGCGAGCTCTTCAAGAGCCTTCTTCCGCTCGTCGCCCACCTTGGTGAGCGCCCTCTTCGTATCGTGGCGAGCTCTGTCAGCGGCGGCGATCTCATCGCTGATGAGCTGAGCCACCGCCATCGCTGCACATGCATAGTGCATCGCCAACTTCATCTTGTCGGTGGGCTTTTGCCTCTCGATCATGCCGAGCTCCGAGGCGGAGAGGTACTTGGGGGCCTCGGTAAAAATCCGGCGAGCTGACCCCTCCGGAAGATCCCTTGACGAGCTCAGGGCCTTGCTCCGCTCGGCGGTGTGAAGAGATTCAGGTCGTTGCGGGAGCTCGGCGGGAGTGTACCTGCACATGCTCGAATCAGTTAGCAAAAATCATGAAAATCATAATAGCTTCCAACTTCAAAAGAGGTCGCCCACTTACCCGAACCTATCAGGGTTGAGCCCGAGAAGGGTATCATCCCGAATAGTGACCCGTAGGGGGACGGCGAGGGCGCACTCTGAGGAGTTGGAGGCGCTTGAGAAGGTTGAACAACAAGAGCTCGCCCTGACCCTGCTGGGGTTGATCCGGAGCCGCCCTCTGCCCTAACTCGCTTGGCGGGGTGAGTCTCTTCTTTGCTTACCCGCGAGCCATCCCCTCGGTGGAGAGCTCGCCTCTTCTGGTGGAATGGAGGGACTTGGGTGCCCCGTTCAGTGTCTGAACCTCGGCCCACCCCTTTCTTAGCAACGGCGACCTTCTCCTTCGTTTGGGGAGGCACCGAGGTCCTCTGAGAGCCCGAGCCCCCAGCCTTATCAATGGCTTTGGCAAGCTCGAGTTTCTTCGTAGCGTCCAAGACAGCTCCCGAGGGGATGCCTTCCCTCCCCGGAAGAGGCTTGCCCATCCTCAGCTGCCGAGCTAGGAAGTGGTAGGCTTTGGGAATTTCAATGGGCGGGAGCTCGGCAACTGGACCTACACCTGCACAACAAACGAAGTAAATCCGGCGACCTCGACGTATGAGGCAGCGAGCTGTGGGAACTGCATAATGGAAAAATTTAAAACCTTGAGCAGGTGAGCTTGGAAAGAGTAATATCCTTTCCCCTCCCTCACTTGTCTGATCACATTAAAGAGCTCGCTGATCTCCGCCGTACTCCGCCGATTTTCATAGCCCTCGAGGCCGAAGACGGTCAGAGCTGCCAACAGATTGCTTCATGCGTTCGGAGTAAGTTGTGTAATGGCGAGGCCCGTGTCTGCTAGGAACTGCCCGATAATAGGGTGAAGGGGGAGGGTGAGCCCGGCCTTCAGAGTGTGATAGTTCATGGCTGTGAGCCCGACAGGGGGGAGGTTGGCTCGCTCTTTCTCCTCAGCGGGATACATAAAAATGTCCAGCGGGATACGGAATCGCCTCCGAATATCTGGGAGGGCAAACTCGCTTATGATGCTTTCCACCTCGTTTGCCTTAAGGTCAGATTTGTCAGCGGCCCTTCGGATCGGAGCTCACCGGGGTAAGGGAAAGCTCGCCCCATGGGCTCTCACATACTCGCTCCAGTCGAACTCATTCACGACCTCGGTGGGGATTTGATGTTCCGGGAGCTTGGGAAAGGGAAAGTCGATGAAACAGAGGTATTCATAAGTGACCTCCGTCCCCATATCCTCGTCGACCTCTTCATCGACCTCGCGGGCCAGCTCGCCAGCAATATCGCCGGCCCCAACCTCGGCGACCTTCTCCCGGGTATCAGTCTCGGCGGCCTCTTCTTCAACGGGGGCCGCGGCTCCCCCGTGAGCTAGCTCAGAGTAATCCCAGAGTTCGCGGAGTGGGGATTGCTCACCGGAGCTAGTAGCCTACTCGCCGGAGTCAGAACGAACTGACCCTAGGAGCTCACCACTGTCCGGGAAGGTTTCAGAGCTCGCCCCGGAGCTCGAGGAGATGACCACAGGTGCCGCTTGGGGGTTCGGGCAGTCATCAGTCATAAGTCCTTTTCCCGAATCGTGATTCGGAGGGGTGCGACTCAAAGAATTCTCAGACATGGTGTAGGCGTCCGGAAAGTTTTGGATTTCAACAAAAAGAATTTGAAACAAGAAAGAGGAGAAATCCGGATTTCTACATTGGGAGCTGTTCGGAGGCACGTCTGAAGCAGAGAAACGATCGCCAGAAATGTGCTCTGAGAAGTGAAGATGCAAAGTGAGGAATTTTCTCGTTTTCGTCTATTTATAGACGCTGGGCGCGAGCTTGAAATTCCCGATAGACCAGGGACCTTTTTGCAAAGAATTTGAAAGGTTATCATTATTATGGGCGGGAATCGAGACACCAAGAGGCGTGCGTGACGCTTGGGATCCCGCACCGTGTCGGCCGAGGCGGCCTCCGAGGCGCAGCTTGCCTGCTAGCTCGGCACCCCCCAGGGATAGTTCGTCAAGACCTCAAGTTCTCCAGCTCGCCCACACATTGGACAAAGTCATGATGCGCGCGAGCTGGGGGGAAAATATTGACATGGCCAACTAATACGTCGGTTTCAGAAATAATCCCTAAGGCTTGCCAAGTCTCCAGAGCCCATCCGAGCCGGGGAAGGTCCAGAGCTCGCCCGCTTGTGGGAGAGCTCGCCCGGAGCTCACCTCGCCGAGGTCCGTCACTGTGCAGTACTCTGGAATCTGGCAAAGCTTGGGAGCTCGCCCTTAGTCAGTAGGACCCCGATGTCGCGCTCTTTTTCCCTCCGTCCGGTTTGTCCACAAGGGTGGTTTACGGCGAGGTTTTTAATGAGGCCCATCTAGTATAAGGCATTGTAGTAGGACGAGGCGCGACATAGGAAGCAGTGTGGGAGACCAAGACGAGGGTAAGGAACCCTCGTCAACACCGGAAGCCATATAGGCTCGTAAGGTGCCGTCTCACACTCGCACACCTATAAATAAGACCTCTCTTGTACTATTCAGAGGATTCTCACACAATTAATACAATCACTACTGCAATATTTCTCACTCTAAACTCTCTCCCTCCCCAAGAACATAAAATCACAAGATTATTGTTTGGTAGAATTAATCTGTTATAAAGAGCCACATAAACAAGCACCGATTAAGAAATTCTATCAACAATTATATTTTTATTAATTATTAATTACTAATTACTAATTCATTATTAATTAATAACTTAACTACAAATTAAAATAGAAAATAAGTAAATAAGTTAGATCTCAATTAATTCAAAACTTTTAGAGATGTGTGAACTTTAGTTATTAAATCATTAGTTCTATTTTATATTAAATTTTAAATTTGTAAAAAAATTTTACCCCGAGCCCGTTAGTGGCCCGTTTAGCCCGCGGACAGCTAGGGTTAGGGTTAGGTCCGAGCATATAGCGGCCCGTTAAGGATGAACCGCTAAGGCCCGGGACCGTTTAGGCCCGAAGCCCTGTACGGCTGGCCCTGTAGGGTTAGGGCCAGCCCGTTTAACATCTCTAGTGCATGGTATGCACCCTTAATTTTTTACTATTTCCAATCCAATTTTATTTTTGACAAAAACTTTATGAACATACGTCCCAGGTAGGGGTGGAGCAAATACCGAAAATACCGGTATACCGTACTTATCATACCGAAAAATACCGAATTTATCGAAAATTTAGGTATACCAATAATTTCGGTACGGTATGATACCATACCGATATTTTCGGTACGGTATCAGTATAGAATTTTAAAATTTTTGGTATACCGGTATATACCGAAATATTTTCGGTATACCTAAAATATTCCGGTATACCGAAAATATTCCGGTATCTCGGTATACCGGTATATACCATTTTGGTAATTGAATATTAAATTTATTTTTATTTAATTAAAATTAAACTTCAATTATTTCGGTATGGACCGGTATGACGGTATATACCAGTATGGGCGGTATACCGACATAGTCGGTATTTCGGTATGGACCGGTATTTCGGTATATATCAAAATATCGGTATGGTATGCAATATGTATTTTTGGTATACCGGAATTTTGGTATACCGAAATCCGGTATACTGAAAATTTCGGTACGATATCGATATGCAAAAATGCATACCGAAAATTTCGGTACGGTATGGGCGGTACGGTATGCCACCCCTAGTCCCAGGAGAATAATTGAAACCAAACACAAATTAGGATATCGAGATCATTTAAGTTTCCACATATTAGTGAGATCATTTAATCATAAAGTTACAAGATAATTGGACAAGAACAAGATCTTTAATTTCTTAATGTCGTACGCTGAATTACATTAAGGTTTCAATTATCGAATGCAACCAAATTACTCGAAACCAAACACAAACTTAGGATATCAAGAGTTTTGTTTCCATAAAATACAAAATTATGTGCATTAATTGCACTATATAATTAAATACAAATCGAGGTTAAACCTGCAAGTAGAATAATATAATTGAAATTTATAAATATAATTAAAATATAAATATATTAATATAATTAAAATGTGTTGGGTAAATTTGTGAGTGAAATTTAAACAAACTTTATTATTTGTTTTTCGGGTATTGAGAATTGTTCTTGGGGTATTGTGAGTTGGTCTTGGGGTATTATAAATTATTCTTAGGATATTTACTTATATTTGTTCTTGGGGTATTGTGATTTATTCTTCGGGTATTGTTATTTGTTCTTCGGGTATTGAGAATTTTTCTTGGGGTATTGCAAGTTGGTCTTAGGGTATTTTACTTACACTTATTCTTGGGGTATTATGACTTGTTCTTGGAGTATTATAAATTGTTCATGGGGTATTTTTGTATAGAGTTGTTCTTGGGGGATTGTGAATTGTTCTTGGGTATCATAATTTGTTCTTGTGGTATTATAATTTGTTCTTGGGTATAATAATTTGTTATTTGTGTATTATAAATTTATAAAATTTTAAAATAATAAGTTTAGCCCATATTGTTTTAAAAAATTATATATATATATAGTATTTATTATAAGAAAATTATATATAAAATTGTTTGTGACAAACTTAATTTCTAATTAAATTAATTTGTGTTATATTTAGCATTGGAAGCTTGGGAAAGTATGAGGGGGAAATGGATGTGATGGGGGTCACCATAATAAACTGCACCCTCACCAACACAACCAATGGGGCCAGAATCAAGAGTTACCATGCATCCCCCAAATTGAAAGCTTCTAAAATCATTTACCAAGATTTAGTCATGAATCAAGTTAAGAATCCCATCATCATTGATCAGCATTACGACTCCAAGACTAAGCCTGAAGTATATATATATATGTCTAATAATTATTATTCTATTCACCATCGAAAATATTTATCTCTGCATTTATATTTATCAGTCGGTGATTGATAGTGTAGTTTCCTTCTTTGGCCCTTCAGATGGTAGTAAATCTGCCACCCAGTAGAATACCCCAAGAACAATTATTAATACCCTAAGAACAATTTAGTTATACCCCAAGAACAATATATAATATCCAAGGAATAATTTATAATATATAAAAGAACAATTTAATGATTTTGTTCTTCGGGTATTATTAATTGTTCTTGGGGTATTTGTAAATTGTTCTTCAGGTATTACTTAAATTTGAGAAAATTTTATGTTTTGATTAGTTTATTTTTTTAAGCAATTTTGAAGAGTGACACCAGGGGATTCTTGGGAAAACCATTTAACAGAGTAAATACAACAGTAAAAAAAAGTTACAAAACAAGGAGGAGTTGTATTAATTTTCTTGATATTTAGATGTGGGTGTAATGCAATCCTTGGCACCAAGTAAGGGAGGCTTAGTTGCAAGGAGTCTCCATTGCAATAAAAGAACCTATCATTTCTCATCTCTTCTTTGCCAACGTCAGCCTCATTTTCATAAAGTAAAATAATCCTAATATGAAATGCCTGAAATAGTGCCTCAACATCAACGAGAAAGCTTCTGGTCAACATGTGAATTTTTATAAATATACTATATCTTTTAGCCCCAATACTAGTCAAGTAGTTAAAGATCAAATGTTGCAGTCACTTATGATTCAGACATCTTAAGGCCATGACCTTTATCTTGGTCTCCCCACTTTATCCTTAAGAGAAAAAAAAAGCACCAATTCAAATGCCTCAAGGAAATAGTCTTCAAAAAGTTGGAAGGATGAAAGAGCATCGATCTTTCGGATGAGGGAAAAGAGGTCCTTATCAAGGCCGTCCTCCAAGCAATTTCTACCTACGCCATGTCATGTTTCTATATACCAGCGACAATCAGCCAAGATATGGAAAGGTTGATATCCTGATTCTGGTGGGGTAAGGCGGGGGGCAACAAGTGGGATCCATTGGTGCTCACCTCATTAGAACCAAGGGACAGTGAGATATGGGATTCAAGAGCCTTTCACACTTCAACAAGGCCCTATTGGCAAAGAAACTTCGGAGGATGACTGTAAGACCAAACTTGTTGGTGACTACCCTATTTAAAGCCAGATACTTCAAACATGCTATCAAAGCTGAAATTGGGTCAAGACCGTCATTCATTTGGAGATCATTGATGTGGAGCAAGGAAATCTTGAAGATAGGAATATGTTGGAGGATCAACAATGGAAAAAAGGCAGAAATCTATAAACACTCTCGGGTTCCAACTTTAGAAAATGGCATAGTTAAATAGAAAATTGTGAGTGGATCAACAGTCGCAAGATACATTGATAAACAAAAGCGCTAGGATGAAAACCTTGTTAAAAAGACGTTTCTTCCATTTGAAGCCAAGTCTGTCCTTAGAACACCTATCGTGGAAGGAGACAAAGGAGATAGTAGATGTTGGCTATATGATAAGAAGGGTATCTATAACAGAAGATCGGGCTACCATCTAGCAATGGAAGTGGAACACACAAAAAGAGAAGAAGTTGAACCATCCTCGAAGGCCAAGCAGAAAAAGAGATGAAATTGAGTATGGAAGCTCAACATCCCGCCAAAGGTGTGTATCTTTATATGGAAAGTTATTAACGATATGATTAAAACGGAAGCAAACCTTGCTAAGCGTCATATACCTTGTTTCCCATATTTTGTTCCTTATGGAAAAGCGGAGGTGAATACTTCACATGTACTTTTCTCTTGTTATTGAGTTCGTGATAATTGGCAAATGTTAGGGTTATGGGATTATGGTAGGAGGGGAGAGTGGTTCAAAGCTACTGATATTGTGGATGCACTCTTGAATGAAAATGTTACTTTTGTGTATGAAGAAGTTGTTATGGTGATGTGGGGAGTATGGAAACAGAGATGCAAAATGCAACAAAATCTTGCTGAAGTGAAAAATTACAAATGTAAGGTGATTAAGGTGGATGAGATGTGGGTCATTTCTCTTCTTGAGAGTTACATAATATGCAATACTAGAGTAGGTGTCTTACTAAACCAAAATCAGCTCCAACGATACACACAGACAGATCACGAAATAGGGCGAGCCTTTGTCATTAAAGTTGATGCCAGATTCATTGAAGAGCAAAGGATGACTTTGATTGGGATGTTGTTACAAAATGAAGAGGGCAGGCTTGAACGCGTTGGGAAAAAAAATCTAGTACCCGGGGTCAGTTCTAGGGGCAGAACTTCAAGCAATCTTGGACAAGGTACGCTTTGTAAAACAGAGATGCTTAGCAAGTTTCCGTGGTTCTTACGGATTCATTGGAGGCAGTGAATTGAATTAACAAAATACTCACAGACAGTGAATTGGATAACAAAATATTCACAATAGGAACCTAGAAGGTGCATCGTTAAATCTCATACGGAAGGAGATGGGAGATGACTTAGTGCGAGACATTTTTCATATCCCAAAAAACTCAAATCGCACTACTCATCTCATGAAATGGCTATTTTCCCTTTTTTTTTTTTTTTTTATTGTGGACCTTGGCCAAATGAAATGTGTCTTCAGAGGATAAAAAAGGTTGTAATGAAAACTTGATAGCCCACTACCACTAAAGCCCAATGAGCCAAGCCCTAGATTGCATCAATTCCTCGTCCCAATAATACTATATTCATGCTGGGCTTAACTAATTCACATATTCACGATGCATGTTTCAAAATTAAATGAGAATGAAAATATTTTATTTTTAAATATATAAGGTGAATATATATTTTAATCATGATTACGTACTTAGTGTTGTACTCTAAGCTTAAAAAATAAAAAAATATATTAATTGTCACATGAGAAATTGATTGTATATATTTTCAAATCAATAGCATCTCAATAGTTTTGAAATAATCGAGAATTAAATAAATAAAAAAGTCAGGACTTTTGGTTTGTTGTGGTGGAGATTTAGCATAAGAATAAAAAAGTTTTAGTAAATAAAAGTTATAAAAGTGATCTTAATGGTTCACACTTTGCACAAAAGTAGTTCCACGTGTATAGAGATTCACTAATTAACTAAGTAAGCATAAAATACACCACATATAAATGATTTACTTTTCTGCGCTTATAAACGTGTACGGCTTTGATGGAGCAACAATCTTAACCAAAACGTGTAACAATATGATAATTTATGTTAATAGATTATTGAGGGGGGCTTAGTTTCAAATTTTTCAATAGTAATGAGAATGAAATTTCATTTTTTTTAACCTTACATATATTAAATGAGTGTTTTTATTCATGTGGTTACATCATATACCTCATTTGTTCTTATTATCTACTATAATTACTACATATATATCTCAATACCCATTAGCATTAAAAAAAATTATACCAAGCTCTCCCTGAATCTATTCATCAAGTGAACCAAATAACACTGTATAATTAAAATAAAAATAAACTATATATTAATGAATAATTCTCTTGTGCATCAGGTACACCATGCAACTCAAGTATATTTTTAAACAGTTACACTATTTATTACTGAAAAGTTACACAAATTATTACTGAAAAATTACACCATTAATTTTTTTTTTAATAATAATATGTATAACTTTTCAATAATATTTTGTGTAATTTTAAAAATGAACTTGAGGTACATCGTTATATGATATGAGATTGAGCCAGTATTAATGTAATGTAAACGACTAAATTAGCATAACTGAAATGCTATGTTGCACGGGTGAGGATACGTAGATGCGGGTGCGATACGATACGAGTTCGGGGATACGAATTTTTTTTAAAAATAGGGTGCGATTTGACACGTCTATTTATTTATATTTTATTATATATAATATCTGAAAAATATAATTTTTATAAAATATTTATATTTTTTATCACCTAAAATTTGAGTATATTCAATAATATAATATAATTATGTAAAAAAAATATCAATTCGAATTACATTAGTTCAATACATAAATCATAGTAGTAAATTCAATCTAAAACATGTGTCATACTATCAATTTAACTTATACGAAATAATAAAATTCAGTTTAAATAATATATTCAGTGCTTATAAATAGGATTCGTGGAGTGGATTCGAGAATCCGTTAGCTGGATTCGCCACGTGGCAGATGGATTCGCCACGTGGAGAATCCGACACGAGAATTCAAGAATCTTACCCTTTTTAGGGTGCGGGTGCGAATCCGATACTGCATTGTAACATTTTTAGAAGAATCTGTGTATCATAGCTGAAATGTGAGGATGTATAGTTTACTGAAAAAATATAAACAAAAATGATGTTATAATGTTGTTGCGGTGACACGTGTCGTTAAGATAATGAAGACAAATGACCTGATAAAAAGATGGCAAAGCTCAGCCACGAACAGAAAAAAAGAAAAGAAAGAAGGTTTGTTTGGATGCGAAAATGCACTTGCCATAGCTTCATCCAAAAAAGATTCTGATCTCTTAAATAGATACTCTCTATTTCTCTTTTATATTTATTTTAAATGTAAAAAATACACACATAATAAAATAATAAGTGAAAATAAAAAAGTAAAGACAAAAACTTGTATGAACCCGAGTTCACGGTGAATTCGAATTTATCAATTATTATTGTTATGTGTATTCAGTATCACTGTTATGCATATATACTATCACTTTCAATAAATCAAGTATATTTTCATAACAGTGATAGTATATATGAATAACAGTGCTAGTAATTACACGTAACAGTAATACGAATTCATGTGAACTCGAATTCACAAGAGACCTATTCAAAATAAAACCCACACAGTATTTTTGTTTCCCTCAAATTTTATATTTACATAAAAAAAACTGTTAGTACGAACTTAAATTAGCACTAGCATATACAAAAGGTGATTATAAAAAACTACTCACTGTGAAATAGCATATTTTTTTAAAATATTAAATATAAAATAGTTAACAGTAATATATGAATAAATATATGTATATGTTTGTGAATTTACATATATTTATTTTAGTAGTGGACAAATTTGTGTAGAATGTTAAAAAAAAAAAATACAAATTTATGTGGAATAGCGATGAGTGAATACAATACCTCTCATTACTAAACATGCTATTTTCTAGCCTTTATTCTTAGGATTTCAAATCCTGTAATAAATTCATCTATTGATGACAAATATATAGTACTATTGGAAATGCTCACGTAGCGGTGAACAAAAATTTATATATTCGCTACAAATATGATAATAAACTATAAGTAATTTTAAACAATCAATTAGACAATAGTAGATCATTTGCTATATATCATTATCATAATTGCGGTGGACATATTTGTTAAGTATATTGATCGATATGTGACCATTTCTGATAGTATTATATTTGAGGAAAATGATTATGAAAATGATCAATTCACAAATCTTTATGATTCAAGAATGTTATAATTTATAATTCGAAATAACCAATTAACAGATCTAATAGGTGTATCATGCAGGACCGTGCTCCACCATCCCTCCCTATTTTCCTTTGTATATCTTTATTTATATGCTATACAAAATGGGAAACAAACAATTAGCAGCCGTCTGGTTGGAGTAATGAGTATGAGAAATGAAAATGAAAGATTAAAAAATATTCATTCTTATTAATAGTGTTTGATATTATTTATTGTAAATAAATAAAATTATAAAAATATATTAAAAAAGATAATCAGTGACTCATAATGATTATCTTTGGTACTTATTACCATTACCATTAAAAAAAATTAGCAAGCGCGACCTAAGTTAAACCACGTACATCAGTGTTTGCGGTTCCAAGATAAAGGAGAACAAACAAATTTAAACTAAAGAACCCAAAAAGTAAAAGAAGAGAGAATATAATAATTAAAAGAAAAAAATCGATGTATATTATTCTAGAGGGCCCAAGAAAGAATCAATTCCAATGTCAATGTTATTATAGAGATGCAGAAAAGGAGAGTGAATTTAATACAAAATTATGCAAAAAATAGTAAGAAAATGCAAAGGATTGAAAAGAAAGAAAGAATTAGGGGGTGTTATGCTAATTCTTAAATGGTAACGAGAATAATAATAATTGTGTAGTAATTATAGTAATACGTGAAGATAAAAAATGGGTATAATATTATTTTCGCAAAAACTTGTGTGCATGCAAGTGCATACTATGCACTTGGATTTTACTTAAATTTAATTTGCTTTTTTCAGAAACACACACTACACACCGCACTATGTGTTTTTTTATATATCAAGTTGTTCTTGGGGTATTGCAAACATTTGTTCTTTGGGTATTAAGGAGTTGTTCTTGGGATATAACTAAATTGTTCTTAGAGTATTAATAATTGTTCTTGGGGTATTAATAATTGCTCAACATTAATAGTTGTTTCCTTTCTATCCTCTCACTGCCACCCAGCTTTTGCGCTCGTAACTCTCAGCGGTTGTTGTTTAAGTATTAATTTGCATTGCATTGCATTCATTTGGCCTCCAATGGAATATGGTACTGCTTCCAAATAGCTGAGATGGTTGAGGATATGAGGTTGACGACCTAGTGCAGGTATGAGTAATACTAAATTCACATTTATAAATCTATTTCTTTTTACAAATACTAAATTACTTAATTAAAAATCTGCCCCATTAAAATTATAGTTACATTGATCTTTATTCTTATGTGGTGGCTGACCAGTTAGATGATTCAAAAAACAACATATAATATTCGAAGAATAATTTATAATACCTAAAGAACAATTTATAATACTCAAATAATAATTTATAATATCCAAAAAATAATTTATAAATGAATATTTAATAAATAAATAATTAATAAACGAGTAATACTCAAACAACAATTTATAATATTCAAATAATAATTTATAAGATCCAAAGAACAATTTATAAATGAATAATAAATAAATAATTAATAAACGAGTAATACTCAAAGAACAATTTATAATATTCAAAGAACATCATATAATACCCAAAGAACAAATTATTATACCCCAAGAACAAATTATGATACCCCAAAAATAATTCACAATACCCCAAGAAAAACTCTATAAAAAATACCCCAATAACAACATACAATACCCCATGAACAATTTATAATACTCAAAGAACAAGTCACAATATCCCAAGAATAAGTGTAAGTAAATACCACAAGACCAACTTACAATACCCCAAGAACAAGTCTAAGTAAATACCCAACAACAATTCTCTATACCCGTAGAACAAATAACAATACTCGAAGAATAAATCACAATACCCCAAGAACAAATATAAATATATACCCCAATAATAACTTATAATAACCAATTCTCAATACCCTAAGAACAATTCTCAATACCCGAAGAACAAATAACAATACCCGAAGAAAAAATCACAATACCCCAATAACAAATATAAGTAAATACCCCAAGAACAAGTCACAATACCCCAAGACCAACTCACAATACTCCAAGAAAAAGTAAATAATTAAACTAAAAAGAAGATCCAAATAATTCATGGAATAATTAAGCAAAATAGAAGATCCAAATTTCAAACCTTAGAGTTTGAAACTCACCCATAAATTGTTCTTTGGATTTTATAAATTATTTTTTGGGTATTATATATTATTTTTTGAGTATTATTTTCCAAAATAATTGACATCAATGCATATATTTAATCTGGAAATATTTAAAAGGCCAATATTTGTTCTTGGGGTATTATGAGTTGTTCTTGATGTATTTACTTTGTGGTATTATGAGTTGTTCTTGGGGTATTTACTTATATTTGTTCTTGTGGTATTGATAATTGTTCTTCGGGTATTGAGAATTATTCTTGGGGTATTATGAGTTGTTATTGAGGTATTTACTTATACTTATTTTTTTGGTATTGTAATTTGTTCTTGAGGTATTAATGAATTGTTCTTCGAGTATTATAATTTGCTATTTGGGTATTATTCATTTATTATTTATAAAATGTTGTATTCCCAGGTTTTAACTATTTCTGAAAGAATGGTTTGTTGAATGTCTCCATTTACAAATCAAACTAATCAATTAAAACAACTTATTTTCTCGAATTCATCAATTTTGACAGCAATTGGTACCTCTACAAAATCAAAATAAAAAAATTTGACAGCAATTTTGACAACAATTGATACCTTCAAACTGCACATAATATTCTGGGCTTTATCAATTGTCTCCATAATATTATCATCGGCGTCGTCGTCGTCTACAATCGCCGTCATTACTTTCTGCAATTACTTCTTCAGCTCCACCCCCTTCGCCGCCATTATTGGTTCGAAATTGAAATTTTCTTGGGGTATTGTAAATTATTTTTAGGGTATTAAAATTTGTTCTTGGGGTATCAACAAAAAAAAAAAGCCAAAATAAACAGATTTTTTCCTCAGCGATAATTTCCAGTCACCGGAATTTGCTCACACCACCACCACAACAAGCTGCCATCGCTACCAGCCCACAACCATGGTCGTAGTTCCCAGCCCACTAATGTCAAAAATCCAAGACCATCAGTAAAGCCATGAATCGAAGCCACCAGTGAGATTTTTTAAAATTGAAATTGAGGTGAGAACGACGGATTTCGGTCTCCGGCGGTTGCGAGCAAGATGCGCGGCTTTGTTGTGATGGAGAAACAGGTGCGACGAAGAAGGGTGCATACGATACACTCGGGTGCACAGGAGAGACACTCTTCATTTGTATATAGAAGGCATATTTGGCGGAAGAAAATTTAATCTGGAAATAGTCAAAAATAGCGAGTGCATAGTATGCACTCGCGTGCACAGCAGTCATACTCTATTATTTTTTTTCTAAATAACATAGTCATTGTCTTCATTTTATTATCATCTCCTTCAAAAAAAATTTTTTTTGTCAATTTTTATCAAAATTAGAGCACAACACTAATGATGTAACCACCATGAAGACAAACATTTGTTCAACATATGTATAGCTAAAAAGAAAAAAAATGAAATTTTATTCATATTGCCATTTAAGAATTTAAAACAAACGCTCTTAAGAGGTGACACATCTCTAGCTCGCACAAAAATATGATAGGGAAGAATTAATTTTATATCTCTTTATAAATTTACATTTTAAATAAAATATAATATCTTTAATCGTATCAGAGTAGTTTTTCTTTTTTTATCGGTAAATGTTAGTTGTTAGTAGTTACAAGTTAGTTCTTCAAGTCTCCCAAACACTCCAAGCCAACCTTATATCTTCCTTAATTCGTTCCCAGGAAGAATCGAACTTAGGTCACTTACTCAAGTGATGAGTCCGTAGCCAGGTGAGCTAGCCCACCTGGTTAATCGTATCAGAGTAGTTGATAGGTCTCCTTTAAAAAAGTGAAATAGAGAATCTAACTCTAAATATTCACAAATTTAAAATCAGATTACTCGATAAGGTCTTGATCCAATACAAACATTTACACTAATTTCAAACATTTAGAATCTTGATCATTTCTATATATTAATCAGATTAATGGACATAGCAAGTGTGTCGAGTTGCTTAAAACACAATTAATTATGTTTAGCATAATTAAATTACTTAAAGCGATTGACGATTCTACACGTGTGGACTGGGTTGCCAAACACTTTAGAAAGAGGGCTTTAAAGTACAACTTTTCTCAATAACTTTAACAAACTTGCTTTATTGTCACCCACAAATAAAGAAAATTAAAGCAAACATTGGAACACTGAAAAAGTTGGGAGACTTTTTAAAAGAAACTTGTGCAAAGCGACATGATAATCTTTATTTTTTAATACGTTTATTTATTCATTTCATTTCGATATTATACATGGCATGTGAATAATAAAATATTGAGTAGTACCCTCATAAAATATACCACAAGAATAATTACTGATATTATTATACATATAAATTAAACCACAATATAAATTATTATGATCGATATCACTGAATACAACAACATACATCAATAAATACATGTTATGGTATAAATAAGATTTATTTTATAGATTTTTTTTGTGATAAATATAAAATTTATATTTAATGTGAATGTATTGGTCTTTAAATGTTAGCTAATTATAATTATATTGCATTTTTAACCTGAAATCACATGTTTTTCCAAGTATCACCTTTTAACAAATGAAATGTCACATTTTCGTATGTTTAATATCATCATTTAAAAAAAATTAATTTTAGGTGTTATCTTAAATTCATTAAATATAAATACAATTCTTTGCATGCTAAATAGTACACTCCCCGTCCCACCATTATTTTCACATGTGGAGGTTACAGTTTTTAAGAAATTGAGATTTAGTGAATGTGCAGTTAAAATTAAAGAGGATATTTTATTGATTTTGAGAGCGTGAGTTATTTCTTCTTTTGTGTGTGAAAGAAATATTGAGATGTCCAAAAAAATATGTGAAAATAATTGAGGACGGAGGGAGTAATATTGAGTTCAATGTTAAACTTTTGTACATTAAGACTGTTTGTTTTGAGACTCACACGAATGGACTTAGAATCTTGCGTTCTCCATCCCACACGAGTTATTTTGGCCAACCATAATTATCATCTCCGATAACAGAAAATAATTTGATGGAATGGAGATGGACAAATTTTTCAGAAAACACAAAATCACGAATTTTTCATGTCTTATCACCCACAATCCAACAGTTATATAGGAACCATCAATAAAATCGTCAAGCACGTGCTAAAGACCAGATTGGAAGAGAAGAAAAGTTGTTGGGTGAGTAAGCTACTAGGTTTACTCTGATTGTATAGAACTACATGTCGCACTTTGACAGGAGAAACACCAATTACTTTGGCATTTATATCAGAGACCATCATCCTAGCCGAGATTGCCATTTTAAGTTATAGAACAATGCATGTCATAGAACAATCAAATGATCAAGCTATTCTTCTCAAGCTCAACTTACTCAAAGAGAGAAGAATGGGGACACAGTAAAGAAATCCAAATTACAAGAAACGCTCTGAGAGATATTTCAACTTAAAGGTCAAGAGAACTATATCGGCAATGAGACTTGTAAAGAAAATGCAAGCATCGACTAAGGTCATAAGAACTATGAGTGAGCAACTCGCGAGCATGATACTTGAGGATGAAGGATCAATTCGGGATACTAGGGAAGAGCGTTAGCGGCCAAAGTTATGGTTGCATTGATGGCCACCACCGTATTATCGTCAGAAAATCATGCTAAGAAAGGGGAAATTCCTTGTACAAATAGGAGTAGATAACTTCATATTAACTATAAAGGGTAATGAGTATATTAAAATCAACTAGTGTATCACGTGATAATATATAATTAGTCGAGGTAGCTTGACACAACCGTCTATAGCCTAAGAAAGATAGCCTGAATAACATTAAATGCGATCATTTAATGTTCATCATAGATAAAGTGAATGTAACTATAAATAAAATCTCTCATGAGGCATTTAAGGGACATTCAATACGGGAGAAAAGAAGAACATTCAAGTTTGATTGAGCAATCATAAGAATTTCTTCCTTGCATTCATTTCTCGATTGTTGGTAGATAAATAACCCAACAACAATAAATATCCAACCTTAAATTGTCTATAACAAATTATTGATTATATATTGTATTTCCATATTTTCTTTGATGTTGACCTTCAATCTTATCGGATCTTATATTTTTTAGAATAAAATTAAAGAGTGTAATTACTTTGAAGGATAAAGTTATATATCCTCACTAAACATGCATGCATATTTATGGGAATAGATAACTTTACTCTTAAAAGAAAACACACATTTATGATAAATATGAACTTAGGTGAGCATTGATTTAATGACATGATTTAAATATTTTATAGGCGATTTCTCAATGATAAAGGTAGTGTATGGGTAGGATTATTGAGTCTAAGTTTGGGAATGGGAAAATATGAATTTAGTTGGAGGGAGATCTTGTAGATTTAGTGAGTGGTGGAGGTGAGGTTTTAAGGGTCATTGGGGTGTGAAAGGGAGGTTGGAGGGGAGAGGGGGGTTTGGAAAGAATAGTAGGCGAAGAGAAAAGTGTTCCTCTTTGGAAAGAGTTGCGAGTAGATGAGATGACTATTAGAGTACGATTCCCTAGATTATACAATCGGTGTGTTTATACTTAATAAGGGTTGCACAGTCTCACAATCGAGGTTTTGGAGAAATAGAGAGTGAAATTGAAAGTGGAATGGGGGCAGGTTCTATTTGATAGGGAAAAGATCATACTAAATGATTTAATTTCTACCGTAAACATGTGCATTTCAAGACTAGGAGTCCAAGACACTTGGAGATGGAAGATATCCACATATGGTTTTATAAAACAAAGGAGGTATATGAGTGGATTCATCTCAAAGAAATGGGAGATACAATTGATCGAAAGCTTGTAGAAAAATGCTCGACAGTGTGGAACAAAACTGCTTGCCAAAGCTGGTGATTCAAGCTTGGAGAGTGATTAGAGAAGAGTGCCAACAAGAATGAATTTGCATAGAAGGAATATCCTACACGAGAGTGATGATTTAAGATGTTTATTTGTGGCGAGCACAACAAGATGGTAAAACATTTTTTTTTAATGTACAACGTCTTACTATATTTTGGATGGATTGTTGCTATTGGCTGGGAATAAAGACAGCTTTACCGTCCTCACCGATGGAAATTTTACTTCTCTTTAGTAGTTTTTTTTAAAGGTAACGAGGATAAAGTCATGACGGTTTGTATTTGGAGGTAATATCGTTTGATTGTTGTGGAAATGAAGAAACTCAAAACCCTTCAGGAACAAAGAAGTTCTGAGAAACAGAATGATTGAAGAATTATAAATGAGACCGTGTAGTTTGTTTCACTTGAAAGTAATAAGATGTAATAATTTTCTTTATAAAAATTGAGTGTTTAATCCTAGAATAATTCTTGGGTATTGAATATGATACTCCTGTGAAGGGTTTTTGAGTGAATTATGGTAGTATAGATGAGAGGTTTGTTCTTCTAACTGGATGTAACTGTTTTGCTACTATTTTTTGGGTACTACACTACTACTCATACCCTTTTGATTCTTAATAAAAATTTCTCTTTTACTGAGAAAAAAAGTTATAGAATAATTTGTGGCACATATATGTTATTTTAAAGAAAAAAAAACCTCTTTGAACCGGGGTTCTCCATATTATTCTGTAAACTTATTAAAGAGTACACTTTAAAAACAAAATTTTGACCTATTTTAAGAAATATATATTTTAAAATTAAGAATACTAAATCTTGCAATACAGAAAGTCGACAAAGAAAACGGCTTCATTTTTTTGTTCTTCATAGGTAGAAATAGCATATAAATATAGAAATAAATATGGTTGAGATATTTGCACTTTTTCTAAACTTATAACTTTTTAATAGTATAAATTAGACATGTATACCCTATGTTCAAACATGAATTTGCACATTTTTTTAATTAAATGTCCCGCATAAATTTACACTATTACAAAAAATTGATTTGTATCCACACTTACATACCTATATATATATTTATTTATATATTATTATTTTATTAAAAAAAATTAAATGTAAAATTTTAAGGGTGTAAACCAGCTAATGGAACGCAGTGTATATTGTACTCCAACAAATAGAAAATGAGAAATAGGGGGGGTGGGGGGGGGGGGTTTGCTGAGTCAGATTAAAGGGGGAGTCCACTTTTAGCACAAAGAATCAAAAGAAAAGGGAAAGAAAGAAAAAGAGAAAGACAGCATCTCAAGGCCACATAGAACTTGTGGCTCAGAATTCACTCTCTTTTCTGACGTGGCATTTTAACTTAACACCTCTCCTCGGATCATCCATCTCTCCTCCAACGTCGTACCAACCATACTCTATTCACCAAAAGCCCAAAATAAAGGAAACACACACACACACGCTCACTGGGTGTGCGTGTCAGATCTCATAATACCCTCTCCTCCCCTGCTTGCTTTCTTTCTGTCTTCTCTTTTGACATTTTCATCTGCTGTACTTTGGGTTTCATAGTTTTTCGAGGGTTAATCATTAAAGCCTAAAATGTCCGAGGTTAAAGACCCCAAGATTAAGCTTTTTGGTAAAACCATTGAGCTGCCGGAGACTGCGGCCAAAAGCGGCGGAGCTCTGTCAGCTCACTCTGGAGAGGATAGCTCAAACCAAGAACCCCCTTGTTCATCTGATTCTATGCTTGAAGACAACAATTTTAATGCAGATGTCGAGGAGCAAGATTCTCCTGAGGTATGTATGATTTGGAATCAATCTTTTTTAGGTTTTGAACACACCCCTTTATTCGATTTGGTGTTGTATGAAGAGGGTCGATCCTAGTTTTGATTGTTGCCTGTGGATTGAAATGAATTGCTTTTAGGTTTTAAAGACAGCCCTTTTATCGATTTGCTGTTTAACATGAATTGTTTTGATTATTTTTCAAAAATCTTTGGGTATTAGCTCTGGTTTAATGGTTTGATTTAGGGATTTCAAGATACATTGAAGAATATTGTTGAAATGAAGCTGTGTTCATGAGCTTCTTATATGTGAACGTGAAGAAATGTTTCTTTTACTGTTTTTCCATTATCTTGCATGCAAATTGTTTGTAACAGATTTAATTTGGTGCTTCAAGTTTGTTTGGTGACCACGTTTTTTGTCTTGTTTATTTATCTTGAACTGTCCGTTTTTTTTGCTGCAATAGCTAACTACTTACTTGAAGAAATTGAAGAATAGAGCAGGACTGTTTGCTGAAAATCGATTAGGTAGAGCTTATTAATCTGCAAGAAAATTGATGTTTTGATGAGCATAGCTTCTATCAAGCTGAGAAAATTCAAGATTCATATCCATTTCTCCTTGTTTGTGCAAGATTTCCTTTTTCGCTCGTCAAAATTAGAGCCTTAGAATTGTGATTTTGAATTAGAAGATCAAGATCAAGATGATGTCTTGGTAGTGAAAACTGTGTTAATGAAAGTAAGAGTTATGATTGAATTTGTTGATGCATACTGGTTGTAGCTTCATGTTTGATGTATTTCTTGTCATGATGAAGTTTGGACAAACAATCTCCCCCTTTTTTGATCAATTAAGTAAATTACAACACTGATTAAGGTGATTAGAAATTAGGAAAGATTTTATAGGCACCTGATCTGAACTATTATGTGCTTTTACAATTTGATCGATTGCTACTTTGTCTGAAGCTCACAACCCTTCCGCTCTAGTCTCGTTCTTATCTTTTCTAGATTGCACGCATCCTGAAAATCTTTTTGCTGTCTCATTGATGATCTATATCTTATGTATGCAGAGTCTGTCAGTTGCTAAACAAGATCATGTGAAAGATAGAGATCAAACCAAACCTATGACATCAAGCGATTCCAGTGCTACTCAACCAATAATTGATGATTCTAGTGGGCCATCTGCTACACCAGAAATGTCAAAGACCGAGGAAGAGCCGAACGAGGCAAACAACTCACAAGATAAAGGCCTTAAGAAACCAGACAAGATAATTCCTTGCCCTCGATGTAACAGCATGGATACCAAATTTTGTTATTTCAACAATTACAATGTCAACCAACCTAGGCATTTCTGCAAGAATTGCCAGAGATATTGGACAGCTGGAGGGACGATGAGAAACGTCCCTGTAGGTGCTGGTCGACGTAAAAACAAGAACACGGTCTCCCAATTCCGTCATATGTCCGTTCCAGAAGCACTTCGTGTGGATCTCTCTAACGGAATTCACCACCCTGCTCTCAACCCCAACGGCACTGTTCTTACCTTCGGGTCAGATATACCCCTCTGTAAATCTATGGCCTCAGTCTTGAACATTGGTGATAGAAACAACTCAAGAAACGGCTTCCAAAAACCCGAAGAACAACTAGGTGGTTCGGTTTCTGATAAAGAGAACAGAGACGATCACTCGAGTAGATCTTCCACAAGTTCAAAGGATGAGGTAGCTAATAATGGGATGCCTGAAATGATGTCAAATTGTCAGGCATTTCCTCCGCAGGTACCATACTATCCTGGAGGCCCTTGGTCTTACACGTGGAACTCCTCTGTATCTCCGCCTACTTTTGGGCCCGTGAGCTATCCCGTCCCGTTCTATTCTACACCGCCTCCGCCTTACTGGGGCTGTGCTGTACCGGGCCCTTGGCCCGTTCCTTGGGTTATCCCACAAACAGGCCACACTCCTCCAAGCTCCAGCCCAAATTCCCCAACTCTGGGAAAGCATTCGAGAGACGAAAATGTTGTGAAACTAGCTGATACAAAGGAAGGAGTAGAAAAAGAGGGCAACTCTGAAAAGAGTCTATGGGTTCCAAAAACTTTGAGAATCAATGATCCTGGAGAGGCTGCCAAGAGTTCGATATGGGCGACTTTGGGTATAAAGACCGACCGAGTCGACTCAGTTGGTGGGGGTGCTGGTCTTTTTAAGGCCTTCCAGTCAGGATCAAAGGGCGACGGAAAGGCTCGTGTTCAAGAAACCTCGACGGTGCTGCAAGCGAACCCTGCTGCATTATCCAGGTCGGTCAACTTCCATGAGAGCTCGTAGGCTACGCGATTAGGATCTTTATGCCTTTATGAACAAATAGCGTGATCTTGTACATAAATATATTAATTACTGATGAGAGTCTGAGAGCTACAAGATAGTGAGCAAATCCCACATTCTGTACAATAAGTGGGGATTAGTTATGAGTTTTGTTGGTAATATATGACTTAGATTCTCTTGAGAACATGGTTTTAAGGTTCTTGATAAGAGGCCTATGAATCCAGGCTCAGTACATACCAAAAATAAAGCTTCAACTCACATTTTCATGGATTTTTTTGCAAAAAAATTGACCTAGAAAAAGAAATCAATTTGTGCCACAAGTTTTTGGCTTGAAAAGACCTCATATGTTTATTTATTCTTAGCCAATATTTTGGTAGATGATCATCAAAATCAGATTAGCTGTGTTGGGGGCCTTGCAGCACGTGATGATGTTTGAACTCTTTGGAGTTTTGACTTTTGTTTTTAGTGTCAATTTAGTTTTGCTGCTTCCTTATTTATGGTATTGTTTCCATTCTCCATTTGTAGTCACAGAATGCAGAAACATGGGACTACATGTCTGCAGATTCAAGCCTCCTTATGTCCACAAAGAAAAAAGAAAAGAAAACAAAAGGGTATTTGATAATACTTCCCCCTACCCTAAAATTATTTTCATACATCAAGTGTTTACCTGGTCACCGGGCTCCTCACTTGAGTGAGTGACCTGGGTTCGATTTTCTTTGGGAATGAATATGAGAGAATTATAAGGTTGGCTTGGAGATATGGGTGTATGGAGACTTGGTGAACTAACTTCTAACTACTAACCACTAACATTTACCTATAAAAAAAAAGTGACACATGTATTAAAAAAAATAAAATTTAGTGTGAGAGAGTTGAATTAAATAAAAAATTCATTAACACTTGTGAATGATAATTAATTTTTTTTTTATTGGAATGTGAAAGTAATATGCGGACGTTCAAAACATGAAGGTGTGAAAATAATCTTTAGATGGTGGAGCAATATCTTTTGAAAAGAATTTAAAAATATTAATTATCCATTGGAGGGTGTTTAGGAATTTATAAGTTTTTAAAAACAGTTTGTAAATTGTTTAGTTATTTATAAGCACCATCAAAGTGTTGGGTAAGATAAAATATTTAACAGTGTATAAGATCTTAAAATAAGTATGAGAAAATACATATTTTTGTCCTATAAATTTCGTTGACTTTGGTTGTCGTCCTCTTAAATTTTGAATTTTTGTTTTCGTCCTTTAACTTAAAAAAATTATGGTTTTCGTCCTCTTAAATTTTGAATTTTTGTTTTTGTCCTTTAACTTACCAAAAATTATGGTTTTCGTCCTCCAACCGCCTATAATCAGTCATACAACCGGTAATTCACACGTGGATCCATTTTTTTTTAAAAAAACAAAATACTAACGTGGGTGTATTTGGAGGAAATTAGGTCTTGACAAAATACACTTTTAATCGTAAATTCCCTCCCAAATACCGTCCAATACTTACTTCCACAGAATCTTCTGTCCGGATTTATTTTTGAATATGATGTACAAACCGTGCAACGAAACCACAATGACACTTAATATTGCGCTCGAAACTCGTTGATTCATACAAATTTCTTGAAGACATCCCTATTCCTTTCCGTACAGTGATTATGCGCTCAAAGAATTTAGGCTTTTGAATGTTTTGATTTGAGAATCTTTTTTCTTTTTTCCCTAATTCTCTCAAGCCCCCATGCCTAGATTTGATTGACTAGGGTTTTGATTGGAGAGAACTTACGGTTAATCATGTATTTTATTCATCAAGACCTAATTCCCTCTAAATACCCCCACGTCAGTATTTCACTTAAAAAAAAAATTAATCTACGTGTGTATTACCGATTGTTGGACTGGTTATAGGCGGTTGGAGGACGAAACCATAATTTTTGGTAAATTAAAGGACGAAAACAAAAATTCAAAACTTAAGAGAACGAAAACCATAATTTTTGGTAAGTTAAAGGACGAAAACAAAAATTCAAAACTTAAGAGGACGAAAACCAAAGTCAAAGAAACTTATAGGACAAAAATGTGTATTTTCCCTAACTTATAAGCTGTATGATACTTATTGGAAAAATATACATTTTTGTCCTGTAAGTTTCGTTGACTTTGGTTTTCGTCCTCTTAAGTTTTGAATTTTTGTTTTCGTCCTTTAACTTACCAAAAATTATGATTTTCGTCCTCTTAAGTTTTGAATTTTTTTTCGTCCTTCAACTTACCAAAAATTATTATTTTCGTCCTTCATCCGCCTATAATCAGTCATACAACTGGTAATACACATGTGGATCCATTTTTTCTTTCTTTTTTTTAACAAAATACTAATGTGGGGTATTTGGAGGGAATTAGGTCTTGACAAAATACACTTTTAACTGTAAATTTCCTCCCAAATACCGTCCAATATTTACATCTATAGAATCTTCTGTCCGGATTCATTTTTGAATATGATGTACAAACCGTGCAACGAAACCACAATGACACTTAATATTGCGCTCGAAACTCGTTGATTCATACGAATTTCTTGAAGACATCCCTCTTCCTTTCCGTACAGTGAGTATGCGCTCAAAAGAAATTTAGGCTTTTCGATGTTTTGATTTGGAGATCATTGTTCCTTTTTTTCCTAATTGTCTCAAGCCCCATGCCTAGATTTGATCGACTATGGTTTTGATTTGGGATAGAATTTACGGTTAATCCTGTATTTTATCCATCAAGACCTAATTCCCTCTAAATACCCCCAAGTCAGTATTTCACTTAAAAAATTAGAAAAAATTGATCTACGTGTGTATTACCGGTTGTGTGACTGGTTATAGGCGGTTAGAGGACGAAAACCATAATTTTTGGTAAGTTAAAGGACGAAAACAAAAATTCAAAACTTAAGAGGACGAAAACCATAATTTTTGGTAAGTTAAAGGACGAAAACAAAAATTCAAAACTTAAGAGGACGAAAAAATCAAAGTCAACGAAACTTATAGGATAAAAATATATATTTTCCCTATAAGTTATAAAAACAATAAATTGAGATATTCCAACTTATTGTCCTCACCACCTCCACCCCTCCCACCTTGGACCCCCCACCTCTCCAACACTTCTACATCAACTTAAAAAATTAAAAATATGTTTATTTACATTAAAATTATGATAAATTATTAAAGAACTTATATGTTGTATTAAGAGTGTGTTTGACTAAACTTATTTTAAACATCTTATAAATTGTTTTAAGAGATTATACAATGTTATTTTTAAGGAATTTATAAGTTGTTGAAGTATTTGACTAATATAACTTATAAATTCACTATGACAAATTTGCTGATAGATAGCGGGTTTACCCGCCATTAAAAGGGTTGAAAAACAGCTGTTGAACATGGTGATATTAAAAGTGACGCCGAACAACAGCGGTTTAAAACCCCTATTATATCTATATTTAACAGCGGTTTTTTACCGCTATCGTATCTTAAAAACCGCTATTATAGCTTCTTAATTTGTTAACTCATAAAATCTACAACAGCGGTTTTATGGAGATATAAGAGCGAATTTTAACCGCTATTAAAAGTACTTTCAATAGCGGGTAATACCCGCTGTTGTATATTAAAACCGCTTTTATAAGTTATTAATTTTAAAATCTACTACGGCGGTTTACTACAGATTTAAGAGCGGCTATTACCCGATATTAAAAGTAAAGAACATATATAGCGGGTAATAACCGCTTTCTTTTCTCAATCTTTTTTCAATATTTAATTATTGCAATATTATATATTTTTTTAATAAAACCTATAGTACCATTTTTATACTTCAATTAAAATAAAAAGAAATTTTAATATAAATAATATTAAATCTAAAAATTCAAAAGTTCATATCATTACTTGCCAATCATTGCAATAATCTTTAAAATGCATTACATCAATATAAATTCAACTACCAATAGTGTTCAATAACTAAATTAATTAACTACTACATCATCATAATAATCAAATAGTCTTGAGCAGCACGTTTGATATTCTCTTGCAGTAACATATCTCCCATCCATTCCTTGGTTCACAACTGATGAATGAAAGTGGCTCACATTGAAGATCAAGCTTCACTTTCAAAGAAAATAAATTATCATCAAGGAAACAAAACTTTAACCAATTAACTGTAATATACAAAAAGATAATTATGAACTATTGAACAATATCATTTGTAGAAGTCATTCTAAATGAAATTGGTGATACTCCACAAATTACACAACACAAATGCACGTGGCTGGACAACATTAGTATATTCACAATAGTCGTGTATTAAATTTTATTGCACACGTAAAACAATTAGACATCCATCACGGAGAAGACCAATGAGCAAACAAGAGATCAATATCCCCCTAACCACAATGAATGCAGAAACACAACAATTATGTATCATCAAATGCAGCTGAAACCGCACAACAATGCAGACAATAATTCACATAATTCATATCCGCAGGCAGGAAACTAAATAACAAAAAATCCTGCTAAATTTGTCAATTTGAGTAAAAAAAATGCACCGTTGTCACCGATCAAAAGGAGCTTCCCGCATTTTCTACTCAACTATATATGATTGCACGCGTAAAACCCACTCTTCCCGCACTTCATCAATTTCCGCTTTCGAATAAGTTTTCTCCATGAACTATGAATTACAAAATATATTATTAAAGCACAAATAAATCTAATGAAAAATTATGCCTGCATATAAATATTACCATTTGACAATTTGTCTCATGTAGCGAAGTACAAAAAAGCCACATTGACATGAATCGGGTTGCTTAGGAGCCTAAGTTAGGAACAGAACTCATTATAAAACACAAGGTTTGTTATAAATTATTTATGAATACTACAAATGAAAACTTTTCATACCTCAATTACATTGCAATTGATTTTATTTACTCTTTTTCCAATTGAAGAATTAAAAATGTGCACAGCCCTTCAAAAAAACGAGATTGTTTTAACAAAAAATAATATATCTACCTTAATAATAAGGAGAAAAACTTACATTTCAACAACTAGTTTCCACGGGGTATCATGAATATCCGTAAAAAGAGGATCCAACAAGCAAACCTCCGATTTGTGTGGGTCGATGATAGTTAGTATCCAGTGATCCCTATGTATATACACACATAATAAGTATATGAAATTTATTAATTTTAAAAAATTTAATATCTTAAAAGCATACTTACTTTACATTACATGGTGCCAACACAAGTTGATTAACATGTGTACCGATGAGTTTTTTACCGAGAAAACTTGCCCTTTTGCTTATTTGTTCATCCTTAGACTTTGTATCTGTCTTTACAGATGGAACATATGTTTTTCCACAAGGATCCACAAATTTAAACTTCTCCTTGTTCAATTTCTGGTACAAATACCTAAAATTAACAAAAAAACACAATACTTAATATCCATGTGAAAAAAAAACTTTGGTATTAAACAAATTAAATTTGAATGGAATGCTTACCATATGTAAACAGCTATACATGTATAGGAGATTGGTTCCAGCCGACAAAATGGATCAATGTCTTCAAGATTAACATGCAATAAACGCTCATGTCCAAACACATCATTGTCCAAGGTAATTGATACCAATCCAACAACAGTAATCTTGATTTTAGAGTAACAATACACCATGTATAGTGGTGTTGGCACTGTCGAAGGATCTAATGAAGGCATCATATTTTTATGCTTCTTTGTGTTTTTTTCTAACACTCTAAGAATTGTAAATGTATCACTGTTAGATATGTTAAGTAGTACTAAAGAATTTTGTAAGGTAAGATTCAGTCTATAAATCACAATCTTATATAACCTGAACATGCAGTTTCATCATGTGCATAGGCCAAGCCACATGAGATCCGATAGCATCATGATTTGGTTGTAGATTTAGATATAATTGTTGATATTTTTGTGAGAAATTGATTGATTTATTTGTTAACTGAGTGAGAATTCATTGAGAAGTTGTGCATATTGATTTATACTTGAAATGTTTGATTTATAGGAGATTTTGTTGAGAAAAAGGCTTTAAAAGGCACAATTGGATGAAGAGTCAATTTTGGAAGATATAGGAAAGGAATTTGAGCAAGATTTGAAGTTAGGAGTCAAAATGAAGAAATTTGATATTCTGCTCGAGCACTTGTGGTCGAGCAACCATGCTTGATCGTGCACCAGCTAGGCAAAGTTGAAAATGCGAGTTTTAAAGTCGTGCTCGAGCAAGGGTCATGGTCGAGCAACCTTGCACTGTCGAGCAGCCTTAAGGATTTTATGAAGCAAAATGAGGAGAATTGTTGCTTGAGCACTTTTGGTCGAGCAACCTGGCACTGTCGAGCATCGGGAAAAATCAAAGTTGTTGAGCACTTTTTAAAGTCGTGCTCGAGCACTTTTGCTCGAGCAACCCTGCACTGTCGTGCAACTCAATATATTTTTCTTCAGATTTTGACACGTGGCATGATCTTGGGAGGGGTATAAAAGGCACCAGAAATGTTCTTTGAGGCAGAATTTTCGGTTTTGAAGCAGGGGAGGCAAGAAATTAGGGTTCCAACTTTTCCTTTGGGCATTTTTTTTCAATCTTTACACAATTCCTTCCATAGATTACTTTAGATTCCATAGATTAGCTTAATTTTGAGTTTAATTTCAAGAATCAAGCAAGGATTGCAGTGAGCTTTAGAATTATTGCTATTTTTCTTCATCTATTGGTAATATCTTTTATATTTTGTAAGATTCTCTTCCAATTTGGTATGGGCTTTGTTTATTTCTTGTTTATTTCCCTTAATTTATTGTTATTAGCCATGGGCTAATCATTTCATGCTTTGGGTGTTTGAATTATGATGGAGATTGATGTATTTGTGTTTTGATTAACTTAATTTGCTATGGATTTGGTGATTGGATTCTCTTGATGTGTTTATCTTGATTTAATTGATTTATTTAATTGATTATTCCATGATTAATGATTACATGTTGCAACTAGGGTTGGGTATTGATTAGGCCATGGATTTGAGTATATTTGTGAATATTTTTGTGGAA
>JAPKLY010000531.1:229428-288033 GCA_026898435.1 Prunella vulgaris
GTTCATATATAGTGTAGTGTTAGTTTGTATATAGTGTAGAGTTAGTTCATATATAGTGTGGTTACTTTTCATATACAGTATGGTGTTAGTTCATATATAGTGTGATGTTAGTTCATATACAGTGTGATGTTAGTTCATATATAGTGTAGTATTAGTTCATATATTGCAGTGTTAGTTTGTATACAATATGGTGATTCCTTCCAAATCTCATACTCTCTCTGTCCACAAAAAATATGCACATTTCTTTGCACGTGATTTAATACAATATATTGGAGGATATTTTAGGGTATTGTGAGGTCCGTTTATGAATAAAGTGAATATTTTTGGAAAATATATCATATGTACTTTAAAAAAATATTCACTTTATTCATAAACGGACATCAAAATACCCCAAAATATCCTCCGACATATTGCATTAAACCACGTGCAAAAAAATATGCATATTTTTTGTGGACAGAGGGAGTATAATAATTTAAGAAGCATAAATCCACAAATTCAACACCTATTAATCCATAAATCCAACTTATAAGGGATTTTTTTTAAGGCCAATAGGTTAGGAGTTTAGAAAAAGGAGGCCCGTAAGTTTGCGGGCTGACAATTTAAGGACCACAACTTTTTCACTTGGCAAATTAAAGACCGCAACTTTTTAACTTGACAATTTAAGGACCGCAGCTTTTTAACTTGACAATTGAAGGACCGTAGTTTTTTAACTTGGCTAATTAAGAACAAGATTGGCCCGTGTGAGCTCCAGTTAGGCTGAAATTGCACGAGATTGGCACGTGATGGATGATTTCGGGCATAATTCTACACGTGGGACGTGGAAATTAAGTATTGTTGGGACAATCTGAGTATTTTGATTAGATCCCAAAACCCCTGATGAATCTGCCTAAGTACAGCTGTTCAGGATAAAATAGTTCAGGATAGTTAGGTTAGAAATTCAGTACAGGTGAAACTTGCTGAAGACTGAAGAATATTGGAATCGACCCAATTTACTGAAGTATGAAGTATAATCCATCCTGAAGGAGTCAGTCAGTCTTGCTGAAGATTGCCTGGGTCTGAAGCTGAAGATCGAAGCCTGTTAATCCGTCCTGAAGACAATCCTGAAGTACCATCGACTGATGTTTCTACTGAGTACACTAAGCATACTCAGGACAGAACTTAGTCAGTGAAGAGTAAGTATAATCTATCAGGCTGTACTGAATGCACTTAAGACCTGACTTAGGCATTGGTTCACTTTACCTGAATCATGTAAGTCCAAAGCAAAAAGGTTACACATACTGGGCTGAATAATCTATCAGGTTGTGCTGAAGACACATAAGACCTGACTCGGGCAGTAGTTCAGATCACCTGAACCATGTAAGTCCAAGGTAAAAAGGTTATTTATGCTATGGGACAAGAGACAAAGAGAATGTCAGTAAGACTCCAATGAAGACAAACATTCAGACAGAGTTATTAACAAGAGACTCAGAGTATTGAATGTACAAGGAAGGACGAATGTCTGAAAGTCAACTAGCCGTTAGAACGGAGAGCCAATGATCTTTCGACACGTATGTACGGAGTCTGAGCAGCATTTAATGCGGCATTTAATGCGTCTCAAAGTTGCAGGAGATGGGACAGACTTGCCAGAATAAGCATGACGGTTAGGTCAAACAGTATTTCTAGCCTGCAACCACCCCAAAATAGGAAAGATTTGATTAGATCTCCTCCAACGGATCTATTTTGAATCTTGCCTATAAATATGGAGAACCTTGCACCCATTCAAGGTTAACGGGAAATTTCCAAGAGAAAACTCTCAAGAATCCAAGCTCTCAAAGCATACTATAAGCAACACTCTACAATTAAATTTCCCTAGTGTTGTAGTAGGATTCACTCTGTATTTGATTAGAACGATAGCTCTAATATTTAGCATTGTTTTGTATTGCTAGAGCTATCTCAGTTGGAAACCAGAATACCAAACCACTCAGGGTGTGAGATTGGCTGGTTAGAAGGACTGGGACTTGTAAAACGCCCCGGGGTCAGTTCCTAAGAGAGGAAGTTGGCTACTCGTGTCCCTTGGCACGTAAAACCAAGCACATATCCTCAGGGATTTGAGGATAGCTTCCTGTTAAATCAGGTCGTGGACGTAGGAGTTGGTTATCTCCGAACCACGTTAAAAAGACCCTTGAGTGCTGATTTACTATTTTGTTCATGATCATAACTATCATCATAATAAACTGAACATTCTGCATTGTTTTATCCTCAGGACTGAATCAATCATCCTGAATCTTAATACGGTGCACTCAGCCTTAATCACCCGTCTACTAAGCAACTCAGAGAAAATGTTTTTCAGAAATTAAAACGAGTAGAATCTAAGGGCTCACTTTTCGCACGTACTCTAGCTCACTGAGATAGTAGTCCAACTGACTCCCTTCCAAGCAGTCAGTAGGTTTGTTATCTCTACTGAGCTTCCGAGCACTTTACTCACACTCAGCTTATCTGACTCGTTACTGAATTGTCCCTGCTGTCCCTGTGGACCTTCAGCATACTAAGTAATTCAGGAAATCCTGACTGAGAGTGTAAGAGCATTTTTCTGAGTCTTTCAGAAAAATCTGACATCAGTGTATTCCCCCCCATACACTGATTGTACTCGTTTCGGGACCAACAAGTGGTATCAGAGCAGTGGTTCAAAAGACCACTGACTTTGTTTACCAACAGTTTCTAAGGAGAAACTTTTGGTGGTCTACTGAATTGATCTCGTTTCTGAAAACTGCATATCATGGCATTCGGTTCTAAACGCCTCGAAGGCAATCTTCCTGAATTCTCTATTGACAATTATGACTATTGGAAATTCAGGGTACTCGCACATCTCTATTCCATCCATGATCAGATGCATCTGGTGATTGAGCAGGGTCCGATCAAGTTTATGAGGAATCTTCAGACGACCTGGCCTGTTGCTGGCAATGTTCTTGTTCCAGCCGCCAGAGATGAAGAAGTGGAGAGGTCTGCGCTTAATTCTGATCAAATTAAGCAAATCGGACTGGATAATGTTGCCAAAAACATTATACTCCACACCATTTCTTACGAGAATTCGGTCAAGCTCATGCATCTGAGGACTGCAAAGGAGATCTGGGATTCTCTGAGAGAGATGAGTGAGGGATTAGAAAAGATCAAAGAAAACAAGAGAGATCTTGCAATTAGGAAGTTTGAAGCCTTCCGAATGTTAGAAGGAGAATCCATCGCTCAGATGGAAGCTCGGTTCATTAAGATGATGAACGAGCTAGCAACCCTTGGGAAGGAGTTTCCCAAGAGGGAGGTGTCTTCTAAAATCCTGAACTGTCTCCCTGAAAGATGGGACACAGGAGTGATCTTACTGAAGAACACTCAGGATCTTACCAACATTACTCACTCTCACCTATTCTCAGAGTTAAAGGCTCTGGAATTCGACCTCGATAAGAGGAAGAAGAAGGGTGTTATCAGTGAGGAAGTTAGTGAGGAGAAGACTCCTGAAAAAGAAAAGAGCGTGGCTCTTAAAGCTACTCCTGAGCCTGAGGCTGGATCTGGCTCCAAGTCTCTGAAGGACATGAACAAGGATGAGCTATCCTTGGAGTACAGCCTGATGGCGAGGTGTTTTGAGAAACTGAACTCTCGATTTGGAAGGTATAAGAAATTTTATACTGACAGCCGTGATCGCAGGTACTCCAGCCCCAGGAGATCGAGTCCCCGAAGAGAAGAAAGGAGGGGTTCAGACTCCAGGAGGAATCGCAATGAGCCTGAGCGACGATGAGATGAGAAGAGGAGAGATTATGAGTCCAGAAGATCTAGCTCCAAACCTGAACGATCATCAGGGAGCAGGAGGGAGTCATCAGATAAGAGGTACACTGACAAAAAGTTTACTTCTGATATAGATCAGTGTTACCACTGTAAGAAAACCGGACATTATCAGTATTATTGTCCGCAGCTCAGTGCTCGTGAGCGAGAGGATCGGAGAGCCAAGAGAGAGCTCAGGGCATCAGACCGGAGAGCATTGCTTGCTGAGGACTCCTCAGATTCAGATGGCCCAGGACGCCGGTCCCCTGAACTCTTCTCCGATGAGGAGTATGATGACCTCTGCCTGATGGCAAATGATGAGGTATGTTCTTCTGCCTCTTCTCCTGATCACGCACCTGAGATTAGCTCAGATTTAGCAGGAGAACTCGACCTTCAGCTCGCCCTAGAGCAATTGATGGTTGACTTCTCAAGGCTGCAGGAGACTCATATTCACACAGTGGATGTGAATGCGCAACTGAGTGGAGAGAACGATCGGCTAACTGAGTCTCTCAGAGTAAGAGATACTGAGGAAGCCCTCAGATTAGTAATCTTCAGGAAGAGCTGCTTCATGCTCGGAACAAGAATGATGAAGCTCCACTGGAGGTAGAAAGACTGAAAGGTGTAATCAGCTCGCTGATTGAGACTCGTGATACTGATCTGTTCCTTGCTCAGGAACAACTGATGATTGAGCGAATTGCTCTTAGAATAATGTTCGAAACTGAGTGGCAAGCTTGCCTTTGTGCTGAACAAACCGCTTGGGATCTTGAGCTGATCTCAAAAGAGAAAGCTCATGAAGAGTTGGTGCTTCAGTTCACCACTGCAATTGAGGCCCTGAAAGAAACAAATGGGCATCTTGAGGTTAAGCTGAAGAAGTTATACACATCCACCCAAGTGGTTGATGAGTTAACAAGTTTCTCTCAGCTGACTGATGGTGCTAAAGTTGGGTTAGGCTATGATGCCTCAAATGACCCAAAGGGCAAGAAAAAAAGAGGTGCTTCAGGGAGCAACTCTCAGAAGAAGTTTTTCCCTGTCGTAACTGATGACAAGAGCTTAAGTGTTGCTCGTCAGGACAAAGGTAAAGGGAAAGAGAAAATGCATGCTGAACCTGTCAGGCAAAGGACTGAGGAACCAAGGCTAAAACCTAAGGGAAAGGCCAAGGCTCCTCATCCTGAGTCAAGGAAGACAGATCAAGGGAACTCCAAGGCTCAGCCTAGGAATCCTCAATCTGGGAAGAACTCTGCTCCTAGCACTTCTCAGGCCCAGCCTAGAAATGCTCAAAGCGTCCTAATCCTCAAAGGAGAAGGACAAACCAGGTGGTCTCTAAAAGGCAACGGACACCTGACTCCGGTAACACTCAGGCCAGACCTCAAGTGCCAAGAGGTCAGGCCCGAGCCGCTCCTTCTCGGGATCAAACTCAGCCCAATGCACCCAGGCCAAGAAGGAACAGGAGGCCCACCCCCAAGAATCAATATAGGGCTCCTGAACCTCAGGCTGACACCCATACACCATCAACTTCCCAGGCACAAAGGAAGAAGACTGTGTATGTAGATGTTTCAGGGAGACAGGTTTACACTTCTGATGCTATCAGAATTGCTAAGCAAATCTGGATCCGAAGGGTATGGCTGACTCAGTAGGACCCAATACGAGATGGGTACCTGAGGCCTGATTCTTTTCAGGTCGCTGCGGGCTACAAGAAGAGGAAGGAGGATCTGATGAAGGACTGGTACTTGGACTCAGGATGTTCCAGGCACATGACCGGATTTCGTGATCTCCTTCTGGATTATGTAGCTCAGGAAGGCCCGCAGGTAACCTTTGGTGATAACTCTAAGGGTTTCACCAGAGGATTCGGAACCCTTGTTATTGGCTCTGTCCGTGTACTGAATGTATCATATGTTGAGGGACTGAGACATAACTTACTCTCTGTCAGTCAGTTTTTTGACCGAGGATATAGTGTAGAATTTACATCTAACATGTGTCTTGTGAAGGACAAATCTACACTACAGGTTCTGATTACAGGTATCAGGAGGGGCAATGTATATTTTGCTGATTTCAAGAGCAGTCCTCCTGAAACTTGTTTGGTTGCTAAGAGCTCCTCTGAGCTCAGTTGGCTCTGGCATAAACACCTGAGTCACTTAAACTTCAAGATTATTAACAAAATTTCTAGACTCTCACTTGTAGATGGTCTACCCAATGAAGTTTTTAGCAAAGACCACGTGTGCGGAGTATGTCAGGAAGGCAAGCAAACCAAAGCGTCATTCAAAGTGAAAGAAGCCTTCTCAACTGACAGAGTGCTTCAGCTTCTGCACATGGATCTCTTTGGTCCAGTTACTCCTGTCAGCATAAATGGTAAGAAATATACCCTTGTTGTTGTTGATGATTATTCCAGGTATACATGGGTTATTTTCTTGCTGAACAAAAAGGAGACTCAGGTCAAGCTTCCAGAGTTACTCAAGCAATTGAGCACTGAACAGGGTCAGAGCATAGTCAGGATCCGATCAGATCGAGGAACTGAGTTTATAAACTCTATCATAACTGACTTTTGTACTAACCATGGTATAGCTCATGAGACTTCTTCAGCCAGGACCCCTTAGCAGAATGGGGTAGCTGAAAGAAGAAATCGGACCCTGAAGGAAGCTGCCAGGACCATGTTGGCTGAGTCAGGATTGCCCAAGAAGTACTGGGCTGAAGCAATCAACACTGCTTGCTACACTCAGAACCGATCTATGCTGAACAAACAACATGCTCAGACACCTTATGAAACTTGGAACAAGAGGAAGCCTCGCATCTCTTATTTCCATATCTTTGGGTGTAAGTGTTTCATCCTGAACAATGGGAAAGACCAGCTGAAAGCCTTTGATAGCAAATCTGATGAGGGAGTCTTCTTAGGATACTCCTCAGTCAGTAAAGCTTTCAGGGTGTATAACTGTCGGACCCTTTGTGTGGAGGAAACACCTCATGTTGTGTTTGATGAGACTGCATCAGTGCATAGGAAACAGGTTCCGAATCCTGACACCGAGGGGGTTATCAAGAGGATAACTAGACTGAGTCTGAAAAATCCTAAATTCAAGATCAAGCTTGTCAGTGCTCCCAAGGGATGGGACGATGATGATGATGATCAGGATGGACCTCAGGTCAACCCTCAGCTAGCCCCAGCCTCAGAGAATGTTGAGTCTCAGACGGAGGCACAGACTCAACCTGAGGTACGTACTGTCGGTGATGATGCTTCTGCACCTGAGACAGTTACTGAGTCCAACACTGTAGGGGGAAATAATGTCTCTGATATTGGCCAACCCTCAGGAAATGACTCAGTATCCCTTGTTCTTGCTCGTTCCTGTTCTTTGCCTATTATTGTCGAGACTAATGTTTCTGGATCAGGCGAGGGAACGTCAGCAGCTCCCAGTGCTCCAGTCAGCAGGAGGCGGTGACTAGATGATCACTCATTGGCTGATATCATTGGTGATATCAATGAGGGGGTCAGGACTAGGTTGTCCTTTGGTGAGAGCGCTATGTTTTGCTGCTTCCTGAGTGATCAGGAACCTAAGAGCATAGAAGAAGCTCTTGCTGACCCCAACTGGATCCTGGCCATGCAGGATGAGCTCAATCAGTTTGAGCGGAATCAGGTTTGGGAGTTAGTTGAGAGACCTAGGCGTCAACATGTCATTGGCACCAAGTGGCTCTTTAAGAACAAGAGGTATGAGAAGAATGTTGTGGTCAGGAATAAGGCCAGACTAGTAGCAAAGGGTTACTCTTAGGCCGAAGGAATCGACTATGATGAGACCTTTGCTCCGGTCGTAAGGTTGGAAGCAATCAGGTTGTTTCTGGCATATGCAACATTCAAGAAATTCAAAGTGTATCAGATGGATGTAAAGAGTGCTTTTCTGAATGGTGTACTAAACGAAGAGGTCTATGTGGAACAACCTCCAGGTTTCGAATTTGGAAATAAGGTATATCACCTGAAGAAAGCTCTTTATGGCTTGAAGCAAGCTCCGAGAGCTTGGTATGATACATTATCCCAATTCCTGATAGACCACGGGTTCGTAAAAGGAACAGTGGACAGGACCCTCTTCCGGATATCCGAAGGGGAGGACATTCTCTTGGTTCAGATTTATGTGGATGACATAATTTTTGGATCTCCTAATCTGAAGCTTTGTGAGAAATTCTCCAAGCTGATGACTGGGAAATTTGAGATGTCAATGATGGGAGAAATGAATTTCTTTCTGGGTCTCCAAGTCAGGCAAACTGACTCCGGAATCTTCATAAATCAGTCCAAGTATGCGAGGGACTTGATTCAGAAATTCGGAGTTCAGTCCAGCAAAGTCTCACGTATTCCCATGAACACAAATGAGAAGCTGGATCCTGACAAAGAAGGAGTCTCAGTAAATCAGACTGAATATAGGGCACTGATAGGATCCTTATTGTATCTGACTGCTAGTCATCCTGACATCACTTATGCAGTTGGAGTTTGTGCAAGGTAACAGTCTGATCCAAAGAAAAGTCATCTAGAGAGTGCCAAAAAGATACTGAAATACCTGAGAGGTACAGTAAATCTAGGACTTTGGTATCCCTCTGATGACAACCTAGAACTGACTGGCTATTCAGATGCAGATTATGGAGGCTGTAGGCTTTATAGGAAATCAACTACAGGCACATGTCAGTTTCTAGGGAGTAAACTGATCTCTTGGTTTTCTAAAAAGCAAACTAGTGTTGCAACGTCTACTACTGAGGCTGAGTATATGGCGGCAGGCAGTTGTTGTTCTCAGATCCTTTGGCTGAAATAGCAACTGAGAGACTACCAAGTTGAGGCCACTGAAGTCCCAATCTATTGTGACAATAATAGTGCCATTGACATATCCCAAAACCCAGTCTTACACACAAGGTGTAAGCATGTAGACATCAGGCATCATTTTATCAGAGATCATGTTGAAAAGAAGGACATCAGGATGGAGAGAGTCCCTACTGATAAGCAGAGAGCTGACATACTGACTAAGGCTTTGCCTGAAACCAGATTTGTTGAGCTATCAGTAGAATTAGGACTCCTTGACCCAGGCTTAGGAGATTCAATCTGAATCTCTTATCAGAATGCTCAAGGTCAGGGGGAATGACTAATATGGACTCAGGATGAAGGAATCTCAGAGAGATTGTGAATGGTTGTAGGGGGAACATTCAGTATGAAAAGGATGATCAGTATAGACTGACTAAGATTCAGGACACTGAACTCAGGGCTTGTCATCCTGATAGGTCACTTGTGGTATCAGTCAGAATGCAAATCTGACTGACTGGTATGTTTCCTGATTTTTGTCTAGTCATCAGATCCTGCGTGCATCATCCTTGATACTGTTTGCTGTATTGTCAAATCAATTTAATTTGTCTTTTAATCCCAGCCATTCATTTAATATTCAGTTATTATTTAATCCAATTTATTTGAATTAAATACGGACATGCTCTAATGTGCATTTAATGCACTGTGGGCGGGAACAGTTTTCGATAAAGTTTAACCAATCACTTTTGAAAAACCGAAAAGGCACCATGCATTTCACTTTTTGATCTTGACCATTGAATCTCATAAGTCATTATTTTCTGAGCCATCCGATTGAAACTGAAATTTAGTATAAATAAGGGAAATGCTCGTCGTTGCAACCTTTATGCACCCAAATCTTTTCCTTATATATTTTCTCTGAAACCCGATTTTCTTCAAAATCTCCAACTTAATCCATGGCGTCTCCTTCGGTGGACTCTTTCTTTGGAAATGTCTTCCATCTCAGGAATGAGATCCACTACGAGCCCTTTGGGGATTTTTCTTCTAACCACCCCGATATCTTGCCTGTGCAAGAATTATATGAAAATGCAGGTCTTCTGTAGTTTATCACAGCAAGACCTCATAGACTCCATCCCAGACTTGTTGTTGCTTTCTACCTCAAGATGGCGCAAAACAAGGATTCCCAGGAGTGGGAGACTTGCATTCCATTGACTTCCTGTGTGAAGGGGAAGGATGGAGAAGAGGAAATGACCAGGAGGTGGGTCACTCTAAACATCAGGGAGAAGATTAAGGAGGTTTTTAATCTTCCCCGCTCTGGACGAAGCCCGGTTGATTACGGGTTTGGGAATGAGAAGGATTTTCTCCAGTCTCTCTGCGATTGAGATGTCATCCTGAGGTCGGGTCTCAACAAATCAGTCCTGAGGACTGAGAATCGTCATTTCTTCGACCTGATAAGTCAGGGAGTGATGGGGATTGTCGGAGGATTGGAGCAGATCTCCAGACCAAAGCTTTATACGATGATGGCAATCTCTGACGCATCAGTGCACAATTTTCACTGGGAGGATTACTTCCTCCAATTGCTGGTAGCTGAGACCAGCAAAATCAAGTATTCACCGGAGGGTCAGGCGACGTTCGAGGCCAAAATGCATTTTGGCACCAAGATCTCACTGATTTTGGAAACCCTAGATCTCGGGGACGTTGATCAGGCCCAGTCGCTCGAGATTCCAGCGAAGATTGATATCTTAAGGGCTTACTCTGGTGATGCTGGAGCAAAGAGGAGACCACGGACTCAGAAGAAGAAGGCTCAGGCGAGCACGACTGGGAGAGTCAAGGCTCAGGCGGGCATATCTTCAGAGTCCGATATAGCAAAGCCAGCGGAGGACAAGCCTAAGCGCTCAGGACCCAAGCAACAGAAACTGAAATTCTTATATCCGGGGTGTTGGGAGAAATCCTAGCAGTCCCTGCCTTGGAGGCGAGCTGCGCTCAAGTCCACTCGTTCGCTCGATTAAAGGCGTAGTTGCGTGCCGCCCGTGGCGCTGAAGCTAGATATTGGGTTTAAAGGAATTGATTGTACTACTCATACCAACAAGGTGCATCTTCTTTTCTGGTGCCCATTGTGAAAGAACTCTAAAGTTAAGCGTGCTTGGCTTGGAGCAATTTCATGATGGGTGACCCCCTGGGAAGTTCTCAGGGTGCGTGCGAGTGAGGACATAAGCACGCTAGAAAAGACATGTGTTGGTTTGCGAGGATAGTACATCAGTTCTACTCAGCGCAGCCGATCCAACACGGGGTCAGGAGAGCGAGAGAAAAAGCTTGTGGAAGAGAGAGTTGCTGAAGAAGCTGTTCAGCATGCAACTCCGGAGAAGGAACCGGCTCAGGCCGCTCTTGACATTGCTCCCATTACTTCTATTCCGGACGTTGCATCCCCTGATCCTGATCAACTGATTCTCAACATCGCCTCAACCTATCAGAGTTTGGAGAAGGATCAGGATGAACCTGCTCAGGAAGGAGGAGTTGAGCAGGAGGCTGCTGAACCAGTTCAGGCTGAAGCCCCATGGCCATTCCCTGCGCCTGATGAGAACATATTGCCCGATTTTGAGATTGTGGCAAGGGGAACTGCTGTGGATATGGTGGAGAGGAGGTTTTCGGACCTCTCAGATGCTCAGAAGGAGGCAGTTGTGCAACTTCGCACTTACGCCATGATCAGGAATGCCATTTGGCCTGAATTGAGTCAGCTCGGGGAGTTGAGAGGATGGGAGAAAATGGCTGAAACTGAAGCTGCTCTCTATGATCACTTCAACGTGAATTATTTACATCACCTGATCAAGATGGTAGACTTCATCTGAACTGTTAGACGCATTTACCCCGAGCCAGAGCCTGAAAAAGTTGAGGAGGAGAAGGAAGAGATTGTGATTGCTGAACACATTCAGCAAGGTGGCACTGAAGGAGTCAGTGCACCGGCAGATGAAGCAATCCTGGGACCCGGGATTGCGGAGGCTTCAGGAGAGGGTCCACCAGGTCTGATCCGAGTCAGAGGAAAATGGATCACCCCCGAGGCACTATATGTTCAGAACTCCTCACGAGCTCTTGCCAATCTTCACAAAAGGGTAATCCTCGTCGAGAGAAAAACTAGTAGGGTTGGTTCAAATTCTGAAGTGCTGAACAAGAAGATGAAAAGACTGGATCGTGACCTGAATGAGATGGGGACTGACATGAATGCTGCCATTGATCTTCTTGGAGAAGTCAGAAATCAACACTCAGTAGATCTCACTGTTATCTCTGAGCAAGCAAAAGGGGCCATTCAAAGCTGCAATCAAATGGTCTCTGATGCGCAAACTCAGCAGGAGAACAAGCTTGCCACTTTTCTTGATCAACAACTGCCTGAAAATTTTGATCAACTGATTGATGAAAAGTTGGCCAAGCTGAAGGCTGAACTGAAGGATGAGCTGCTGAGTGAGATGTCTGAACAGGAAAAGGCAGAAATTGCAACTGCCCTGAACAATCGGATGATGAGCTTTGAAGGATGGCTAAAAGCTGAGCACAATTCAGCCGTCGACAAGCTAAGTGTTGGCCTGAGAGGGATGGCAAGGCAGATTGGGCAACTGCAGGGCAAGCAGACTGAGATGGACAGTCAGTTCACATTATTGGCGGAATCAGTAAACGAGGTTGTCAAACGAATCAATGACGATGATGCCAAAAATGGGGAAGGGAAGAAGCAAATAGCTGCTGGGAAAGCAAAGAAGAAGGACTTCCCCCCTGAACTGAAAGCTGCTGAAAGGAAGAGGACTAGATCCTCATCTGCCATCGAAGCTGCTGAAGGTTCAGATCCGAAGAGATTAAGGCCCTCTGAAGATCCTGCCTTGGAACCTTTATATAAGGAGATGGAGGAACAAATGCAACCTGGGTTGACCACTCAGAAGAAAATGGTGATGACTGAAGCTGAAAAGATAGCGAAGATGAAGGAGATTTCGCTCCTCAGTCAGATCCAACGCTTGAAAGAGTCCAATGAGTATCTGACTTCGCAGGTTCAGAAGAAGAAATCTGTGACTTCTGGATCTCGGATGAAGACTCAGAGGAAAATGGTGGTCAGTTCAGATCAAGGCCCTCCTCCACTGCAGTTTGTGGAAGACTTCATTCCTATAGAGATGTTGGAGGTATGGATTCCGATCCGGAATAGGTGGGCCTACCTATTCTACGTGGTGGGGTTATGGGACGATCTATCTGAAGAAAAAGACGTCATACTCCATCACTGGATGGCACAGGAGCACCCTGACCTTTGGGCTGAAATCATCAGACATGCTGACACTGAAGGTGTAGAGATCGCTCCTCCGGAATTCATCAAGTATCCTCCTCCACTCTTCAAGAACTCCAAACAACTGGACCGGAAAGCGATATCAGAAGAAATCGTCAGAGTAGGACGCGCTGCCGGGGCTGTTGGTGATCGGAACAGGATGAAGCAGGTCCTGAACCGAGTCTTGGAGATGTATGAGATTCCTCTAGCTGCTTGGAATAAGGATGAAGACTAGATCAGGAGCTAGTTGATTCAGGAATTGTAATAGCTTCAGGATACTTGTAATTCTCATATCAATCAATGAAGTTATTTATTTTTCCTGAGTACAACTTCTTGTTGACTCCTGAATTTACTTTCTGAATCCTTATCAAGAACTGTACTAACCCATTCCTTATTTTCATCTTATAGACTATGTACCTAGTTTGTCAGGTGGTACTGAGTTGTTCTCACTGACTAAGTCAGTTGATTGTATAGATGAATAGGAATTTGCTTAAGGGTTTTGGCATCATCAAAAAGGGGGAAATTGTTGGGACAATATGAGTATTTTGATTAGATCCCAAAACCCCTGATGAATCTGCCTAAGTACAGCTGTTCAAGATAAAATAGTTCAGGATAGTTAGGTTAGAAATTCAGTACAGGTGAAACTTGCTGAAGACTGAAGAATATTGGAGTCGACCCAATTTACTGAAGTCTGAAGTATAATCCATCCTGAAGGAGTCAGTCAGTCTTGCTGAAGATTGCCTGGGTCTGAAGCTGAAGATCGAAGCCTGTTAATCCATCCTGAAGACAATCCTGAAGTACCATCGACTGATGTTTCTACTAGTACACTAAGCATACTCAGGACAGAACTTAGTCAGTGAAGAGTAAGTATAATCTATCAGGCTGTGCTGAATGCACTTAAGACCTGACTTAGGCCTTGGTTCACTTTACCTGAATCATGTAAGTCCAAAGCAAAAAGGTTACACATACTGGGCTGAATAATCTATCAGGCTGTGCTGAAGACACATAAGACCTGACTCGGGCAGTAGTTCAGATCACCTGAACCATGTAAGTCCAAGGCAAAAAGGTTATTTATGCTATGGGACAAGAGATAAAGAGAATGTCAGTAAGACTCCAATGAAGACAAACATTCAGACAGAGTTATTAACAAGAGACTCAGAGTTTGAATGTACAAGGAAGGACGAATGTCTGAAAGTCAACTAGTCGTTAGAACGGAGAGCCAATGATCTTTCGACACGTATGTACGGAGTCTGCACAGCATTTAATGCTGCATTTAATGCGTCTCAAAGTTGCAGGCGATGGGACAGACTTGCCAGAATAAGCATGGCGGTTAGGTCAAACAGTATTTCTAGCCTGCAACCACCCCAAAATAGGAAAGATTTGATTAGATCTCCTCCAACGGATCTATTTTGAATCTTGCCTATAAATATGGAGAACCTTGCACCCATTCAAGGTTAACGGGAAATTTCCAAGAGAAAACTCTCAAGAATCCAAGCTCTCAAAGCATACTCTAAGCAACACTCTACAATTAAATTTCCCTAGTGTTGTAGTAGGATTCACTCTGTATTTGCTTAGATCGATAGCTCTAATATTTAGCATTGTTTTGTGTTGCTAGAGCTATCTCAGTTGGAAACCAGAATACCAAACCACTCAGGGTGTGAGATTGGTTGGTTAGAAGGACTGGGACTTGTAAAACGCCCAGGGGTCAGTTCCTAAGAGAGGAATTTGGCTACTCGTGTCCCTTGGCACGTAAAACCAAGCACCTATCCTCAGGGTTCTGAGGATAGCTTCCTGTTAAATCAGGTCGTGGATGTAGGAGTTGGTTATCTCCGAACCACGTTAAAAAGACCCTTGAGTGCTGATTTACTGTTTTGTTCAGGATCATAACTGTCATCATAATAAACTGAACATTCTGCATTGTTTTAACCTCAGGACTGAATCAATCATCCTGAATCTTAATACGGTGCACTCAGCCTTAATCACCCGTCTACTAAGCAACTCAGAGAAAATGTTTTCAGAAATTAAAACGAGTAGAATCTAAGGGCTCACTTTCCGCACGTACTCTAGCTCACTGAGATAGTAGTCCAACTGACTCGCTTCCAAGCAGTCAGTAGGTTTGTTATCTCTACTGAGCTTCCGAGCACTTTACTCACACTCAGCTTATCTAACTCGTTACTGAACTGTCCCTGCTGTCCCTGTAGACCTTCAGCATACTGTGTAATTCAGGAAATCCTGACTGAGTGTAAGAGCATTTTTCTAAGTCTTTCAGAAAAATCTGACATCAGTGTATTCCCCCCCCCCATACACTGATTGTACTCGTTTCGGGACCAACAAGTATCAATCTCGTGCAATTTCAGCGCAACTGGAGCTCACACGGGCTCAATTTTGTCCTTAATTTGCCAAGTTGAAAAGTTGCGGCCTTTAAATTGTCAAGTTAAAAAGCTGCGATCCTTAATTTGCCAAAATAAAAAAAAACTACGGTCCTTAAATTGCCAGCCCGCAAACTTACGGGTCTCCTTTTATTAACCCCCTAACCTATTGGTCTTTAAAAAAAAAATCCCTAACTTATAATCTACTTAAAAATAACATTTTATAAACTCTTAAAACTATTTATAAAATAGTATAACTTATAAAATATTTAAAATAAGTTTAGTTAAGTGTAACCTAAAAAAATTAAATAAGAGAAAGGGTTTCCTTGTGAATTGGAATAGAAATCGAAATATGCACAACCTATTTCTTTCAGCAAATTGGTAATATTTGACCAGAGGCAACAACTATTTAACTTCAACACACTAATTTTATTACAGTTACTACTTTTCCACATAAGTATAAAACACACTCAAATTAAATACACGCCCACATAAATACTACACATGCTGAAATTAAATACTATATGTAATTATGTCTCAAGTCACGTGCAATTAATGTTCTTGTTTTTAGGCTAAGGACAACTTTTGACTGCATTTTTAACGAAGGAAAAGTATATTATGGTCCAATAAATTGACAAAAATTATATATTGATTTCGTACAAAAAAAAAAAAAAAACTCATATTACCGTATAAATTTTTTGAACCAATTTATAAATATAGTGATTTTTTGAACCAATATGTAGGTGACTCTTCTAATAAATGTTTTTACACATTTCATACCAATTATTTTTATTTATTTATTTTTTATCTGAGAGGCCAATTTACAATGCTAAATGTGGTGCAATTTGTTGTGAGGCCTCAATCCAGCGGACCCCACCCCATCCTGAAGGTCCAAAACACCATTTCAAGGCACTTCGGCCTCGTTACACAAGTTCAAATTCCTCTTAGGATTTAGGACTCCACCTCAGACCATTTACAAAGAAAAGCAGGAGGCAAAGTAAGAAGATTACAAGGATGCATCATGCATGCAAAACGCCCACCTAGAAAAGTGTCAGAGTCAAACGACTTGATTAGACAAGAAATCAATATGTAAAAGTGATGGTACATGATGAATCAAACCCAATTCTTTTTTTTCTTTTTTTTCATTTTGAAATATCTCAATTCTCTTTTCCAACTTTAAAAAAAAAAATTGCACTCAAAAAAATTAATAAAGTATATTTTTTATATTTTATTAATTAACCTCACATTCACATATTTTATTTTTTTCTTAATTCGTGTGCCCATGTCATTTGGAAAAAAGACCCGGAATAAAAGGAGTATATATTTAAATAGAAAATCCTTTTTGTTGAGACTATGTTTATGCGCGAGTAGTCACGATCACGGCGACCCGCAAAATGACAAAAGGAAAAAAAATACCTAAAATTCCTTATGAAACTCACGACCTTGCAGTCCATCAACCCAAGGGTTGTGGATTAATTTATGATACTCACCACCTTGTTGTCCATTAGCACAAGGGTTGTGGATTAATTTATGAATATTGCACGCCACTTGTCATTTTATAATTGGTTACCTATATATTATTTAGATAGAATTTAGATTTTTAATTTAATGTATTATCTTTTAAAATATATATATACATATATTATATATCAAATTTTAAGATTTGCTTTCTCAGTAAATAAACATCAATATTGAAATATTTTTGAAACACAATTATTTTTCCTCTTTTATCTCATTTGTTTCATCTTAATTTTCTATCATGAATTCAAGTTATTCAAACTCTTGTGATATTTAATTTTTTTATTGAAATTATATATTGTAATTTTTAAGTATGTTGTAATTTTTTTATTATATTATAATTTTTAATATAATGAAATATATATATATAATATCTAATTAATAAAAGATTAAAATATTATTTATATAATGAGGGTTGTGGTTGTGAAGGGATGTTGATAAAATAAGAAAAAATGATAAGATGTAATATATTGAAGGTTGTGTATGTGGAGCAAAGATAAATGTATTTATTATTAGAAGGTTAGGTTGTGAAGAAAAAAATCTTATATTTTGATATATTATATATATATATAAAAGATAATATATTAAATTGAAAATCTAAATTCTATCTAAATAATAAATAGGTAACCAATTATAAAATGTCGAGTGGCGTGCAATATCCATAAATGAATCCACAATCCTTGGGTTAATGAACAACAAGGTCGTGAGTATCATAAGGAATTTTGATTCTTTTTATATTTTTCTTTTGTCATTTTGCAGGTCATGGCTACTCGCGGATAAACGTAGCCTAAGAAGATCATATAATACTGTCCACGTGACCCTCGGTCATTAGCCGAGATTTGCCACCAAGGATAAATTCTATTCGGGCAATTACTGTCCTAAATTCAGGCATTTAATACATGAAAACACCAGCTTTTAAACCACTAGCAGTATAAATATGTACACTTTAAATAAACCATCTTAAGGCCAAATGATGGATCACGAACCTGAGCATAAAAACCTTAACAAATACTCTTTGTTTTTCCTAAAAATAAGAGCTATTCATTTTTAATTAGAAATGGTGGATCTATATTGTAAAAACAGTAAATAAATAGTGATTTGTCTAGACCTTATATATTGCAAGGGTCAGGACTTGAATGCATGTATTTTTTATTACTTTGTAAGCAAAGATATGTTGTGTAATTCTTATTTTACAGAATGACCTCTCTTTGTTCATGCCAGGACTATTTATACATTTGGCTTTTCAGCTGGGTACGCATCATGTTGTCCCAATTCCATTAGTAATGGTGTGTGTTCTTTTTTTTTTTCCCACCATGCATTGGAGTCGCACTTGGCCTATAAGGGTGTGACACCTGGCCGAATATTCTCGATGGTGGTGCTTCTGGTGTCAGAGCAAATTTTCCATTATCCTGACCTTGATTTCCTCGCGAAGCCTGGTTGCTCGCGATACGTTGAGGAAGAACATCAACGTTGTTACTCGGAGTCCATGTTCCTCGAGCCATAATTACTGTGTTTAGCTGAGGACTCTCGATCTTACTCAATCGATTTTTGCGACTCGGTCTTGCTCGTGCCCAACCAATCTATTCGTCCTGGGCTAGTCAATCCTTGGTTGGGGCTTGGATCCGATTTCTGGTCCATTACCTAGGCTACGGATTGGGCACTTGATGGGTTTGAAAGCTACTGGGCCTGGGATGTTAAGCTTGATCGAAATCGTGCCACAACACTCCTTATTTATTGTTATCTCAAGTTTTCTTTATTCAATTGTATATTAATTGTTCAACAACATATTAATTGCTCCATTGAATGTCAAGGACATTAGTTATCCTAAATCATTAACCACAATCATCTTCACTAAAGGTTTAGGATCCAACACAACTTAGGACATATTTAATATTTTTTTGGCAGGGTGTACATAAAATGTAGGTGAATTTGTTACACTTTCATACTCCCTTCTTCCTGTAAAAGTATGCACTTACTGCTGGGCAAAAGAATTAAGAAAAAGTAGATAAAGTAAAGATAATGTGAGTGTATCATTGTTTTTTTTTTTTTTTTGTGAAAGTGATACTCCCTCCGTCCCAAGATAATTTTCACACTTTTCATTTTGGGATGTCTAAACTTTTTTTTTCACATCGTAAAAAGGAGATAATTATTTACTCAAAAAAAATAATAAAGTACACTTTTTATATTTTATTACTCCATTTGTCGCACAAAATTCTGTACACTTTCTTCTTTTGGATGTCCCACACAAATTTGCATACTACTAAAAAAAATATCAATTTGTTTGCAGACTCACAAAATTATACATATAGTTACCCATATGCCACTACTTTATTTATAAAATATATTTTTCTTAGAAAATGTGTCATCCCGTAAGGTGTAGATTTTTACGGGACGGGGGGAGTATTTAACTTCACACTCCAATACTCTATTTTTTTTAAACCATGTATTCCTTATAAAAAAAATAAACTGGGACAGAGAGAGTAATAAAGTGATAATTTTCATAAAATGAATATGTTTATTATGTGTGGTGGGATGAATACGAAAAGTATTTTTAGTCGGTGAAGAGTATTCTAATTTAATCTTGCTCATTTTATCAACCTCCATGACCCATTAATTTATATGTGTGTGTTCATAGGTTGTGCGTAATGACCTAATAAGTTAGGGCTAAAGTTATTTCCACCAGCTGAATAGGTAAAAGTACTATCTTTAATAAATTTCGACATTTTTTCCGAAAACTTTACAAATTTTCTAAAAAAAAAAAATTCAAATTTCCTTATGTACAAAAAATTCAAAATAGTGAAAAATTATGAAAAAATAAAAATAAAATCGAACATTATGTAGTGTATTCATGTAGGTAGCTCAATTTAGCTATTACCGATAACCTGGGCCATAAGTTAGTGACTTTGTCGAGTAAAAGCCCAGCTCAACATGGCCTGATATGACTTCATCGACTGTTATATAAGCCCATCACCTATCATTAGGTCCATAACAATAGTCCCCTTAAGTTTGATCGATTGGGCTTTATATATAAACCACGAACCTTTTTTTGCCCAAGTTCTGTTCTTATTGTTATCTCAAAGGCCACTGATATTCACCCCCATATTTGAGTTTTTCACCACCCTTTTAATTTTGTAGTTCTAAACTAAGTTTAAAAGACACAAATACCCTTTTGATATATTTTTCCAAATTACAATAGGATCACTTCACCCCCATCTTGATCATACCAAAAACACTGTATCATTGATCATTCAAACCAAAAAATTTTAACAAAAGCTCCTCAAATTTACGAACAATCCGGGTAAAAAAATTTTAACATGGTTTTGTCACAAGATGATGATAGTTACCTCTATTCTCATGTAAGTAATGACTGCGAACTCATTGTTGTATTTGTAAAACCCTAGTCTAACTTTATTTGTAAAACTCTAGTCAAAATTAGTGATATTGGTATGTTTTGAGTATTTTAGATGTTGTATGAATGAATATATGTAGTGTAAATATGTTCGCGCCTGTTTTTCTTCATTTTTTTTGTCTATCGTTGTTCGATTCTGGTTCACCGAACTTAGGGAAACGGGTCGAGTTTTTTGTCGAAAATTTTGATTTTGTTCGGAAATTTGGGTCGAACAATACACCTTTGTTCGAAAAAAAAATTCGAACAACAAATAAATGTTTGTAATATTTTTTCGAACAAAATACCTTCGTTCGATCGTAATTTTCGAACAAAGAATAAATGTTTGTGACTCTTTTTCGAACAAAATATTTCAATAAAGTATTATTTAGATTGTGATGTTCTTCTAAATTATTTTACAGAGCTTGGAGAATGATGATGAAGAAAATATTATGGGTGATCGTGAAATTGTTATGGACTACACGAGTGTATTTACGAACATGGATATTTTTCCCTCCCGTGATGCACTTATTGATTGGGTACGTAGAGTTGCGATTGAAAATCAGATGGTTATATCAATTAAGCGCTCTGATAGTGGATTCGGTCGTAAAAAACCTCGTGTTTTATTAGCTTGTGAGAGGGAGGGCATATATCGTCCATTGAAGAAAAAGAAAAATGAGTGTACACTTGTTGAAGAGGGTCAAAGTGTAAAAGATACGGGGTCCAAAAAATGCAATTGTCCTTTTTTGTTGAAAAATACAGAGAAAGTTCAATTTCAATGGACTTTGGAGGTTAAATGTGGCACTCATAATCATCCGATCAACAACTATTTCGAGGGTCATTCATTTATGGGTCGCTTATCCGTTGTGGATGAGGCTTTTGTGATTGACATGTCAAAATGCAATGCACCTCCGAAGTGTGCTTTGAAAGCTTTGAAGGAGAAGAACAATAACAACACTTCTATCATTCGCACCATCTACAATGCTAGGAGAAACCACAAGATTACTCAATTCTGTGGAAGATCACAGTTGCAGTACTTGATGAGCCAGTTTGTTGAGAAGAGTTACTTTCATTACTACACAAAATGTGAGAAGACGAACGCATTGAAAGAATTGTTCTTTTCACACCCTGTATCTATCAAGTTGGTGCGTGCATTTCCAAAGGTGTTATTGATTGATTGTACGTACAAGACAAATAGGTATAGATTGCCGTATTTGGAGATAGTTGGAGTCACGTCAACTGGGATGACATTTTCTGTTGCATCTGTGTATTTAATGGCAGAGAAAGAGGAGAATTACAATTGGGCTTTGGGAGTACTGAAGGATATGTTGGGTGAAGGGTGCATGTCATCAGTTATTATTACTGATCGAGAGTTGGCTTTAATGAATGTTGTTGCCTTAAAATTCCCAGAATGTAAACATCTTCTTTGCACTTGGCACATTGATAGAAATGTGTTAGCTAAGTGTAAACCGACTTTCAAGTCTGCGAAAAAATGGGAGGCGTTCATGAAGCAAGTAAATATGGTTGTCCATGCTCATACTCAGAATGAATACAATGAAGCCCTTCAAGTCCTTTGTAACAACTTTTATGAGAAACCAGTTGACTATGTCCTTGATCAATGGTTCAATCCTTACAAAGACCGATTTGTGAAAGCATGGACAAATCAACTGATGCACTATGGAAATACAACGAGTAACAGGTACTTTTTTTTTATTTCCACATTTATTAAGTGTCTTTTTATGTGAATTGAATTTATTAAGTGTATTTTCACTTGTTGGATATAATTGAATATAGGGTTGAGAGTCATCATTCTGCTTTGAAGAGATTGCTTGGGAACTCGTTAGGAAATTTTGAGACTTGTTGGCTGAAGTGTGACACTTTGTACGAAGCTTGTCACACTGCTATAAAGGCATCATTCGAGAAGAGTCGAAATGTCGCTCAACATAAGTTCTGAAGCACTTTTTACAATGGTTTACGTGGATTTGTCTCTATATATGCCTTGGAGAAGCTGCTTGATGAAGTAAAAGTTGTGAAAACACCTGGATTTTATGCTCGTAATTGTAATCATATCTTGAGAACGGATTATGGTTTACCATGTGGACACGAGATTGAAGAATATTTATATGCTGATAAACCAATCCCACTGAACGCTGTTGATGGTTTTTGGAGGAAGTTGGATATGGAGCCGGTGTTTAAAAATGATATCAAGGAAGCCACTGACTATCGTTTTGAAGATGTTGTTCGTGATATGGCAAAGGTGTAAGAAACATTTGATGAGAGTCGAAGATTGATTTATCTGAGGAATATGCAGGAGATGGCAAATCCACAGACGACTAATATGGTTGAACCGAGCGTCAAAATCGATCCACGTGGTCGACCAAAAACAGTAAAAAAGTAGGGAATAAAAAGACCTTAGAAAAATCCACAAAAAGAGATCCAAGTTTATTTGAACATGTTCAGTCACAAGTTGATAGTTGGTGTCCCCCATCAGGCAGTGTGGTTTATAATGTGGATCAGTCCTTCTCATCACCAAAGTATCATAAGACAGGAGCAGCTAAAAAGCTTCCGGTAAGCATTTATATATTGTTATTTGTTCTAATTAATTTTTGGATTATTTATTTATTAAATATGTGTGTGCAGACTCGGAGAAGTACCCGATCTAGTTCGAGGTGAATATCCGTGGCCTATCTCAAAAGTCCGATCCTCGTTTCTATTTTGATGCATTTGAAAAGGTTCTAGAGTTTAAAATAAAAACACATTTGAGAAGGTTAAGGATTTAGTGACAACACGCCAAACGTAAGGTTGTGTTTGGAACAACATTAAACTAAAACTTTTTATAAATATAAAATTTCCATATCTTAGGGATCAAAGGTGAAATTTGATTTTGCCGGTATGAAAATGCTACTAAATGTGCTAGCAACTAGGGGTGGCAATTTCGTATACGACCCGATAACACGACACGAAAACGATACGAAAATTGCGGGTTCGTGTCCTTATCGTGTCGACCTGATAAGGACACGAATATATTTCGTGTCGTGTTCGTGTTCATGTCGTGTCAACCCGTTAAACACGATAAAATTAACAGATAACACATTAACCTGTTAACAACCTGTTAATCGGTTAGTGATCTGATATATATTACTAATATGTATATGATAGTTGCACGTTAATAAATTTTAAATACAAAATATTAAATATATACTATTAAAATTGATAATAAAATCTAAAATTTATTAATTTCGGTGTCCTTATCGTGTCGTATCGTGTCCTTTTATTTATTTATTAAATTTTAAAAAATGATAATAAATTTTCGTGTCATTATCGTGTCGTGTCGTGTTGAACGAAAATTTTTGTGTTCGTGTTCGTGTTTACATGTACCTTATCGTGTCGTATTCGTGTTTCACCTTATCGTTATCGTGTCGACACGATAAACGACACGATTACACGATTTGCCACCCCTACTCGCAACTAATGTTAAATATCACATTCTTCGTAAAAATTGTTGTTGAGATCAATAAGTTACATTTATGCGTTATGAATCAAAAATATTGCATTAAGAATTGAGCATGAGTGAAACCTGCAGTTAAATCAATATCTATATATATATATATATATATATATATATATATATATATATATAAGATAGTGATTGCTATGCACTTTTCCCGCCCAAAAATTCATGCACGTGGGATTACCTTTAGGCTACAACATATTTCTATTGTTTTATTTTATACATCCCTCCGTCCCGCTATAAGTTACTCGTTGCTTTTGGCACACGAATTAAAGTAAAAGTGAAAAAGTATAACTGATGTGATGGAAAAAGTGAAAAATATAAGTGATGTGATGGAGAAAAGTAAAAAAGTAATGAAAATAGTATAAAAATTATTGAAAATAATACTGTAATAAAGAAGTGAATAGTACTTTCCAAAAAGGTAAAAAACAATGAGCAACATATAATGAGACGGACGAAAATGACAACATGAGCAACTTATAATGGGACGAGGGAGTATATATTTTCTTTTATGAACTTAATTGACAGTTGATACTAATAGAAAATTAATGTGTTGTGTAACTTGTGGCTGTTTGGGTAAGTGCACTAGAATTCCTAATTGTATTTGTAAATATGCGCTATCACAAAAGTTGTACTCCCTCCGTCCCAGACCAATTTGCACACTTTCCATTTTAGGTTGTAACAAACAAATTTGCACACTACTTAAAAGGAAAACATCGATTTGTGTGCACACTCACAAAACTTTCAACACACTTACCCATACATTATTTAAAAAATATATTTTACTTAAACCGTGTGTCATCCCAGGGGTGCAAATACCCCTGGAACGGAGGGAGTAGTTTATATATTTTATATGATATAGTTTCAATTTTAATTTATTTTAAATATACTCATGTTAATATATATTTATATATAAAGTAAAAATTATATCTTGCAAAACATTTAATTTTATTGAAAATTATTAAATAATTTAAATATTACTTCCTTCATTCCGAAATTATTTACATACTTAGTTGAGCACACAAGTTAAGAAAAATATACTTTTGGCTTAATTGCAAAAAAAAAAAAAAAAAAGTCACCACATTTTCGCAAATTGCAATTTAGTATAAACTTTTAAATTTTGACAAAATAAATCATCACCTTTCACTTTTGCAATTTAAACTTTAGGCAACTTGCCCTTGGCTCAAAAGATGATGTAGACAAATAAATTCACAATTTTCATTCCAATTAAAAGTTATATTATCTAAAAAATACGTAAATATTTTATATATATATATATATATATATAAATAAATAAATAAAGAGAATAGTGGATTACTTAAGATAGCTTTCGCTAAAATGGTTGAATTAATAAAATATTATTGGTGAGTCCTATTTATATAACATTATGGCATGCTTAAATCCAACTCTCTCCCCCAATATTTTAATGCTTTGTTTTTCAAAGTTGTAATTTATAAAAATATATTTATTGAAAAAAGTAAAGTTCAATTGTTTTCTTGTGTAATAGTGAGGCTTACTCTCTACAAAAGAGAATAAGTTAATTTTATAATATTTATTTTACTTTATGCTAACAATTTTAATTTCTTTTAAAAAAAATTGTTTTAAATTTATTTTTAACACACTATATATCAAATTATTTACCTACTAAAATATTTAATTCAACACATATATTACACTTAAAAAAAATTAATCATATATGTATATTTTATTATTTTAACAATAATTATTTATTGACTTTAATTTTACGAATGAAATTTGAATACTTTTACTTAGATTATATAAGTTATGTTAAAATAAGATCATTATATGAATTTAATTACATAATTAAAAAATGATTGATTAAATATTTTAATACACTCATATATATTATAATCTTTTCATATTTAAAAAATTGATAATGAAAGAACTTTAATAAAATTAATAGGTAGATTGATAAAATAAATCAATTATATTTTCTTTGGTTGGTAAAATAATGTTTTATTAATATTCAAAAGTATGGGGTCAGACATATTCAATCCTATTAATGTTTATAATTTATTTATTTTAAATATTATCTATTATAGTTTATTGTGTATATAATTTTATATTTAAAATTTATAATATATTCAAAATGAACATATTAGTATAATACTATAATTAAAAATACGAATTAATATAACTTAAATGCAATAGGAATGTACGAATATAAAAATTTAGGCAAAATATTGTATGAAAATGGTTCATGATAAGCTTATCATGAACAAGTTTTAAAGTATCAAACATTTCACCAGTTGTATCAATAATCTCATCAGGTGTATCAAAAGTTGAAGTCAATAAAATTTATATATTGATTTTAACTTGTGATACACCTGATGAATATTTCGATACACTTAACCAGTTATTTAATACATTAAAATAATTTCATAATAAGCTTATAATAAATTATTTTCACGCAATACCTACTTCCTAAAGCCAATGAGACTTGATATATCCTTAAATCAGCCGTCTAAAATCTGTGTTTTAAAAAGCGGAAGCGGACGTTGAACCGGACACCTTAGAAATTTTGGTCGGACCAGGTTCGATCGGTCGGATCGTTAATAAAGCGGTTGAGCCGGTATGATGTTATAATTATATAAATATATATTTAATATTAAAATAAATCTACCAATTTTAATTATTTTTTTTAACTAATGAGAAAGTTGGGCCCAAAAAAAAAAAAACTAATAAATAAATGAGAAAATTGGGCCCAAATTTCATTAATGGCCCATGAGACCTATATCTAAACCTAAAATTTCAGAAACCCACTTATCCACATTGTAGTCTTGTTCTCTTCCTCCGAGGAAACACAGCCGCCGCGTCGCTGGAGGTAACGGAGCAGCCGCCGCACACAAGTACAATTAAGTTTTTAATTTGCAAAATGGTACTTCAATTTTATTTTTTTTATATTTCTCCCAACCGCCGGTTCAAAGGGTTGAACCGAGGCCGGTTCAACCCGTTTATTTCCGTTTTTGGCCGGTTCTTGAACGGCTCGTTAGTTGGGCGGCCCAACGCTTTAGAACCGTACGTTCATTACCCCGGTTCGCGGTTCGACCGGCCGGACCGGACGGTCGGACCGGTTTTTTAAAACATAGTCTAAAATAAGAGTATGACCGAGTTGTTGAATTCTAGCCTATGGTCAAAGTTAATTTTCAAGATTCTTGCATGCATGCTATCAAACTTTTGAATTCAAACGTATAGCTTTTGGTCTTAGTATCTTCAAAACAAACACGCCAAAATCGAAAGTAACGAAATATATATATATATATATATTCAAGATTAATTATGGTAATTTATAAGGCCATGCATGGAATTTTCATAATTTGAGAAGTCATAGTCAGAAAAGACGCATAACCAATTCCGACAGTTACACGTATAGAATTCCACTAGAAAATTAGGTAACACAAAATATTTTTCAATTTCCCTCTTTCCCTTTTTTACTATGAACGGCGGCTACTCTCTTTAATTATTTTTAGTTATGTCTATTTAATTAATTTTATGTATTTTCAAAAATATCAACTTTATTTATAAACTAACTTCACAATACCCAAAAATATTTTTCGACATATTGTATTAAACCACGTGCAAAGAAATGTGCATATAATTGGTGGACAGAGTGAGTATTATTAACCTTATATCTTCCTCCTAATTCGTTCTCACAGGGAATCGATCCCAAATTACTCATTCAAGTGAGGAGTCTGATGGTCAGGTGAGCTAACCCACCGGATTAATTACCATCAATTAATTTAGTTTTGGATCTTATTTTGATTCAAAGTTATTTATGAAATAAAATATTGTTACTAGATAATATATAGGATAAATCATAACCACACATTTTAAAATACAATTAAAAAAAAAACTGATCATTATCTGGCAATTAACCAGTAGCAACGTCTCGTTTCAAAATAATAATGTTGATTTGATCCCTATTTTAATTATAAAGAAAAAATTGCATTTATAAATGGAATCATCATTTTTTGATTTAGTTTTATTTAAATTCAATAATTATTGTAATTGATATATCTTTATAATTTAAAAAAGTTAAAAAAAAAAAAAAAAAAACCAATGTGCATAATGGAATAGTTGATCTATCCCATAAAATTTTATCCCATTTAATTTGCTGCAGCTAAATTCCTCTCTGTCTCTTATATATGTTATCTTTGAAATTAAATTTTAATCATTAACCCAAAATTACAGTAAATCATTGGATTTTTTTTTTAAATCCAAACTAAAAACTGCATAATGAAACAAAGATAATATTATCCGTCTTTACCATATTGAGTTAAGACCCATATTTCAGTCTCTTTTAAATTCAAAAGTCAACTGGTCCATGAAAACGTCTCAATTAATTCTTAAAATAATTCCATATTATTATTATTATTTTTCCCACTAACACAGACAAGAAAATCAAGCCAGCAATGCAAAACACAACTTTCGTGTCCATTACCAATTAATTCTTTCTTTCTTCCAACCTTCCAAGCAACTCCCAAATCTTTAAAATATTATTACCAAATACTAATATATTTTAATTTTTTATAATATTTAAATTTCCAACTTCTATATATATATATATATATATATTATATATATAATCCTCCCTTCCCTCCCATTAATTAATCTACATAAAATCATATATCTGCATGTGAATTTAATAATTATATCTTCAACGATCATGTCTCTAACCAATCTAAACGAACTCCCCATTCAAAACATATCATTAAACACAAATTACACTCTCCTCATCCTCGGATTCTTGCAAATACTTCTTTACAGGAAGAGAATTTCCAGCTTTCTATTAGGGTTTCAATCCCGCGATGCATTAATAAAGTCGACGCCGGCGGATCCTCTCGATCAGAGCGTCTGCAGAGGGGAGATGGAGATGGTCTTAAAGAGTCTAGGAATGTTTTGTGGCGTCGACAGTCAGGTCCCGCCCAGGATGGATGCCGATGAGATTTTCGGCATTTTCGAGGAGCAAAGGCCGAGTCTGGACGAGCTGAGAGAGGCGTTTGAAGTGTTTGATAGGAATGGAGATGGAAGGATTGATGAAGAGGAGCTGCACAAGGTCATGTCTGCTTTGGGATTCAAGGAAGGATTGGAAATGGACAACTGTACAAGAATGATTGCAGTCTTTGATGAAGATGGAGATGGGAGGATTGATTTTCATGAGTTTGTCAACTTCATGGAAAATACTTTCACTTAGAATTTTTTGCTTCATATAAAATATAATTAATATTTATTTTTTTTGCATAAACGAACTGCACTTGCTCAATTTATAAAATTAATTCTCAACAGAAAAAAAAATATTTTTGTTCTGAACTAATTTATTATTATATATAATCACTTTTGAATCAATATTCAAATGCACCCTTTCATCACTTTTTCTTTTTTCTTTTTTAAATTCCATCTAATTTAATTTTTTTGTTCTTGTTAAAAAAATCGAATTTTATACTTTTTTCGAAATATATATAGTAACTCACCTTATTTAATTAAAATAAAATATTATTCTTTCTTTTATACTCCCTCCGTCCCAGAGGTGTTTTCACCCTTGAGATGACACACTTTTTAAGAAAAGTGGAGTATTGTGTAAAGTTATATTATTAAAATAATGAGATTAGTTGGATTGTGAGGATAAAGTTAAAGTAATAGTTTCCATTTATAGGGTGTGAAAACAATTGTGAGAATGACGGAAAAGGAAAGTGTGAAAACAATTATGGGACGGAGGGAGTATCTATTTTTAATATATTCTAAGGGCTCATTTGGTTCGTAAGATAAAAATATCTATCCGCCAAAAACATGCATATTTTTTACGGATAGATATTTTTATCTGACGAACCAAATGAGCCCTAATATGATTATATATTACTCAAAATGAATGTAACAAAATTGTGCTCAGTGTCGAATGTGGATATATAAGATATAATGTATTCTGTACGTACGTGCCTTCACAATTTTAGTAGTGTTCAGGGCGGACGCAGAAATTTAATTCTGCCAAGGCATGAATAATTTTGAAGAATAAATTAAAAAAAACATATGTATAAAATATATTAAAAAAAAAAAAGCTTATCATAGAGCAATTAAAGCCTTTTTTTTTTTTTTCAATTGAAACTATATATATGTAACAAATTAATGTAAAAGTCACCTCCCATGCATATCGCATGCAGTCCCGGCGGCCAACCTAACTATATTGTCGTAATGATTGTTGGACCTCAAAATAGATCATATTCATCATTCGACGATGATATCGGACTTAATGGATCTACAAACACACGTGCAAAATTACATATATCAAACAAAAAAATAATAATAAAACGAGATATTTGTCTTGGATGATAAATAACATTAACTAATATTCTAATCATAAATGGAGTTTCTTCTCCCGGCCCCTAATTAATTAAAACAAAGTTGAAAGCTCCACCTCTTTATTAATTGATCTCTATAATTAACATGGCTTACCAATTAATCTTCCAATCTTTTTCATATGGATTCAACTCCAAGAAAATCTATGAACTTAGGGGCTTTTGGGCTCTCCATAATTCGGGTAGGATCGAGCGATGACGGTGAAATCGGAGCAGTGAAGGGGACTTGCGATGTTGATCCTGCTGGAGAGTATGGCTTTCCTGCAATGTGATCGATCGTGATCTTTGTTTAGTTCAAAATTTACTACATTTTTATGCAATGTAATATTATTAAGTCAATTACGTGTGACATAATATATAAAGAAAATAGTTGAGTTAACATATGATTTATTTTCACATATTAATTGTATAGTAATTAAATAAATACAAGTACATTAATGTGTTTAATTATATTAATTTCTACATATATAATTTGAACTGAGATAAATTAAACGTAAGTATGCTCCCCTTTTTTATTGGAATGTTATTTGGTCTTGTAATTTAAGAAAAAGAAGTAATTAAATTAAGGGATAATAAAAACTATATATATATAATTAAATAATGTAGATATATACGTACCATGGTCGACATAATCGGAGATGAGAAGCTTAGTCGAATGTGGAGTTTGCTGGTGAATATTCCATTTGTTTAATTTCATCTTAGTTTTGTCTCTGCATTTTCTTGCCATCAAAACATGCCAATGATTCTTCACAGAGTTGTCGGTGCGCCCCGGAAAAAGCCTGGAAATAAACGCCCATTTGTTGCCATAAACTCTGTGAGCTTCCATCAATCTCTCTTCTTCTTCCTCTGTGAAGGCCCTTTTTATGATTTTTGGGTCCAATTGATTGTACCACCTCAATCTACAGCTTTTTCCTTTATATATCGATCGATCATCAAACATATTAATTAATTAACAAAACATTAATTCACCTAATTATAATATCAGTTATTTATGAAGTAATATATATATATATATATATATATACCATTTCATTTTTAGTATATATATAGTGTGATATGCTTGTGTATATGTGTAAAAATGTCATGGCAATATGCATTAGCTAGTTTATAATTAAGCTGGAAAGTGAAATTACTGAATGAATATGTATATTTACTAAATGATTTTTAATTTGTATATGATCATTTAGTGAATAAGTTTCACATGAGAGTTAATTTGTCGTAAAATAATCAATGTTTAATGTTGGTGATTCGAATTCCTATATACTACTTACTAACGGGTGTGTTTGCTTTGAATGATAAAATTACGTACATATCTCTGCAAAATATTTATATATATTTTGAGACTTTATCACTCAAAACGAACACACCCTAAGTGTATTTGAGCATAATTACCCGATCTTCCTTGGAGTTTTTCGGCAATGAGATTCCAATTCTGCGGGCCATAAACGGCGACGAGCTCCTTGAGCTTCACATCCTCGGAAGGCTTCCAATGCCCCCTAGAACACGATTTCATCGGCCCAATTTCCCTCTTTCTGAAATTAGGGTTTCCACCATTAATTGTCTTGATGTTTTTGAAACCCATTGCAGAATTGTCAACTTCTTCTTGTTCATCATCAATATCATTATCTTGGGAGAGCTTAATGCATCCTTCCTTCACCGAAAACCCTAATCTTGACGAACTACTCAACCCTAGATCATGATAATAATCTCTTGAAAACCCCATAGTGAACATGGGAACTAGTAACCTATCTATTAGGGAAGACGGGTGGCTGGCGGCGTCGGAGGAGGAGGCGGAGCCACCACGCTCCTGGTGGTGCTGCATGAAAGACAGGGAAGAGAAGTTGGCAGAGAATTAGATAGAAACACAATTAAGACAAGAGACAACTACTAGTGAGAGCAGAAAATTAAATATATTGGGTTTGTTATAAGGACAGGTAAAAAAAAGAAAAAGAAAAAGACAGGATTAGGGGAGGGCCTGGTATTAGTCGTAGTGGGGATGACCCCTAATTTGACTTATTCTCTAACTCCATAAATGTTGTACGGAGACCATTATCTACCATCAATCAAAACCCTTTTAACTTCAGACATAGGTGCAGTGTTTCTGATGCATTATTTATGGAAACATTATTTTTGCTTTTCTCTACATTTCAATTAATTTGGGGATCATGACAAATATTATATATAGTCATTCTTCTAATTATTCGATCCTCTAATTTTATTTATTTAATGTGATTGCAATTTATTAGAATATATATATATATATATATATATATTGGTATACACAGAGCAATATCAACATGATCAGAAAAGAATAAATGTAATGTAATATAAATTTTTAAATGAAGGATTTTGATTTATAATTTCGTAAAAATTTATGTATAAAGTAAATAAATGTTGTGTATACATGCATAAAGTTGTCATTGTAATTAAGAGTTGTAGAGTACGTAATTTATATATAGTCGAGTTAGGTGTGCAAATTATTTTAAAAAGTTGGAATAAATTAAAATGTGCAAATGCACGTACGGAGAGAATATCTTAATTTTATATTATTAAACATTAGTTAATTATTGGAGTGCGCACAAAATAGCTACTCATATATACAAGTATAATTTTGTGAAAGTAAACATTAAATATTTGATCCCATGAAAGAACTAATAATTAATATTATTGTATATTGCAGAAAATTAAACTAATTAAGTTCACTGCTATATATATATATCTTCTGAAAAATTAAAATTGTTGGACAGTATGATGGAAGCTCTTAATTAGGATATATATGTACAACCCTAGTGCATTAATAGCACTCATGTTGATAATCGAAGAATAATAAAACGTGAACAGTGATATAGGTATCATGTTTTGACCGTCTGATTGACTGATCCTAGCCTTCCATTCTTGTTTAAATTAAAAATGGGGGTTTTGTAATTCTATAATTTAATTATCCATCGGAAAGTGATTATAATATTAGTATCATATTTGAGTGGATTAAGGCTAGGGAAATTATAATTCCCCAATTGATTAATCCATTATTCCAAAATAGTGATATGATAAGTCGATAAATAACAAATTAATTCTATTAAACTCTAAATGTGTTTAATATCATTTTAGTCTCATAATTTTTTCACATTGAAAATTGAAATGACGCCGTATTGTTCATGTACCGATCACTTTACTATTTTTCAGTGGAATAGAGATAACCATTAACACCATTTTTGTCCCATTAACTTTTCTACTTTTTCATTTTTGTCTCATAATTATTTATTTGTTCAATTTAATCTCATACTATGAATAAATTATTTACTTTTCTACTATTTTACACATGTAACACGTTGACTCAGTAAATTCTCTCAATAAATCAAATTAATTTTTTATATAAAAATTTTGTAATTAAAAAAACTTAAAACATAAAATTAAAAACTAAAATGTAAAACTTGAAATAAAAAAAGGACATTCACACGCCCAGAGTGCAGACATCTGTATCCTCTTACCCCGGCCCTCCACCTTCATGTGTTGATGTTTGTTTGAGCTCCACTTCTGAACTAGAGTTTGCTTCTCCGAGTCTTCCTTCTCCGCAATAATTTGTAAATCTTTGATATGTAGCTCTAATTTCGCCAAATTGTTGCCACAATTAGACAGTGATGGAGACGATGATTGAATTTGTTCGAAGAATTTAAATTTAACTTACTGATTTAGTATGCCACGTTTGGAAAAAAAAACACGTAACCCAATACTAATTAATACCATTTTCATCCAATAACTTTTATATACACTTTTTTTATTTGGCCCCATATATAATAGTTTATATTTTCAATTTAGTCTCATAACAATTTGAACTTATATATCCAAATAAGTCCTAAATGGCCGGAAAATGGTGACATGTGAATAAAATGACGTTGTTTATGCAATTTTCGGTCATTTAGGACTGATTTGGGTAAATTTAAATAATTATGGGACCAAAATAAAAAGGAAAAAAAGTTATGGAATGAAAATGGTATTAATCCCCCACTATACATAGAGAAAATGGATTTGAGGATGGCTTAGCATCTTAAACTGGTTTTTGAATGGTAAATGAAATGGGTGTGCCAATGATATTATAATCTGATGTCAACTCTATTATATGGAGTACTGATAAAATTTCCTAGAGGTGAATGTGAGCTACAAGCTCTGATATCATGAAAAAGTTCATCTCATTTAAAAGTTCAAACTCATAAAAATATATTAATAATTAATAAATTTATATAGTTCGTTAAATGTTATATTTAAACAACACATTAAATACTAATAAACCCATTGAATTTGATGAGCATGGTGTACTCTTTTCAAAATTAGCTCTAATAAATTAATTTGTACGGATAAAATTTGTAATAAAATAATGCATATTTTTTTTAAATTTCTATTTAGTCATGTGTTCTAAATCTTTTTAAAAAATCACAAAAAGAAAGGGACAAAATTCACCACAGTAAATCGAACAACTCCAATCATTCGCCACCCCTAAAAGGGATGTTAAAAAATGAGGAATTTGTAGTCTAGTTATGCTGAGGTAATACATTTGGCGGGTAATTGTAGTACTTTTGTCTGCAGGGAGTATATATATCATTCTAACAGTGACTCTAACTAAGGGATGTCTTCATGCAAGGCTATTAAGCGCATGATTAATATAGGTAATCTATTTCATTTGATAAATGCAAATTAAAGACCCAATAATATATATTATTTATAGGTATCAAGAGTTAGTTAATGTGGGTTAGTTAATGTTTTAATTAATTAAAAATTATTACATCTCGTTTTCTTTTTTTAATTCCTTCAATATTATGGAGCAACATCTCGATCGATGGTTGCATTTTTCAGTACTTCTACTTAGCTTCTAACCGCACATTTGTCCCTACTATCTATAGGGAATAATGTAATGTAATAATTAAGCAAATTTCTCATCTAATTGTGAGAGTTTGTTATAAAAATTGCATATTTAACCTGGATTAATATCAGTGGTAGAAGACATTCGTATCAGTTGTTGTTCTTAATGGTGTTAGTTAGTATCAATGGAGAATGGTTGTCTGATTGGTGGGTGTATTCAGCTAAATGAGAGATGTCTATTTTGGAAGAAGTCGGTTGATGTTGAGAAACTCATCTAGTGGAAGTCATCTGATCAAGTCAGCTGAGTATTTGTCTAAGTGAGCTGATCTGATGGTAAATCAGTTGAGGTTTGAAGTCGTCTGACATAAAGGCTTGGGTTCTTCAGAACTGAATATGCAGTATCCTGAAGTCCTGATTTCGTCTGACCTGAATTGAACCACTTCACACAAAGAACCATTAGTTATGAAACTGAGCTGAATAAGAACTGAGATGCGTGCAAGATAGATTGGTTAAATGTCAAAATGATTTACTGAATCAGTTGAAATCGCCAATTGAATATTGAATTTTGATCACATTGAGAAATAGTATAAATTGATGCAACTTTTCCTTTCAATTGTGAGTTAGATATATCAATCGCAAAGTTAGCATTCTTAGAGAGAATTTTCGGAAAATTATAATTGCTGGTGCGATTGAGTTGTAATATGTAATTCTTTGATCGAAATAGTGAAGTTGGAGTACTCTTGATCTCGTGGATGTAGATTTTACAACCGAACAACATAAATCGCTAGCTTGTGTGATGATTTAGTTTTGAATTTTGCTTGAGTCTTGTTCATATTTTTATTTGGGTGTTCGTTTTTGTTCTAGGATTAATTGCTCATAAGTGAATTTCTCTAATATTAATTAAATAGTATTTATGTCTAGATCGATAGTCGAATATAATCAGGTGGGCTAGTACACCTGGCTACCGGGCTCCTCACTTGAGTGAGTGGTTCGATTTCCTCTGGGAACAAATTAAGAGAGATATAAGGTTGGCTTGCAGTCTTTGGAAGACTTGACGAACTAACATAATTTGCGTGTCCAGAATAATTATAAATGTTGTGAAAATGTCCGAGAATGAATCGAACTCAATAAGACTTGAAGTTTTCAGAGCAATTGGAAGAACTTGCCGGATGAACACACTCAACAGAAATAATCAGGAAATCTGAAGAACAAAGCAATTTACGTGGTTCGATCAAATTGATCTACGTCCACGGATGGGGGTGGCTCACTTCACTAAATGATGAATAATGTTTACAGAATACAAGTTTTCTCTCTCTAAGATTTAGAATGAAGCACTCTCTAAAAAAACTAGAATGAATACATATTTATAGATCAGATCCTTAACCGCCTTTGAGCTCTTAACCAATCAACGAGATTCGTATGGTTATAACCGCCTTGAATAACTGTTCCGGCGTCCAATGAGATTGCTCCGCCAGCTATCCAAATAACTGACTTTATCACTCTGGTGAAGTCGCCTTTGCCATGCTCTGCTTTCATAACTGTCAGCTCAGGATCGCCTTCATTCTGAGTGACTCAGGGAGTAGGTGATTCTCAGCTCAGGATGGTCTCTCAGGATTTGCCTTCAGTTCTACTGAGTCTTCAGTGTCTCCACTGATCTGACCACTCAGGATGACATTCAGGATGAGTGTCAGGATCAGAACACTCCTGACTCAGGATCAAGTCTTCGCTCAGGCTCAGGATGCTTTCCTCAGGAATATTCCTCCGGATCCAATACTCAGGATCAGGATTCCTGACTAATCTTCAGTACTCAAACTCAACTTATCTTTACACTTAACAATTCTCCACCTTAAAGTAAGTGAGTTTCCCCCATTCCACACTCCACCTCAGGACCTAACTCATGGTACATCCCATGACCGCAGCTTGATCAGCTCCAAGCAATATCTGAATTTGGAAATAGGTAAGACCTTAGTCAGCATATCCACAGCATTGTCCTCAGTGGAAACCTTCTGCACTGAAATCACTTTCTTTTCCACCACATCTCTCACAAAATGATGTCTGACATCAATATGCTTTGACCTTTCATGAAAGACCTGATGCTTAACCAAATGAATTGTGCTCTGATTGTCACACTGAACTGCAACTTCCTTTTGTCTGATTCCAAATTCTTTAATCATACCCTTGAGCCACATTGCTTCCTTCACTGCTTCAGTCATCGCAATATACTCAGCCTCAGTAGTTGAGAGTGCCACTACTGACTGGAGTACTTCTCTCCAGCTGATTGCTGTACCATATAACGTGAACACATATCCTGATAATCCGAGTCCACATATCCCTGAAGTGGTTGAGTGTCATCCTTAGTCTTCTCGAAAAGTACCCCAGATTCTCAGTTCCTTTTAAGTATCTCATTATCCACTTAAAAGCCTCTCAGTGTGTCTTTCCCGGATTTGCCATAAATCTACTGACCACACTGATTGAATGTGCTAAATCTGGCCTGCTGCACACCATAGCATACATTATGCTACCTATCCCATTTGAGTAAGGGATTTTACTCATGTGTGTCTTCTCTTCTTCTGACTTCGGACACTGACTTGATGTCAGTTTGAACTGTTGACCAAGGGGTGTAGATACAACTCTGGCTTCATGCATGTCAAACCTCCTGAGTATCTTCAGGATGTAATCCTTCTGAGTTAAGAACAACCTCACTTTGTCCTTATCTCTGATAATTTCCATGCCCAGTATCCTCTTAGCTATACCCAGATCCTTCATGTCAAATGTGCTACTCAGTTTTACCTTCAATCTCTGAGTTCTTTCAGGACTCTTGCTTGCAACCAACATGTCATCCACATAGATCAGCAGATATGTGAGTACTTCCTTCCCTTGTTTTTCAAGATAGACACAACTATCATACCTGCATCTTGTATAGCCTATGGAGATCATAAAACTATCAAACTTCTTGTACCATTGCCTCGGACTTTGATTCAGTCCATACAATGATTTCTTCAGTAGACACACCTTATCCTGATTCCCAGGTAGAATAAAACCTTCAGGTTGTTGCATGTGTATAGTTTCTTCCAGGTCTCTGTGTAGAAAGGCTGTCTTGACATCTAACTGCTGAAGCTCCAAGTCCTCCTGAGCTACCTTTGACAATAGGATTCTGATTGAACAGTATTTCACCACTGGTGAGAATACCTCATTGAAGTCTACCCCCTCTCTCTGAGTGAAGCCTCTGGCAACAAGTCTTGCCTTATATCTCAGCTTCTCTCTTCCTCCTGGCCCCATTTCATATTTCTTCTTGAAGATCCACTTGGAACTGACTACCTTCTGTCCCTGAACTTTGTTCACTAAGGTCCAAGTGTTGTTCTTCTCTAATGACTGAAGTTCCTCAGTCATGGCCAATATCCATCTCTCCTTGTCTTTACCTGATACAGCTTCAGCATATCTTTGTGGTTCCTGATGCTCCATCTCTTCAGCGGTTATCAGGGCATAAGACACCATATCAGCATGACCGTATCTAGTCGGAGGGTGTATGCTTCTCCTGTGTCTGTCTCTTGTTAGACTATAGTTTCTGAGATCATGGCCTTCAGTATCAGAAATTGAGTGGTCAGAATGGTCGTCAGTATCACTTTCCTCTGACTCCTTTTGAGTCCTTCCTGAGGTTTCTCCTGCCTCAAAATTCCTTGTCCTGAGTTCCTTTCAGGAGTCTCCACCTCAACCTGACATCCATCTCCTGAAAGTATACCATCTGAGTCGTGTATGCTGATGGGCTGATTGTATCCCATGACTTTCTCATTGAAAGTCACATCTCTACTGACAATACACCTTTTATGTCCAGGTTCCAAGCTCCATAACTTGTATCCTTTCACTCCCTTAGGATATCCTAAGAAGATACATCTCAGTGCTCTAGGTTCCAGCTTATCCTGCCTGATGTGGGCAAAAGCTGAGCAACCAAATACCTTCAGGTTATTGTAGTCCGAGATCCTCCCATACCACACCTCATCAGGTGTCCGAACTCAATTGCTGAGGAAGATGACTTGTTAATAAGATAACAAGCTGTACTGACTGTCCCCCCAAAACACCTTGGGTAGCTTTGCATCTGACAACATACTCCTGACTTTTTCCAGGATTGTCCTATTCATCCTCTCAGCCAAGCCATTTTGCTGAGGATTTGCAGGAACAGTCCTGTGTCTAGTGATCCCCATTTCCTTGCAGAAATTGTTGAACTCCTCTGATACATACTCTAATCCATTATCAGTCCTGAGATGTTTAATGGATCTTTCTCTCTTATTTTCTTATTCACTGACCCAATCCCTGAACCTTGACAAGGCCTCACTCTTCTGCTTCAGTATGAATACCCATACTTTCCTGCTGAAGTCATCAATGACTGTCATGAAATATCTTCCACCTCCATGAGTCTCCACCTTAGCTGGTCCCCAGATATCAGAATGAACATAATCCAGTGGTGCATCAGTAGTTTTCTTACATTTAGGGAATGGATTTTCTTGGATTTGCCCAGGACACAATTGTCACAAAAATCCAATTTCATCACCTTCCCTTCCCCAAATGCCTTCTGCTTTGAAAGTTCTTGGAGCCCCCTTTCTCCAATATGGCCCAACCTTTTATGCCATATCATTGCCTCAATGCTGTCCATAACATTGTTTCCTAACCCTGAAGAAGTGCTTCCAATCAAGATATACAACACATTGATTTTCTTGCCTTTCATGTATACCTTCTTGCCTTTGGTTATCAGGATATAACCATCCTCAGTGTTGAACTCATAACCCAGTTGATTCAGTGAACCCAGGGAGATCAGATTTCTCTTCAGTTCTGGCACCAACCTTACATTTGAGAGTATTTTATCTACTCCATCATGCAGCTTCAACCTGACAAAACCACTCCCATTCACCTTACATGTCTGATTATTGCCCAGCACAACTGAGCCTCCATCAAACCTCCTCAACTCCCTGAATAATGATTCATCAGGGCACATATGGAATGAACATCCAGAATCTAGTACCCACTCATCATTCAGTTTCAGGTTAGTAACTGTTAACACCTAAGCACTATCATACCCACCTTCAGTAGCAACAGTTATATCAGCCTTTTGTTCTTCTCCCTGATTCTTATTTCTGTCAGGGCAATTCTTCTTGAGATGACCAGTTTTGTGACAAGCAAAACATTTCCTCTTCTCAACAAAATCACCAGATTTTGGCCCTTTTGTGTTCTTCTTCTTCTTGTTCTGAAAATCTTTCTTGCCCTTCTTAAACCTGACATTCAATCCTTCAGCCTGAACTGAAGTTTTCTTATCAGCTTGTAGCTGAATAGACTTTGTTTTCAGTGCACCCAGAATATCATCAAAGGACAATTTATCCTGCCTCCCAAATAGTAAGGTATCCTTGAAATTCTCAAAGGATTTATGCAAAGAATTCAGGAGCATCAAAGTCTTATCATCATCATCATCATCAATTTCCACTCCCAGGTTCTCAAGATCATCAGTAGCCTTGTTGAATTCCTCAAGTTCTTCAATCAACTCATTCTCTTCATTCATCCTGAATGACATCAGTTTCTGCTTCATGTACAACTTGTTGGTGACAGGCTTAGTCTGATACACCTTCTCCAGGTTACTCCAAACCTCAATGGCAGTCTTCTCCTTGCACACCTCCCTCAGAGGCTTATCCCCCAAGCACAAGATGATTGTGCTATGTGCCTTTTCCAATATTTCTTTTTTCTTACTTGGATTTTCTGATGAAGACGATGGCCATTGATCTTCAGGCTTCAGAGCATTGGCCAGCCCATGATGAGTCAAGAGAGTCTTCATCTTGATCTTCCACAAATCAAAATCGTTTGCTCCAGTGAATTTCTCAAAATACAGCTTGGTAGATGTCATGATTGATGATTAACCAGTCGATTCCTCCTCCTTTTCCCACAGACGGCGCCAATTGTTGTGAAAATGTCCGAGAATGAATCGAACTCAATAAGACTTGAAGTTTTCAGAGCAATTGGAAGAACTTGCCGGATGAACACATTCAACAGAAATAATCAGGAAATCTGAAGAACAAAGCAATTTACGTGGTTCGATCAAATTGATCTATGTCCACGGATGGGGTTGGCTCACTTCACTAAATGATGAATAATGTTTACAGAATACAAGCTTTCTCTCTCTAAGATTTAGAATGAAGCACTCTCTAAAAAAACTGGAATGAATACATATTTATAGATCAGATCCTTAACTGCCTTTGAGCTTTTAACCAATCAACGAGATTCGTATGGTTATAACCGCCTTGAATAACTGTTTCGGCGTCCAATGAGATTGCTCCGCCAGCTGTCCAAATAACCGACTTTATCACTCTGGTGAAGTCGCCTTTGCCATGCTCTGTTTTCATAACTGTCAGCTCAGGATCGCCTTCATGCTGAGTGACTCAGGGAGTAAGTGATTCTCAGCTCAGGATGATCTCTCAGGATTTGCCTTCAGTTCTACTGAGTCTTCAGTGTCTCCACTGATCTGACCACTCAGGATGACATTCAGGATGAGTGTCAGGATCAGAACACTCCTGACTCAAGATCAAGTCTTCGCTCAGGCTCAGGATGCTTTCCTCAGGAATATTCCTTCGGATCCAATACTCAGGATCAGGATTCCTGACTAATCTTAGCTTATCTTTACACTTAACAATAAAAGTAGTTTTCGGATGGAGGAAGTATAAATTAAGATTTGACCCATTTGGATCGACCAGTATAAAATTGATGACTTGATCGACGATATATGTATATTTAAGAATTAATAACGGAAGGCATTTGTTTAGAATTCTTTAATTGAAACGAAAATAAAATTGAATTCTTTTTCCTCCGCTTTTAAATATGTCAGGATGAATAATTATGTTTTATTAGTAGTTATATCATTAGATCATGTTTTAATGTTGAAAGATTAATAATAAAGAAGGTTTTTAGTTGCGGAAATGAAATTAATGATCGATGAGTTGATTATAAGAAAAGAAGAAAAGTAATGAAATGAAAGTAATTTTTTTATTTAAAAGAAAAAAATAGTATTATGAATATTTTTTAATTTCCACTAATATAACTAAGTATAATTACCATCGTTTTTTCAAAAAGCAAACAAAAAAAAAATTGCCCAATTCAAGTCGATGGGACTTCAACCTCTCAAAACTTTTTCAATTTATATAAATTATGAGACAAAAACTGGTGAAATCGTCTCATGCATGCATGTAATGAGAGCATACTAATATATATTCCCTCCATCCCAGAGGTGTTTTCATCTTTGGGATGACACAATTTTTAAGAAAAATGGGATGATGTGTAAAGTTATATTATTAAAATAATAAGATTGGTTAGAATGAATGTAAAAGTAATGACATTTTGTGTAAATATGTGAATATTGTGAGATTAAAGTTAAAGTAATAATTTCTATTTATAGGGTGAGAAAACAATTGTGCGACGGACGAAAAAGGAAAGTGTGAAAACAATTATGGAACGGTATTTTTTATCAAAGTGATAATGAATCATGTCAAATTCATATTTCATCTAACTGTCTCATATCATAAGACGGTTTCACAAAAAATTAACTGAGATTATGAAGATTAATTAAGAATAGTAGACAAAATGTACAAGGTAGGGGGTAAGAGCTAAGGTAGGGTTCAACTAACTGTTGAGTAGGGCTCTTGAAAGAAGTCCGCATGTGGTCCAAATTTGGTTGCTTTTCTTGCACATATATAAAATGGATCATGCAACTGGCCTAGCATAGGCTCTTACATTGACTCAAATTAATGTTTAATAATTCAACAGTTATATCTCCATTATTAATTTTAACATTTTACATATATATGTTAGTATGAAATAAGTAATTCGATTCTACAATACAAGGATACAAAATAAATTGAAGTAATTATTTAAGTAATAAAGAAAAATGGGTATGGTCTTATTGGTCTTTGCTGACCAAAATTCAATAATTCAGTAATAATAGTAATTAATTCCATTGTGAAATTCCATGTCAGATTTTCTCCATCCAGTACTTTTATTTACTTGCTCATTAAATTTGGTCACATTCTCACATATAGAAAAATGTATATTCCTATTTGTGTGTGCGCTCTTAACCTACCTCATTTATGTGTTTTAACCCCCACACACGCCTGTTTATACACATGCATACACACAACTACACTGACATCTGTATTTGTATATACATTACATATCACATACTAACAACATATTTGGATATTATATATAGTACTTTGTTTCATTTAAATTGATGTTTCAACAATATTTTCAAAAAAAAATAAAAATTCACACTCATAAAAGTCAATAAAATATCATTTTTTGTTCAACTCACTCACTCTAAATCTTATTTTGTTAGTGTGAAGATCTCATATGCAACTGTTTTACGGTACACTCACTCAACAGTTGGGGTTGTATACATTGAAAAGTGTGAGTTGATTACACTAAAAAGTGTGGACTAATTATACTGAAAAGCTTACACTATTATCTGTTTTCGATATAAACATTTCAGTGTAATCAACATTCACTTTTAACGGCAAATTGTCTCACTGTGCACCAAATGCACATAAGATTTACTGTTTCTTAATATGTGTATTATTTCACATGTGAAAAATTTTGGAACAAAGAAGGAATATCACATTATTTATTTGTATATATATATATATATATATATTTATATAATAACACCCCCTTCCCCGGAAGAATTATCAAATTAAGTCATTATATATGATAAAAATTGTATGAATTCGAGTTCATGGTGAACTCGATTTGTTATTTATCACTGTTACGTGTATACACAATCACTGTTACGTGTATACACAACCACTGTTACGTATATTCACTATGATTATTATGCATATACACTATTACTGTTAAAAAATCAAGTATATATTTTTATAACAATGGTAGTATATATGATAAAAATTAATACGAACTCGAGTTGATATAAGACATACTCTTGTTATAAAATATACCTTCTTAAAATGAAAATAAAAAAAAGGAAAGGAAAGGGGGATCAGGGGGGCTAACGATTTGTGTACAAGAAAAAGAATTTAATTATTGTGAAATATAATGCAACAATTGTGAAATCCGTTCATATCCCGATACCGTCTTTGGATCAAATTTCTGAGTTATAAAGAAAATACAAATGTAAATAAATAAATTTGTAGGCTCAGATTATTGACCCTAGCTTTTTTGGGAAATATATTGTTCTTGAAAATGTTGGATATTCTCTTTAGAAATTTTTACAAATTTTTGATTAAAAAATTTGAACACATTTTTATTTTTACACTATGTTCGGCAAAAATATCAAAAAAAATAAAAAAAAGTTTGAAAAAATTCAGGAACAAAAAACAGTATATTTGTATTTCTAGAAAAGGCTTGGGCCAAATTTGTATACTAGCCCAGTGAGTCGTACAATTAAAATTTGGGCCGAGAACATGTTCTTTCTGGTATTGGGCTTCAGCTCAAAACATTGGCCCAAGACTCAGTTAAAAGCCTGGAGGCGATTACAGGCTGTCTCAAATACAGAACTCGGCACAAAACATCAATTTAAGGCCCGATCATATACCACTCCAAACTTTTTAAGTACACACACCCTATTAATTACACTCTACGCTTCAAAATTTTAGTCAGCATTTCGAGAAAAATGTGTTGAATATTTATTGGGAAAATTCTCAAGGTTCGGCAAATATTTGTCGAAATCTGACAAAAATATATCGAATACATTAGGACCAGACTATATACACCTACATACTTATTAGATACACACTCTCTTAATATACATATTTTATTTTTGAAATATTTTTATTAAAAAGATAACTAAATTTCGACAAATATTTATTAACAAAAAAATTTTGAAATTTTTCCACACATATTTTTGTTGAAATGTTGAATAAATTTTAACAACAATATTTCAAAAATAAATAAATATAATTTTTAGTAGGGGTATCTAATAAAAATGGAGGGGTATATAGTTGAGCCCAATACATTAATAAAGTAGGAGTATGTATTAAGTTTGGAAGAATATATATAATGAGGGCCATCAATATATTTTAACTAGGCCAAAGATAGATTGCGCCCAATTACGGCCCATTTATAATAAGAGGCCCGGATTACACTTACATTTGATATTGACGAGGAACATGTGATGTGAAGTTTTGATGATGCGCAACATTAAGAGAAATGTTTATTCAGCTGCCTCTCGCTTTTTGTCTTTTTTAAAGAAAGTTTTTATATCAAAATCTAAATTTAATTAGTTGTATCATAATAAGACTCCAATTAACAATAGTCTCAAGTTAAGATTATATTTTTTTTTTCTCAAATTTGAGATCACTGTTTTTAGAACCGGACCGGCCGGTTCAACCAGGAACCGGTTTCGGAACCAATCCAGTTATACCCAAAAAATTATTTTTACGGTTGAACCGGTCAAAACGGGTGTGAACCGGTCAAACCGGCTATTTTTAAAAAAATTGTATTAATATTTTTTTTTTTATTCGTCTTCCTAATTCTAATCAAACCAAAACCAAAAGCCAGAAACTTACTTTCCATTAAATAAAAAATAAACGGCTGAAGAACTAAAAAGAAAATAAAGAAAATCTACTTTGATTGAGTTATTTGTCTTTTTTGTATTGTGTTGTTATTTTAAGACACTATTGTATTTATTTAATTTTTATAAGTGGATATTTATTTAATTTAATATAGAAAATATTAAAAAATAGGTATAAATTATTTAACGGTTGAACCGTGAACCTGTGTCTTGCCCGATTTGACCACCATTCCGATTATTAAAAAAACACCGTTTGAGATGTATACGTGAATGAGAGAAAGAAAGTGAATTCAGATTTTTTATATAAAAAAAATAAAGACCGTGTAAGGGATATAAAAAAAATAAAAAATAAAATCAATCATTATACACGTGAGGGTTTATTTATATAATTAGTATCCAATTGAAAATAAAAAGATAGAATGAAAATATAGGAAAGGGAAGAGGGACACAGTCGTCGCCTGATTGAGATTGCTATCGTAAGGTTGGTTTAGTTGGGTAGGGGGCAACTTGTCCCAAGGAAAAAATACCATTACCCCACAATATATTAAAGGACATTTATTATTTTATATGTTATTTTCCTCCTTCATAAAGCACTGCTTTTCTAAATTCATTTTCAGTTATATCTGAAAATTGAGGGATATTGGGGAAAATATCCACCGACAAAATGGGTGGGGTGCTACAAGGAAAAGCAATTTCTTTTTTCTACGGTAACAAGGAATAACGATATTGAAATATTGTCATGGATATGAAATGAATTATCTGGGCACGCGAACCAAGAAAAAGTAAGTATGTAAGTGTAAAATTAAATAATAAAATAAGAAAAAATACACTTTACTGACTTTTGTGAGTGTATAAATTTTTTTTTTAGATATGTAAAAGAAGAGTTGGGACGTCCAAATAAAAAAAGTATGAAAGTAGTTTTGGGACGGAGGGAGTATATCATTAACTTAGTAACTATTCATTTCTTTTATTGGTTAAATGGAGAGTATTCGTGGGCCAAAAATAATTGCATTTTAGCAATTAACTTTTAATTTCGAAATACGTTTGAAGATCAATTTTAAGCGGCCTTTAAAACATGAATCGCTAATATGAGCGACCGCCGTGAATCGATCGATAATTTATTTAAGGTCAATAATTTATTTAATGCGACCCATGTTTGTATATAAGCCTTAATGGGCCTATATAAATATTGAGTATAATGCGTCGGGAGAAAATCGTACCGCCGACCTTCGGATTATCCAGAGGAGACGTGTCCCCCTGCATACTTGTTTTTTTTTTTTTTTGTATGTATTTTATTGTATATAACTTTATATCGAATCACGTTTTCTTTTAAATCAAATTAATTCTTTTGTTTCTAATGCGTTTATATAAATGTTTTTACAAAATAAATTTCATTTTGTAAATTTAATATTTTACGCCACTATAAATATTTTATTTGTTAGTTTTTTTATTCTTTTAATTGTATATAAGTTCAAATGAATCATATTTTTTTGTAATTCATCAGATTAATTAACTCATTTTGTGTGTGTGTGCGCGCATGACTGTGGACTATTTATAGAAAGGTAAAAATTTAGCAATCGTCTTAGATGGTCGCTAAATACACGCTTGTGGTCGCAAATTGGGCCAGCCATTAATGTCAAACCCATTTTCGATAAGTGAATTTTTAAAATTTAATTTAATGACCACCTAGGCGATTGATAAAGTATCAGTCAATTTAATACCCAAAACTATTTATGAGACATGGGTCAAAGTGGTGATTAATCGTTAATTTAAAAACTCCATCTTGGAGTTCAGATTTAGCGACCGCTTAGGCAATCACTAATCCGGTTTTTCGACTTTGATACCACCTAGACAATCGCTAAACCAGTTAATTTTGGGATCGCATGTTAAGGTGGTCCATTTTGCGACTGATAATGTAGGTGATTGCTAATTTTCAGATCTTGTGACTATTGATCATTGATTGTAAATCGATCTCTAATTCATTTAATTAGAGATTGATTTGAAGTCGGTCTCTAATTCTGATCGTTAGAATGCAATTTTTTTGTAGTGGACTTCAGTTTTATAATAATCAAAATTGCATTAAAATAATTCAAAAACTCTTATTTAAAGTAGCTAACTAGAATTTAGGGGGGAAAAAAAGAATTTTAGGCAAGTAATTAAAATTTTAATGAAATTCTAAACTACATAAAATATAAAAATAACAATAAATAATTCAAATACAATTTTATATTATATGGTGACTCGGATTAGTGAAATTTTAATTAGTTGACTCTTTTATTTTATTAATTATTCATTTAAACTACGAAATATTTATTTGGGCTAAGTTAACACAGTTTCAATTAACAATGTAAATATTCATCTAAAATACTAGCACAGTTTCATTTTACAATGTAACTTGTGCAAATATTCATTTCATTAAATTCAGTAAAGCAATTAGAGTGGTGAAATGATCAAATTCTTAATCAGATATACGTTTAGTAGGTGACAATTGGGACTTGCCGTATATTTTAAAATACTAAAATTAACTTCTAAAATTATTTTATTTTTAAAATTAATTTTCATAATTTTTAAAAGTAGGTGATTTTATAGATTATTTTTAAGTGATTGCAAATGACACTTGCAGACACGTTTTTCTATCATTACGAATCAATTTCTATCTAAAGATTTTACCTTAGATAAACTATAAGAATCTGATTTCTTTCTCTTGTTGATCAGCGTGTTTGGTATAATTGTAATGAACGAAAAGATAATAGAATTGGAAAAGATTTTGAATAAAAGTCATATTTAGGGGTGTACATAACCGAAAATTGAACCGAAATATAAATTCGGTTCGATTATCGTAATATTCGGTTCGATTTCGATTATCATATTTTTTAATTTCGGTATTCAATTCGATTCGGTTATGAACCATAATTATTCAGTTAACCAAAATCCAAACCGAAATAATTATATATTTAATAAGTAATATATATATTTAATAAATAATATTTATATTTAATAAATAAAAAATAAAAATCATAACCCTAAATTCTAATCTAAGTGCACTGTGCGTGTGTGGGTTTCAATTCATTTCTTCCTAATTTATGCATTGTTATTTATTTATTTGTTTTTGGATAAAAATAACAAAATTTCAGTTCGATTTGGTTCGGTTTATATTCGATTTTATATACATTTGATTTGGTTTTGGTTTGTTTTACCTTAATTCAGTTCGGTTTTCGGTTTTCATAATTCGGGTCGGTTCGGTACCGAATCGACAGTTCCACACCCCTAGTCATATCTCTCAAATAGGTGAATTATGATAGATTACTTAGTATTTTAGAAATTAAAATTATAATAGAGTCAATTTAAACGCGCACTAAGACTATAATTACTATTATTCATCTAAAAAAATTTCCATAGAAATACCATTTTAAATTTAGGGCTCATTTGGTAGCTTAGAAAAGGCATGAAAAAAACGGTTTCTTATGTTTGGTAGACAATAAAAAAATTTCAAGGAGGCCCGTTTAATGTCTAGCCCATAATATGTTTTCTTGAAACCACTGTAGCTCTTTAGAAACTAGAACATGACTCTAGAGTCCGATACATTTTCATGGCTCATTTCCTCCCCATATTCTCCCACCTCACCGAGGCTTCCGGGCACGCAGCGGCGCACCAGATCGGCGGAGACGGCGACGCGGCGGCGGTGGCGCACGGGCGACAGCGACGCGGCAGCAGAGACAGCGGTGGCGTACGGGCGACAGCGATGCGGCGGCGATGCCGCTAATTATTTCTTTCAATTGGCCGATTTCTCTGCTGTGAACAAGGATGTGCAGTGATTTCTTCCCAATCGGCGACAGCTTCCGGGTGTGGGCTTCTTCAATTCGTCGCGCACGGAGGGCGATTTCATGATTTCCGCTTCAATTGGTGGCTGCGCGGTGGTGCGATTTCTGGTAATGCGGAAACGGTTTCCGATTGCACAATTTGTTTACTCTCTACCAAATAAAATTTTTATTTTCCCAGTACGATTTACCAAACATAAAAAAATAAAATAACTTATGACAATATATAATGTCCCGATTTTGGACCATTTTCTTGAAAGGCCTACAAAAAGCCCATAAGAAATTATATTTAAAAAATAAAAAGATATTGTCAGGACATTTCCCCTGCAAACCTGTCTTGTATTAGTAATTATACTTCATTTGTCGGTGAAAACCTTGTTGCACAGAAGCAGCTCATTCTTTGCCTGACTTCTTTTCTAAACAGTAAATGTCTTACTTATTGCCAATAAATTCTACAATATTCATGACAGATTTCTACACCTCAATTATGGCAGAAAATCAATAAATTACTAAGCAGTTGTCATTACAATAATTTAGAGGATGATTATAAGAATTTAAGTAATACTCCTCCTTGAATAATTAAGTACACATGCAAACAAGAATAATCAAATAAATAAAAGACAAATTCTTGTAAATATATATATATACGCCAATCCATTATACATATTACTTTCAGAAAATCTCATTTTTCGATTTTCCTTTTTTCTCAAAAAAAAAAAAAAAAACACAATTCACTCACCATCGAATTATGTTACACCATTGCTTAAAAACTCGCCCAGAGATTATTAATTAGATAGCTCTGGTGGTCGCTTTACTCATAAAAACTCCCATCTTCCATTCCCTTTCTCTCTCTGACTCTCTCTCTCTCTCTCTTAAGTACAAATACCGAAGCTGCTAGGACGAGAGCCTCTTCAAAACAACGCCCTCATTAAGTATGGATAATTAATTAAATATATAATTAATTAAGCCCTCTCTTTGTCTCACTAAACTATATATATATATATATATATATATAAGAATTAAAAGTTACTAGAAATTAATATAATAATAATAATGATGATTAGCGGAATTGGGCGCCGGAAAAAGTCTGACCGAAAGACCAGCCGGGATGAGCGACGTTGTAAGAGGTGAGGGAGCGGCCGTCGCTGGTGGTGACCCTGAAAGACAAGCTTTGGCCGTTGAGGTAAGCATTGCTCTGCCAATTTTGGCCCCAATTTCTGGCCATGGGTTGCCACCCAGTTCGTGATCCTTTGATGTAAACCGACTGCACATCGCCGGCGCCCCCCACGTTTGTCACCAACACCAGGTTGAAGAATGCGTGCCCGTTTATCGTGAACCTGATTCCGCCTCTTCTCCGGCATGGTACTCTGCATTTATTAACTCTCTAAATTTTATAATGGTCTAAAGGAAATTAATTATATAATATAAGGATAGGAATAGATTCGTATGCAGTTCACTTTTTTAAAGTTAGACAAAATACTACTGAAAAATTAAACAATTTTTTAGCCAGTCGTGTACCTGGTGCATAGGAGATTCACTCGTAATAAATGCCTCTGATTTTTAACCAATTTGTCTAAAAATAATAAAACTAGCTGACGTGGACACCAGTTTTTTATTTTTTTAATTACACGAGGTAAATTCAGTTTTTTTTTTTTTTTGACTGCGAGGTAATAAAAAGTAAAATGCAATATCAATTTGTATGAAAAATTGAATTTTGTCTTTTTCTTCAATCTTAATTTCTTTCTCCATGGATTCTTCCTTTCTGGGGAATTGAGTGGATAAAACATCATAAAAAAATCTGAAGAATATAGTATATAGTATAAACAACAAAATTTGATTTCTAAAACAATATTATATAATGAAATTGCATCAATTAAAGTATAGCCAAAGTGATGTGAGTATATAATGTCACATGAATTTGAATTTGAAATAAAGTTAATTACCTTCGATAGAGGACAGGCACAACCCCGGCCCGATATTGGGCGATGTGTAGAAAAACGGGCTGGGCGAGATCGAAGTGGTGGTTGGGAGGGGCGCACCAGCCCCCCGGCGGGCAGAAATTGGTGGCGGTGACGGTGATGGAGCCCCGGAGACAGGATCTATCATTCACACATACCAACTGAAAACATGCTCCACAGCTTAGTCCATTGTTGAACAACGCTGTGCTCAATGCTGCTGTATCTGTTCCATACCCTGTGCTGTACAGGTTTCCGTACCCACAAGCCCCACCTATTTTTTCACTTTTTATTAATCAATCAATTAATTAAAATACTACTATACTCACTGTCCCCCAATTTAATTTAATTACATACTCCCTCCATCCACGATAAATGGTCCACGTTGCCTTAAACGGTCGTCCACAATAAATGGTCTACTTACCTAAAATGAAAACTTACAATCATTATTTTCATTTTTTTATATACATATACTCACTTTTACCCATCACATCAAGTATTTTTTTAATAATTAAATATTTTTTATACTAATACACTCACTTTTACACATCAACATCAACTTTTCTTAATAACCGTGAATTACCAAGGTAATCCAATTTTTGTGGACGGAGGGAGTATTAATTTTACTACTAAATAATTAATAAATAAATTCACATAATAATGTACGTACCCATTGTCCCGGAGGCATCGCCTCCGCCGTAGAAGGTGGCACGAGCATTAATCCAGCCGCCGTAGTATCCGTACGCAGATGATGTCCACGACAGCAATCCCACCAACAAAAGTGTCAATTTTGACATTTTAAAAAAAAAAAAAAAAAATTCCCTGCAACAAGAATTTTTTCGTTTAGCATAAATAGTACTAGCTAAATCAACATTTAATTTACAAAAGAAAAGATAACAATGATTTTGTACTTGGATGGAACTTTGGGGATTTCAGTTTGTGAGGGAATGAGGAAAGTGTTTGATGGGAATAAATAGAGGAGTAGAAGTGAGACGCAACATGTGATAAGTTCACCTGTTGCATGGGTCCATATATATTACAACTTTTTCTTTTTTTATATATATAACTTTTGAGTAAACGAAAATAAATTTTTTTTTTTTTGGAATAGTGATTATATATTGAATTTTCTTTTATATAAGGACATGAAATGTAGATAACGGAATATGAAATGGAAACGAACAATGAATTCTGTTATTTTAACAAAAGTCAAAGGTCAACAATTCAATCACGCTACTTAACCCACCTTTAATTACGGAGTCCCACACCTCGTATTTTTTTTTATTATTATTTTTAATAATGTGACGAAAATGTGTAATATATTTAAGTATCAATTAAAATTGAAATACCGAATCTTTGAAAAAGAAGAGCACTTAAAGCTTAATTGAGGACAGCAGAAAATTGGAGCCAAAATACAGAAAAATATAAAACAGCTGGTTTCCAATAAAAACGAGACTTTTGTTAGATTTCACGTATATGTTTGATTTGAAGATTAAAATTAATCATATATATATATATATATATATATATATATATATATATATATTGTGTAAATAAATATCCTTCAAAACTAATATTATCAAATTTATTACCTTCTTATTAACACAAATTCTTATGTAAAATGGTTTTATAGTTATATGATCCTGCATAATTTAACACTAATTTCTTTTAAAACGATAAATATTAATTCTTGCACGGGACCCCTTCTTCAAAAACAATTAGGAAAGAAAGAAAGGAAAATTTGATTTATACTTTTGTTACGGAACTTGGTTCGTTGCTAATTTTAGCCAAGACGAGCTTTAATTGCAAAATGTTGGCCAATTTAATAAACCAAACATACGCACTAAAAATTAAATTAGGATAATCCACCTCACTTATTTTCAAAATCCACCTAATTCAGAGTATATTTTAGAGCCCAAATTGAAGTATTAGATTAAAGCCTAATTTTCTGATATCAATCATTAGTTCAAATTTTAATTTTCCACTTTATGTAAAATTATTTAGGGAGGGTGAATAATTTTATTATTTAACGAAAATAGCAATTTACAAGTTCCAAAATATCCTTAAATTTACACGAGAAAATATCATTACTTTTGGGTCCATAGTACACACGGTCCACCTCGTGATATCTTACTCTAAAATTTGCAAAATTACCTTTTAAATTCCTGTTCATTTCTCAATTGTCTTAAAAACGTGCATATTTTGAAATGTGCAAGATTCTACGGCCGGAAGCAAAGAGTGTATTATTATACCTGCAGAAGCAAGAAATAAAGTTGGGATGAATTTCTTGAAATGGTGCATCGTTTTCTTGATGTAAGTTGGTATTTATTTTTCTGACAAGTTGTGTTGGGCTGACAGTTTTCATTAGCAAAGAAAAACATGGGATAGTTAATGTGGTTGTAATTTAGTTATGCAACGAAAAATGTGTGCACATGGATGGGGTCCTAAGTAGACAAGAGCAGTGCTTCTTTTAAATGCGTTGTAGACTGGACTATGATTTGATTAGTGCATATATCATCCACATATCTCTCTAAATATAAATAAATAAATAATGCTTTACGATATTTTGTCTATGTATTTAATTAAGATTATACAGTTTTGAGGTGGGCGACGTTAGCAAAGCACCACATGATAATTAGGTTTTTCCTTCTTTTTTTTTTTTTTTTGGATTATGATAAATCAATTTGATTAACTGAAATTATTATTATTATTTGTGACATATTTATGTAAAAAAAAAAATTATATACTCCTTTTGTTCCAAGATAAATTTCACACTTTCCTTATATGGATGTCCCAGTTCTTTCTTCACACTCAAAAAAGAAAACAATCTACACTCACAAAAGTCAATAAAGTACAACTTTTTATATTTTATTATTTAACTTCACACTCACATATTTTATTTTTTCTTAATATGCGTGAAACTCCAACTATGAAAAAAATTTTGGGACGGAGAGAATAGCATTTTAGGACCACATCAACATTCACGACGGTGACACCTTCACTTGTACTTTGTCCTTGCTTCACAAGGTCACACTGCTCACAAGTCTCCTCATTAATATATATATATATATATATATACTACTTCTGTACATAGAAAATGAGTTCATTTATTTGTACATAATTTAATACTTCAATATATTGGAGGATATTAGGAGATTTTGTGAGATTTATTTATTCATGAAATGATTGCTTATAAAAAGTATATTATATGTATTTTTCATAAATATTCTATTTATTTATAATGGATTTCACAATATTTCGTAATATTATCCGACATATTATATTAAATTACGTATAAATAAGTGAGCATATTTTTTAGGAGGAGGGATTATATATATGCTCTAAACTAAATAAATCATATTGTTATATAGAATTGAGGCACTCAATTACGATTTCGAATCTTACTCAACTTGACTTAAAATTCTATATTCCTAAGAATTTGTTGTATATAAAAAAAAAAAAAAAAAACACGTTCATGTTTGTTAGCTACATATTAAGAGATTTTAAAAAATAGGCATCATATAAAATGATTTTTTTTATCGTGAAATTTGTTTGCATTTTAAGTTATATTTTAATAATATTAAAGATTTCATCAATAAATTTTAATTAGATTGAAAGCAATACTATCTCTGTCTCACGTCTTTCTCCCAAAAAAATTGGGCACACAATTTAAGAAAGATATGAAATATGTGAGTGTGAAGTTAAATAATAAAATATAAAAAGTATATTTCATTGACTTTTGTGAGTGCAAATTATTTCTCTTTTAAGATGTGAAAAAATTGAGACATTATAAAATATAAAATATGGAAAAAAGAGTTAGGAGAGAGGGAGTACTATTTAATAAAAATTAATTAATATAATTTTGAGTTGTCTTTGAACTGATTTACAAATCATTATTCTTCAAAATATATACTACTCCCTTCCACTAAAAATAAGTTTACTTGTCTTATTCGTCCGCCATGCACCAAAAATATATTTATTAACTATTATTTTATTATTAATTTCATAAACTATTATTTTATTTATAAATTAAATGAATCTTATTACATCCTTACTTTATTTATTTTTTCTTAAATGTCCAGCCCAATGTGCAATGTTTTATTGGAGAGAGTGAGTATTCACTTTATTAACATATGATGTAAAAAATATAAAACATAATCTCTCCATCACAACTCTTTCTCCACGGCAGTGACATAACTTTAAAAAAAAATTGAAAATGTAAATGTAAAATTAAATATATATATATATATTATCTATGCGTATGAATTATTTTTTCTTTAAAATATGAAGAAAAAAATTGGTACGTCTCGAATAAGAAAACTTAGAAAAAAAATTGAGAGTGGGAAGTAATTATCATCATCACCAAATAAAACCTAACACCAAATTGTGGAGTTTAGGTCCGTATGACCTATTCCGAGATCCGGGTACAAAATCAATAGACCCATATGGATTCGGTTCACACACCAACCGGCATTTACAGACATTTCCTTCAAATATGTTGGACTTTAGTGTAGTTGTGAACTTTTGTGATGGTGAATTCCTACATACTGCAACAAACTTAAAAAAGAAAAAGAAAAAGAAAAATTATACGAGACCGTCTAATGACATTAATGTACTTATTAATAATAAATTATTATTTTAAAAATAATAAAATTTTAATAAAAAGTGATGTCACATTTAACTAAAATATTTTTTCTTTTCAATTTTTATCACTTTTATATATTAGTAATAATTTTTATGAATAAGTGCAGGTCTCGTGATATGAGATGGTCTCACATAAAACTTATTAAAAAAAAATTATATTTTCAATGTGATAATATTATATGCATGGACCTAAAAAATTTAAAGATCACAACCACCTGAAGATTTCTTTTAACATGGATAGATTTTGGTGTCCAAACCCCAAATTAATACCATGATATATAGTTGGATATATACATTCTTGTTATAACTACATCTCTCTAACTATTTGATCAACGATTAACGTTTTATTCATCATATTAAAAATCGTAATTAGATTGAACATGCGCGAAATGGCCTTATAAATGAGACGGTCCTCCATTTAAATAATTACAACCCCGCATACATGCTCATGAATCATATAACATAAATGTGAATGCAGGTCTTATATGCAATTTGTGCACGATACATTTAATTAACAGTTGATGTTGTTCACAATGAAAAGTGAGAGATGATTGCACTAAAAAATATGAATTGATTGCGCTGAAAATTTTATACTGTTATCAATTTTCAGTGTAAACTTTTCAAAATAATCATCTATCACTTCACAGTATAATCATTTCTCACCTTTTAGTATAAATAATTTTAAATATTAAATAAATGTACCGTGCACCAAATTAAATGCATATATATGAGACTTAGTCGATATAAATAAACGAAATTCGACTGATATACGAGAGACGTTTGTCTCGTATTTAAATACACAAGATGAGAACTAATTGTTGGTTGTGGTGGAATAGTATGAAAGCGTGATATTATTCTTGTCAATGGTCAAGACATTATATATCGGATAATATAATTAATTAATTAATATTACCTCAGAAGAATAAAGCTTCAATTTGCTCCCTTTCAAATGCTATTCGGATATCAATTAAAGATCACATGCGTTACGTTGACAAAAATAAATAAAAACTCAAGCGTAACTATCAAAATTGCGACTCCTCCCACTTTTCAAATCTTAAATTTCACACACAACATACTGTTAACATATGGGGTATCTCTCTTATACACCAATTACACCGTATAATTCAAATTCATTTTTAAAAAGTTGTACAATTTATTATTGAAAAGTTACACAAATTATGTCAAATCAAAGTGTGATAATGATTGATTTTATAGGTATAATAGATATTTTATGAGTGTTGTGTTGGAAAGAGTAATAATAGATTTAATAGGTATTTTTAGGTATGGATTGAGTTTAGGATGTGAAATCCGGATGTTACATCCCAAACTCGTGTAGAGACGTGATCGCAAAGTCATCCGTGCTAGTCCCAAAACAAACATACCCTTAAAGATACACTTTTCAGTAATAACATGTTTAACTTTTCAGTAGTATTTTGTGTAACTTTTTAAAAATGAATTTGAGTTGCACGGTGTAACTGGTGCATACAAGACTAAGTCTAACATATATCCTCAAGATAGTCATTAATATCATATTCAATTATTTATCAATTACTTCATTTATCCATTAAATTATTTTTTATTTTCTTTTTCTGTTTATCCAAAAAAAAAAATTCTTCTTTCTAAATTTGAAAATAATTCACTCACAAATAAAAATTTGAGCTCCACAATATTTTCATTTTTTCCTTACTTTATCTATCATTTTAATATAATACTAATTTTCATTAAATCTCATGTCACTTGACAAATGGGAAATAATTTGGTGAACGGGGAGAGTATTAATTTGATTAATAACATTCAACAATACGCTAAGGGTGTGTTTTGTTTTATGGATAAATCCCGCCAAAACACACCACCAACCAAACGTTTAAGTTGAAGAATAGGATGTTTAATTGCTGTATATATTAATATATATGTTCCACGAACTAATTTATTATTGAAATGTGACTATAACATAATTCTTGAAATAGCTTCAATCATAATTATCGTCTAGAATATATAGGATATCTGATGAAAATTGGACTCCTCCCACTTTCCAAATCTAAAATTTCACACACAAGATACAACTCATTATATTGACATGCATTTATTTATGTATTGGTATAATATGAAGTACTATTTATATGCCCAAACCAAATTAAATTGAAGTAACCAGACAAAGAATTAGCTAGGTGACGAAATTAAATCGACTTATGTGTGTCAGTCAGTGTGTGCAAGGGTAATCTAGATTTAAGGTATATATCTTTTTAATGATTGAAATGTTTTGTCACATTTGTATATATGCAATTGATTTTGTTGATTAATTGTTGTATCATATGACAAGCTAGAATGCACTGTTATTTTAGTGAAGGGGTACTGTTATTCGTTGCCAAATGTTTAAATATGTTGGAAATGGTGCATCATTCATTGCTATAGTCACTGCATGAACAAGAATTTTGTATGCATATTTGTGAATTAATAATTTTATTTTGGGTGATTTACGTATAGGTTCAAAAAGTCACTATATTTACAAATAAATTCATAATATTTGCACAGAAATACTTTTTTTTTCTGCACCGAAGTATATTTTTTTCTACACAACATCTATTTATAAATATAGTGACTTTTTTAAACTTATATAAATCACCTTTTTATTTTACCTAAGTGCATCATTCATTTACCGAGATATAGTCGCTGCATGAACAAAAATATTTTATGCATGTTTGTGAATTAATTATTTTATTTTATTTATTATACATGCTGATATCTTATTGAAGAGTATGTATTATGTGAAAGTAGTTCATATCATGAATCACTTTCAA
>JAPKLY010000532.1:0-60117 GCA_026898435.1 Prunella vulgaris
AATCTGTTTTTAGAAAGAAAAAAATTTGTGCCTTTTATCTAATCATTTACAGATATGTCTTCCTACAAAAAGAGTGGATCCAAGACAAGGAAGTTGCCTGAATTCTCCATAGAGGATTATGACTACTGGAAATTCAGAATGGAGAATCATCTTGGAGCCATTCATGATCGGATGTTAGATGTTCTGGAGGAAGGGTCAATCAAGTTCTTCTGGGAAGGAGTAAGCGATGGCAAGACTCCAGAAGCTGAAATCAGTGAAAGAAGGAAGACAGAGAAGAAGAAGAGTGAACTAAACGATGCTGAAAGGAAACTCTTCAACCTCGATCAAGTGGCCAGAACATAAATCATTGAGACACTCTCCAAAGAATATATAGAGAAAATCAAGACGTGTAGAACTGCTAAGGAGATGTGGGAGAAACTCTCCTTGATGTGTGAAGGGACAGATCAAATCAAAGAGAACAAGCTTCAAGCTATTTTACATACCTTTGACACATTTAAAATGAAAGCTGATGAAACCATTGATCAGCTAGATATGAGGCTGAAAAACATTCTGAATAAGGCAAGCTCCTTAGGAAAGGATTACTCGGAGAAAGAGATTAATAACAAAATTTTGAGATCTCTTACTCCAAGATGGAAAGTGAAGGTGACAGTAATTAAAGAGACAAAGAATTTATCTGAGATGAGTCATCATACACTGCTATCTCATCAGAAGGCACATGAGTTCGATATCCAAGAAGAAGATCAAGAAGATGAGACTCCAACTTCATCAGTCACAAAGAATGTTGCTTTCTCTGCTGCAGCTGATAGTCAAGAGAAGTCCTCTGTTCCAGAGGACATGAGCTTAAAGGAGCAACTTGCTTTATTGACCAAGAAGTTTGACAAGATGTCAAACAAGTTTCAGAAGTATAGATCTCATTGGAAGAAGAATAAGAGTGATTCTTCCAGAAGATACCAGAAGTCATCTGATGCCAAAAGATCATCAGATGAACAAGAGACCAGATATAAGTCTCCAGAGAGAAGGAGGGAACCAAGTCCCAGAAGAGGAGGAGATGGTGTTTGTTTCACTTGCCACAAGCCAGGACATCTCAGTTATGATTGTCCTCAGCTTACCCCAAGGGAGTGAGAAGAGAAGAGGATCAAGAGAGATCGCAGGTTCGCTGATAATAGAGCTCTGCTGGCAGAGGAGGAGAAGCAGGACATCAGCTCATCCTCATCCTCATCTGATTTTGAATCAGAGGATGATATTTGCCTCATGGCTAAGGTAGAAGAGGTAAATTCTCCTACCCCCTCTATTAGTTCATCTTGCTTCTCTACCTATTCTATGGAGTCAGATATACACAAGTTGTTACCTGATCTCCAATCCTCCTTAAAAGTCTGTTCTAAGCTGGAAGAGGAGAACTCAAATCTGAAAGCTGAAGTTTTAAGCTTGAGACAAGATCTGGAAAGTGCTAGACTACCAGTGATATCCTATGACTCACAAGCTAACAAGTCTGCTGACTTAATAGCAAAATGTGAGGAACATGAGAAGCTGATAGAAAAACTACTTTCTGAGAACACTGTCTTAAGTGAAGAACATAATCTAATGACAGCTAAGTTCGATGAACTCTTCAAGCAGAATGAACTGATAACCAAAAATTCACAGCAGGTTCAGCTGAAAATGGATCAGCTGACTAAAGCAAAAAGTGTCGTGTCTGAAATAGCTGAGTCCTCACAAACTGTGAATGATAAAATGGGTCTTGGTTATCCCAAACCCAAACCACAAAAGAAGAAGAAAGGTGACAGTGGATTAATTAGGGATCCTCGAAAGGGTAAAGGGCCAGCTGAGCCTGCATCTGGATCAGAAGGGCAAAAGAGCAGAGGGACAGAAAAGGCCCCAGCTGGACAGAAGACCTCCAGAGCTCAGAAATCTGCTGGTGATCAAAAGGTTTCAGCAGAGCAGAAGAGTACTAAAACTCATAAGCCTGCTGACAATCAACATAAGTCCAAAGCTCAGAAGCCTCGAGATCAGAAGAGGAATCCAAGTCATAGCTCAGCTAAGACAAGGAGACCTCAGCAGGATTAGCAGAGGAATGATAAGCCTGGGTCATCTCAGCAGAGTAAACCCAAGCGAAACAGACCTCAGCCCTGGGTTACTTTTAATGTAACCAAAGTAGGCAAGCCTTCACCGGCTAAAGTTTATGAGTCATTCGGATGCTCAAGCCGAAATTATCCTTTTGAGCAACTCACCTACAAACCTGCTGTTATCACTCATCGTCCCAGAAAAGATCCTCTGAGGGAGATGATTTTTGTGGATAAGTATGGTAGAAGGTTGAGATCTCCTAAACCTCATAAGGATGATCTCTACCTATGGATCCAGAAAGTCTATACTAACCAATCAGGACCCAAAGATAGGGTACCTAAAGCCTGAGTTTTAATTTCAGGTAAACTCTAGCCCTATAGAAAGAGGAGAAGCCAAGGGCCATGTCTGGTACATTGATAGCGGTTGCTCGAAGCACATGACCTTTGAGAAGCATCTTCTCCAGAACTTTGTAACACTGGATGGGCCTAGAGTTGTGTTCGGTGACAACAATTTTGGAGTCACCAGAGGTGTAGGCACCCTGCTGATCAAAGGAACAAGAGTTGAAGAAGTCTACTATGTATAGGGACTCATGCACAATCTTCTGTCTGTATCCCAATTCTGTGACAAGGGATATTCAGTAAGATTCTCTAAGAACTCTTGTCTTGTTATTAATGATTTAAATGAGCAGGTGCTACTAACTGGCCTCAGAAGAGGTAATATGTATCTTGCAGATTTTGCAAGCTGTCCAGCTGATTCATGTTTGGTTGCTAAAAGCTCACTAGAGATCAGCTGGCTCTGGCACAAGAGGTTATGTCATCTGAACTTCAAGACTCTCAACAAGGTTGCAAGGAAGGGTCTAGTCAGAGGTCTACCAAATGAGGTGTTTGCATCTGAGCAGAAGTGTGATGCCTGTTAGAAAGGAAAGCAGACTAAAGCCTCATTCAAAGATGTGCAGAGTACTTCAACAACAAAAGCACTCCAGCTGCTACATATGGACTTGTTTGGACCTGTCTCACCTCTTAGTTTCAGTGGAAGAAAGTACACACTGGTGATTGTTGATGACTATACAAGATTCACTTGGGTAGTGTTCTTGTTCAAGAAGAATGAGACCATGGTAAAGATGTTGGAGTTGTTCAAGAGGATTCAGAAGGAGCTGGACCTCAGCATAGTCAGAATCAGAAGTGATAAAGGTACTAAGTTTCTTAACTCTGTTATTTCTGACTATTGCAGGGATAATGGTATTCAGCATGAGACATCAGCTGCCAGAACACCTCAGCAGAATGGGTTAGCTGAGAGAAGAAACAGAACCCTCAAGGAAGCAGCAAGGACTATGTTAGCTGAATACCAGACTCCTCAAAGGTTTTGGGCAGAAGCCATCAACACTGCTTGCTTCATCCAAAATAGGTGTCTACCAGTCAAGAGACATGGGAAGACTCCTTACGAAATGTACAAAGGTAAAACCCCTAACCTTTCCTCTGTCCATACTTTTGGGTGTAGGTGTTTCATCCATGACAATGGAAAGACTAAGTTAAAAACTTTTGATGCTAAGGTTGCTGAAGGAATATTCTTAGGATATTCTGGAAGTAGCAAAGCCTATAGAGTCTTTAATAAAGTCTCTCTCTGTGTGGAAGAGACACCCCATGTTGTATTTGATGAATCTTTTCATGAGTACAGCAAGGAGAAGCTAGCAGAAGAGGTGGATCAGCTGAATCTGTCAGATAAGCCAGATCTGATTAAGGTAGTAGTACCTAGGATAGAATCAGACTCAGATTCAGATGATGAGCCCAAATCAGCTGGTAAGTCCTCATCAGCACCAGGTGATGGCATATTGACTCCTGACACTAACCAAGGGGGAATTTCAGACAAAACCCAAGAGGAGCAGACTATGGCACCTCAAAGGGGAAAGAAGACATTGTCTGATTTCCCAGCGGAACAGATTCTAGGAGATCCAAGTGTAGGTGTTCAGACTAGAAGAAAGCTAAACTTGGGTGCCCAATTCAGCTGTTATGTGTCTCTGATAGAACCCAAGAATATCCATGAAGCTCTTGAAGACCCAAACTGGATTGTAGCTGTGCAAGAGGAGCTAAATCAGTTTGCGAGACAAGAAGTTTGGACTCTAGTGGAGAGGCCCAAACATCAGAAGGTCATAGGCACTAAGTGGGTATTTAAGAACAAAAAGGATGAAAATGATGTAGTGGTTAGAAACAAGGTAAGGCTAGTAGCCCAGGGGTATTCACAGTCAGAGTGGATTGACTATGATGAGACATTTGCTCCTGTGGCAAGACTAGAAGCCATTAAATTGTTTCTGGCCTATGCTGTTTTCAAAGGGTTCAAGATATATCAGATGGATGTCAAGTCAGCGTTTCTGAATGGAATCCTGGCAGAAGAGGTTTATGTGGAACAACCACCAGGATTTGAGATTGGGAACAAGGTTTATAGGTTGCAGAAGGCTTTATATGGACTAAAGCAGGCACCTAGAGCTTGGTATGATACTCTATCACAGTTCCTACTGGATAGTGGATTTAGTAAAGGAAAGATAGACAAAACCTTGTTCAGAAAGGAAGACGGATATGATAACCTCTTAGTGCAGATCTATGTGGATGATATCATCTTTGGCTCCCCCAACAAGCTGATGTGTGATGAGTTCAGCAAGCTGATGACCAGCAAGTTTGAAATGTCCATGATGGGGGAGATGACTTATTTCCTTGGACTGCAGGTGAAGCAGATGTCCAATGGAACTTTCATTAGCCAAGCTAAGTATGCCAAGAATTTGATTGAAAAGTTTGGAATCAGTAGCAGCAGAGAAGCTAAGATTCCAATGATGGCAAACTTTAGCATGGATCCAGATGAGGCTGGTGAGAAAGTGGATCAGACACAATATAGGGGACTTATTGGTTCTCTGCTGTATCTCACTGCCAGCAGACCTGATATCAGCTTTGCAGTTGGGGTGTGTGCAAGGTTTCAGGCAAATCCTAAGAAATCTCATTTGGAAGCAGCAAAGAAGATTGTAAAGTATTTGAAGGGTACTTACAATCTAGGCCTCTGGTACCCATTTGATGACAACTTTCAGCTGAGTGGGTACTCAGACTCTGACTATGAAGGGTGCAAGATTGATAGGAAATCAACCTCTGGCACATGTCAGTTTCTGGGAAGTAAGCTGATATCTTGGTTCTCCAAGAAGCAGACTTCAGTAGCTACTTCTACAACAGAGGCAGAGTACATGGCTGCTGGTGGTTGCTGTTCTCAGCTGCTCTGGATCAGACAACAGCTGAGGGACTACCATGTGAACACAGAAGAGATTCCCATCTTCTGTGATAGCACAAGTGCAATAGCCATTACTCAGAATCCTGTTCTCCATACTAGATGCAAGCATGTGGACATAAGACATCATTTTCTTTGGGATCATGCTGAGAAGGGAGATATCAGGATGGAGAAGATTCATACGGAGAAGCAGAGAGCAGATGTGCTTACCAAACCCTTAGCAGAGGTAAGATTCAGAGAATTAGTAGCAGAGTTAGGAATGATAGATGGAGGAGCAGTTCTATAGAAATAAAGTTTTTGGGTAAACGGGTAGTCAGCTGGTACCCAGCTGAGGACTATTCTGCTGAAGTAATCAGCTGATCCGCACATCAGCTGATCTGATATGTCTACTTATTCTTTCCTTTCTTTTCTCTATCTTGTTATGTCTAACTTGATACAGGGATAAGTTATGAAAGTCAGACAAGGCTACTTTGCTTCAGCTAGTCCATGTCAGCTGACATTAAAGACCCAGATGAGCAGAAAAGATTTTCATAAGGATCGCTCTTATCAGCTGACTTTGCCACGTCAGCATCTCGATAAGTATTTCTATGATCTTTATGTTGGTTTTATCTATCAAATCTTTTCAAAAATTTAATAAATCCCTAATTTCTAAAATTATTTTAGAAAATTGGCAATCAAATCTTCTCTCTTACGAAAATTCGGGGATTTATTACCTTTTTCAAAATAAGGTGTCAGTTGTAATTAATTTAACACCGCCCAAATTTTCTCAAAAAGCGCTTTCATAATTACCATTTTCAAAAAGGTGAATCTTTTGAATCGGTCAAAACCTTTCGAAATCCTGACACCCACGCATCACCTCCAAAATTCTCAAAGGTCATTTATTCTAGACCTTTGATTTGTGTGATGCAAGATACAAATCTACAATCAAAATTGATCGGTTTTAATTTTGGAAAAACTGCTCATATCTCTCGATACTTATATATACCCTTTTTAACTTCTTTCTGAAAACTTCTGCTCCTAAATCTTTCTACCCAAAGTATTCCTGCATTCTATTCTCTCTGCAGTCAATCTCTGTTTTGAATGTATGTCATCTAAGGCAATGCAAAAACTTTTCAAAGAAAAGATGTATGCGGTGATGTGTGTCGATTTCGACACGACTAGGGTTCCTGAAATTAGAGAAATCCTAAACCTTCTCCAACATCAAAATCTCCGAACCTTCATCTCCATGACCCCCCCCTGACCATAAAACCCTAAACTTCTATGCCTTCCAATTCCTTCTCAAGGCCCAGTTCAGTCCAAACTCCATCGGCTCCTTGGTTGCTGAAGTAGCTGTTGTTATCTCCAAGGATGCTGTTACTGATATCTTTGGCCTATCCTCCACTGGTGTCCAAGTTAATGGCCAGGAAGAGTCATAGGGACACCACCACGAATCTGAAGAAGTCCATGCTGAGGAGGCGTTTCCGGTTTCTGATGGATGTGGTGACCAAGGTCATCTTGGCGGAACAGGGAAGTTTTGACGCCATTACCAAACTCCGCCTGAGTGTAGCCCGCACCATTCTTAATGGGGTGCAAGCAGACTGGGTGAGTCTGCTATGGTTCCGACTGGAACAGGAGTCCAAGAGGTGCATGGTGAAGGAAGTGGGTGGACAACATGTTTATAGCTTCAAATCCAAGTGCTCCATGGCCACCAAGATAACTATCATCCTGGATCATCTGCTGCCCCAGCATGAGTGGGATGAGGAATGGGTTGTTGAGTACAACCACACCATGTTCTTGAGGGGAAGTAGCTTGGACGTTATTGGGCCAGCAGATTCAGACTCCTTAGCTGATCCTGTAGCTGCTGCCCCTGGTCCTTCTGCTGGTCATGGGAAGAAACAGAAGAGGAAGGCTTCAAAGCCTGCTGGAGGGGGTAAAAAGAAGAAATCTAAGACGGAAACCACTCCAGTTCAAAGGAAGCTTTCCTTTGATTCAGATGAAGAGGATGATACTGCTGTGTTAAGCAGTCTGAAGAAGAAATTTTCAGCAGAGAGGGCCACTCTGCTGGTTGACGAGTCTTCTGATGAAGAAGAAGAGCAAGCTGTTGAGGAATCAGCTGAGAAGAGTGAATCAGATGAGGATTCTGAGTCTGGCTCTGATGGTGAGAAAGAAGAGTCAGAGGAGAGGGAATCAGCTGAGCCCTCAGTTGCTGAGACTGAAGTGCTACATTCCTCTGGAGATGCTCCATCAGTAGAGACACCTTTAGCTGCCTCACCTATCAGGTCAGCTTTACCTTCTCCCCTCTCTGATCCTTCCCTACATTCCACCACCCCAGCTGATCCCACACCTTCACAAATTCCAATCGGCAATGAACCAGAGGAGATAGCTACCTCTGGTGAGCCTTCAGCTATCCCCAAACCCTCTCACCCTAAACCTATCAACCTTGATAACCCCAACTCCCCCTCAGAAATGGCTAAACAAGCACGCCTATCTCACTATCGTTCAAAGGGGCCTCTTGAACGAGGGATGATCATATCTGCCCTAGCCCACATTTCCCTCTACATTCCTGAACTCAACCCTTATCCAGCCTACCAGGACATTCTTGCTGATGGGCTTGCCTGGGCGCAAGCAAGAGAAGGGTCAGTCACCTTCTTTCTGGCCCTACTAAAGGAGATGGGAGAGGCAGCATTTACTGAATGGGAGGAAATTTTGATGGAGACCTTGGAGGTTAAGGCTCCATCTCAGCTGACAACCCCTGAAGGGCTGAGGAAGGTGGCTCGAGCTCTATTACTCAAGGATGGGGTGGCACTGGATTGCCCTGAAACAGCAGAGACTGAATTTATTCCTCCAGCAGCAAGCTTTGAGATCTCCCCTGCTGATCAGGTAACTCCTGCACTTTTGGATCAATTGAAAGACTACTTTGATGACCACATCAGGGAGGTCAAAGCTACTCTTCTGGCTGCCAAGTCTGCTGCCCCCTCTATGATTGAAAAGCAAGTTCATCAAGTTCTGCTGGACCATCGCAACAAGCTGAAGAAAGCTATGGAGGACAGCTTGTATGCTACCCGGATTGAATTCTTCAATACTCTCCAGAACTTCAAGGTAACTACCAGGGCTTTCAATGATGATGCATCTGCTTCACTTGCTGCTGAGTCTGAGAGATTCAGATTGGTCTCCGAAAGGTTGGAAGAAAAAATTGTTGAGTGCAAACACGGTCAGGAGGACCTTAAAGCTGTTGTGGACAACCTTCCTACCTCTCTACCCTCTGCTACAGTTATTGATGATATCAAAAAGGGGGAAGAGAAGAACTCAGCTACTATTGCTGCCTTGCAAGCTGAGATGGCCTCTCTGAGAGCTCTTCTGGTGGACAATCAAGGGGTTCTATCTGCTAGGATAGAGAATGTTGAGGATTATATCAACACCAGGAAGATAGCTGCTCAGAAGACTCAGGAGCTGAGAGATCTGAAAATAGCTGAGGCATTGCAGAAGCAAGAGGTTATTGCTGAAGAAAGGGAGAAGAAGAAAAGAATCATGAATGCCGAATTAGATGAAAAGCTGGCTAAGGAGTTGCAGCTAGCTGAGAAAGAAACTCCAGAAGAAAGGAGGAAAAGGCAGGAGAGAGAGATGAATGATGAGCTTGAGAGATTTCAAAGGAAGCTGAAGAAGAAGGGGAAGGCAGTCGCTCAAGGCAGCAGGACTAGGAGTGGAAAGTTCATTCGAGATCCAAATGAGCCTCTAGTTGATGGACCAATTGATATGTTCTACAATCAATTGTCTGATGAGCTGGTGGATCTCTGGAAAACTATTAAAGCCAAAACCATGATCCACTTCTATGTCCTCAGAGGAGAAGATACCAAGGAGAAAGAGAGAAAAATGCTGAGTTCAAAGACTGGTTGAAGGAGACTTTTCCTAAGTTCTTCAGAGCTATCACAGAAGAAATGCTTAAGGTAGAAGTTCAGCCAGAGTTGCCAGAGATTGAGTATCTTCCAACCCCAACTGATGAGAGTAGGAAGATAGATTGGGTGGAAATCAAAAAGCATTGGCTGCAGATCACTCAACTTTTTCATCAACTTTCTGACAACTCCCTGCCAGTTTTGAAGGAAATAGAGAAGAGATTCCTGGACTGGTTGCAAGTTCCTCTCAGCAGCAGAAAACCTCTCCTCATGTAATAGTCCAGCTGAGTCAGCTGATGATTAGGTATCTTTATTTCTGATTGTTCTTTCTCTTTTGATTTTAATAAAGCTTTATGATTCCAGACAACTACTTGTTGTCAGCTGCATTTTGATTCTGTCTAAAAGATCTTACTTAAAGATCTTCTTCTCTGTCCTATGTTGATCTTGATTTTGATTAAATATGCTTATCTGTTGAGATCAGCTGAGTTGGTTTTGATATCATCAAAAAAGGGGGAACTTGTTAGGATATCTATGTTAGATGTTTTGATGATATAATAAACCAATCAGCTTGTAATAGGACCAGCTGAACATGTTAGTCAGCTGATGAGTAGTTAGGATTAGATAGGTTCAAGTGAGGGGGAATCTATCTTGCTGCCTAGAAGATCCGAAGCTATCATAGAAGAGAAGACCAGCTAAGACCTTGTGGACTTAGCCGACTTCAGAAGACAGAAGATTTATGCAGCTGACACTGGAGCATCGAGAGCAGATCATCAGAGAAGTTAACATCAGCCTATAGATGAAGAGCAGGTCAGCTGATGTCAGAAGACTAGCAGATCAGCTGAGAGCACGTCGCAGACAAGACAAGGATCATGGATAGAAGACGTACTCAGAAGAAGTCAAGAAGACCAGCTGAGGTGCACACTAGCAGACTTGCACATCAGCTGAGGTCCAAGTATCAGCAGACTGATACACCAGCTGAGGAGACAGACCAGCTGAGGTCTTGTGCTCGGCCCAGATTCTTCGGAATCAGTTTTAAGGGTTGACTTGCGACATAATAGGAAGATTCCCAGAATAGAAGATCAATCAATCAAGGGGACAAACTTGATTGATTGAAGATCACGAAGATTGACGGGAATCAAGAAGGAAATTCAATCAATCACAGATGATTGATTGAATACGAGATTATAGGATCTCAGATTTCTAGTCTTTTCCAACGGCTAGTTATTTGACCCTATAGATTAGAGTAATAGTGATAATTTCAGTATTGATTCACACGCATATTAAGCTAGCCAATACTCTGTCAGATTTATCACTTACGCTCAAAAACCACCATTTATACTTATCCTTTGTAAAAGCTTTGTAGAAGCTGTGAGAAGTCAATTGCAATTATAGCATTGACAAGTTGTAAAGAGAGTGGTACTCTCAAAACTGTGTAAGTAAGTAAGTAAGTGAGTTAGTGTAGAGCCCCTCAAGTCCAAGTTGGATTGAGGAAAGTGGATGTAGGACAGTTGGTCCGAACCACTATAAATCCACTGTGTCTCTTCGTTTTCTTTTTGTTCTTATTTGTGCACATCACCTAAAAGCCGATTTTCATTAAAAACGTTTCTGCACTATTCACAGCGCACTACTTTCAAAAACAGACTACCTCAAGTAGTCTGCTGGTTTTCTGAATAAGCCGAATAATTTTTTAAAAAAAAGGTTTTTGAATACTTACAAGTCTATTCAACCCCCCCCCTTCTAGACTTGTTCAAAGGTATTCTTTCATAAAAACCTGCCTTTGGGACCAACACAAGTCTGCTGGTGTGCACCTCAGCTAGTCTTCTTGACTTCGTCTGAATATGTCTTATATTCATGGTCCTTGTCTTGTCTGTGACGTGCTCTCAACTGATCAGCTGATCTTCTGATGTCAGCTGATCTGTCTCTCCTGAAAGCAGTAGATGTAAACTCCTCTGATGATTTGCTCTCGATACTCCAGTGTCAGCTGCTTAAATCTTCTGTCTTCTAAAAATTGGCTAAGTCCTCAAGGTCTCAGCTGGTCTTCTTCTCTATGATAGCTTCGGATCTTCTAGGCAGCAAGGTAGATTCCCCCTCACTTGAACCTATCTAATCCTAACTACCCATTAGCTGATTAACATGTTCAGCTGGTCCTATTACAAGCTGATTGGTTTATTATATCATCAAAACATCTAACACAGATATCCTAACAAGTTCCCCCTTTTTGATGATATCAAAACCAACTCAGATGATCTCAACAGATAAGCATAATCAATCAAAATTAAGATCATCATAGGACAGAAAAGAAGATCTTTAAGTAAGATCTTTAGACAGAATAAAAATGCAGCTGACAACAAGAAGTTGTCTGGAATCATAAAGCTTTATTAAATCATAAAGAGAAAGTACAATCAGAGAGAAAGTACCTAAACCTCAGCTGACTCAGCTGGACTATTACATGAGGAGAGGTCTTCTGCTGCTGAGAGGGACTTGCATCTAATCAAGGAATCTCTTCTCTATCTCCTTTATTTTTTGCTTTGGTCAGGGTAGTATCTTGATTATAGTTGATCTATGTAAATTGTAATCAACTTCTTATCAATGAAACTACTATCCTTTTGAGCCCAAGATAATATCTCATTATCTGCTAGGCCTATGTACTTTGCTATAAATTGTTTAACTAACCTGCAGGTACATATTCAGTGGGAACTTCTGAAAATTTAAAATTTTGCTAAGTAAAAGTCCTCTGATATAGGCTAGTCAGGATAAGTCTTTGTTCTTAACAAAAAGGGGGAAATTGTTGGGAAATGACTTGTAAAATATTTTGATAAATCCCAAAGACTCCCATGTTGTATTGATGTATCTCTAAGACTTAGAAATAATAGCCCAAAGTGTTAGGAGGCTATGACAAAAAAACTTAGAGGATAAGTTTAAATGTAACAGGCTACTTATGAAAGAAACTGGCCTGATGTATTCTAGACTAGCCTGATGAAGGATTAGTATGTACACCCACTGACTGAAGAATGCACCTCAGAAGACTAAGTACAAATGGCCTGAGAAGACTCCCCAGAAGAAAAGTAACCTGATGTATTAAAATGCCTTCAGCATTTAATAAGGAAGCAGCCAACACATAAATGAAGTGTTTAATGCAGCAAAGAGAATGTTCCAAGTCACCTGATGAAAAGACAGAGGACTTCAATGCAACCGTTAGACTGGACTGAGGAAAAATTAAAGACAGGCCAATAAGAAGCTGCCACCTATGTACGGATCTGACATAAAGACTGTCCTATCAGTACCAAGATCAGAAGCAACCAACAACCTAGGATGACACAGTTTTCAAAGGCGGCTGCATTAACTCTAAGCAGTCATTTAATGAGCTATCAACCATTAATGCTTGAGAGTTGACCACCCAAAATCTGAAGAAGATCTATGGAACGTTGGAATGCTATATTTTCACAGATTTGACCATCCAAAATCTGAGGAAAGTATTGAAGAACGTTGGTACACCAAAATAGCTTAAATTTGAAGCTATCTCTCCAACGGATAGTATTTCAAATTTAAGTCTATAAATACAAGAGTTGAAGAAGAAGCCAAGTACGGGAAACTACCAAGCTCAAGTGCTAAACTGAAAAGCTCATACACTCGAGCACTCAAAAATCACTCTAGTTTCCCACGTGCTTACATTGCTTAGAATTCAATCTTGTATTTAGGCTTACATTGTAATATCTCAGAAGCCTACTGAGATAACCCTATCTAGATATTGTTCTTCATTGTAAAGGGTTATCTCAACCTTAGTTGGAAAGACTAAAATCCTTAAACCAAGTAAACTTCAAGGTTGTGAGTGGTAAGAAAGTAAGTTGAGGAGTGTCTCAGTCTGAAATCTGAGAGGACTAGGAGTCAGTGAAAATCCTAGAGATCAAGAGGAGTTATTCTTGATCAGTGCACCTTGGCACTCTAAAACAAGGAATTCCTGTGGTTAAGGAATTCTCCTATTAAATCAGGAAAAGTGGATATAGGAGAGTTGAACTCCGAACCACTATAAATCCATGTGTCTCTTGTTCTTTTATGTGAGTTGATAACTACAAGTGTTTTCATTAATAATTCGTTGCACAATTCAATATGATCAAATACTCAGGCTACTTGTCAGGCGACCTTCAAGTCCACTGATATTTTTAAGTAGCCTGTACTTTTAAAGAAAGTCCACTGATTAACTGATCTTTAAAAATTGTACTTACAGGTGTATTCCCCCCCCCCCCAATACACCTGTCTTTGCTTATTTGGGACCAACATCCACATAGTTGTAGGCACAACCAAATTGTTCACACAAAACTAGGCTTGCACTTTAACGCTTGTTACGAAAATTATTGGGATACAGTGCACATAGATCTTTTCACTAACTAAATGCAGTTTTCTGCACCTTACATTTTTCTGTTTAAACTAAGATTCACATGCATTTCAGGATAAATTGGAGATAAGACGGAGCTAAGTTAACGTTGACCATGGAAAACACAAAACATATATGAGTCATAAGATTTTTAGATGATAATGAGAATCTTGATCAGCAGAATGTCACTATACTTTACAAGAAATGGTAAATAAATGTCAGTATGCATTTTAATCATAGACTCCCTCTCAAATCAACATAAACTATTGAATTAACATAGTCACACTGAAGTTCACACAATTTACTACCAAACAAAGAAAAGATTAAACACTAATAAAACTGAGAAACGCCTTACCTCCTGGTTGCGAAAGTCCAACATTTCCATACGCTTTATGATATCGTTTAGCCTTCCAGGCATCCCAATCAACAAATTCACACTTTTATCTTCAATATTTTGCATATCCGCTTTTACTTCGACTCCCCCCACTAACAACGTCAGCCATAAACCAAGATTTGTCAAATACAATATATGAAATGAAAACAATATAATGGCTGAAGTTGCATAGAAGCCATACATAAATGATTTGGTAGGGAAAATGGGAACAGGTCCACTGAGATTGTTGAAGGACAAATCCCTGCTTGTTCAATGATTAGTAGCAGTGGATAGTTTTCAAAATCCATCTCCCACGCCTAAAAAAAAGAAACACCTGGCTTTGAATGTTTGACAATATACAATTGAGGGAAATCAAATTCTCTGAACAAATCCCACCATTACATCTCCAAAAAAAAATGAAAACCCAGATTATTGAAGAAATTTCAATTGAAACCCCCTGAATTCGAACCCCCAGAAATTGAAACCCCATAAACTCACATACCTTCTACCTTCCACGGCAGAACAGGGTCATGGCGATGAAAGCTTCCACCGCAGAACAGGCCCATGATGAAGAAGGCTTCCACCCCATAAATCAAAACAGAGACAAATTAAAAAAAAATAGAAATCCAAGCCAATAACCCTACCCAGTTGTCGTCCACTTTGCGTGAGCAGAAATGGTGTTTGTCGTACCCTGCACAGTCGTCGAAACCCCCACACTGTCGTCCAAACCCCTTGCATTCGCACTCCCCCTCGTCGTTCACACTCCTCCACCTCCTTTCCCCTCCATCGCTCAAAATCCCCTTTCCGCTGCCCGCCGTCGCGGCACTAAGTGAGCCCCCGCTTCGAATCCTTGAGTGACCCATCGCCGTCGCGGTCCTAAATGACCCATCACTGTCGCTGCCTTGAGCGACTCCTATCGTCTGCTCATTGAAACCCTAATATTAATTTCAAAATTTGAACTGAAGTTATGAGAGAGATATAAGAGCATATATATATACACAAAATATGGCCACATTTCCCTGTAATTCGCCGGCCAATCGTCGGAATATTTAATTTTGAATAGAGATAATTCACAGAAGAGAGATGTTTTGAAGAGAGAGATTGTTCAAATTTAAATTAAAGTTAGAAGGTGGTGGGGGAGTGGGTGGGTTCGTAGCTATAAAATAGGTTAGTTTTATAGTATATTATAATGTTAATAATACAAGTAATAATTATAATTATCCTTAATTTGGCTCTCTTTATCATATTTAATTTTAGCTGGTCTAGATTGCATTTAAGATAAAAAAAAAAGTGGCTTTATTTGTGTTTTTTTTCTAAAAAATATCTATTTATAGCATGCATATTAAAAATAGGCATAATGCATAAAAACACTCCTAAACTTTCAACTTTTGTTTTAAAAAGCCGTTAATTTTTTTTTTAAAAAGACCTTAAACTATCAATTCTTGTTTCATTAGACCCCTAAACTATTCTTTTATTTTAAAAGACCCTTAGAATATAGATTTTTTTTTAGAGATAATTACCATATGGGCCATTTTTCTTAGTGTAATTATACCTAGACACTCAGCTGTACAAAAATAACAACAAAAGTCAATTCTAATAATGAAAACCCCCAGTTATATATCAAAAAACGAAATTGCCCCTACTGATAAAGGATAGGTATGCAGACATCTATCCACATCAAATCAACGTCAAATTAACTTAAAAAATGGATAGGTATGTTGTATTCGAGTGTTGTTCGATGTATTTGAAATTCAAATTTCATATTTAAATTCAAAATTATGTATTTGTTTCATATTTACAAAATTTCTAATTGCATCGTATTTCAACGGAGAAGGGGCCGTCAATTTTGGGGTTTTGTGCACGGAGCGGTTGATTTGGTTACTGTGCGCGAGGTTAATGGAGGTTGAGGCGAACTCTGGCAGTAACGTGCGGCGGTGCGACGTACGGTAGTGAGAGTTGGCGTGGCTTTGAGTCGCGTTTCCGGGCACTGCGATTAGGTGGAGAATAGGGGACGATTGAGTCGGCGTGGGCTGTGAGTAGCGTTTCCAGGCGGTGCGATTCGGTGGAGAACAGGGGACGATTCTATCTTCTTCCGGCGACATAGTTAATAGTGGCGGCACGATGGGATAGGCAATTTTTTGAATAGGTCTTCTCTATCCATTGTTGTACAAAGATTGAATAGGTCTACAGTTTAAAAAAATTAATTTTTTGAATAGGTCTCATTCCTTAATGGCGAAATGAGACACTGACGAAACGGTTGAAAAAATGGGATTCATTGATACCTGGCGAAAAGGCGTGATACCTGTAAATTACGATTTCATTGAAAAATAGGATTCTTTCCTCGATTTAGGTTGTCGATTCGCCTACTTTTCGTTAGCCAGTGCTGTCACTGGTCGTTAACTCTTTTGTGAGTAATTAGCCCAATTTTCTTCGATTTGATTATATTTCTTGGCAATTTTACCAGATATTGTTGGTAGTTTGTTATCAGTAGAGCTTCGGGGATTTAGGTGATGAATTGATATGTTGGATTAACAAATTTTGTTTGAATTTTCGTAATCACCGCGAGTGTAGTGACTTGATGATGCTAAGTTTATTGAATATTGTTATTTAAATTTCGTTACTATTTTTAGATGCTAGCTTTTATGCATCATCATTATCAGCCTTGTTCAACTCTCCTGCAGTTTTTTGGGGTCTCGAGCAATGTGAAGTTATATTATGTTCTTGATATCCTCATCCTACTATTTTATAGCTATTAAAATATGGAATTGGATCGCTTTATCTTTGTTTCTGGTCATTCTATGCTTTCTTTGGATTGTGTATTCTTTACGATATGATATTGTTATCATGTAAGCAATCATATTAGATACACTTAATAAAGATTATAATACCATAAGATGTTGGCAAATTTTGTATCCCTTTTATGGTTAGTGAGTTGATTGTTATTTCATGGGAGTAAATTAGCAAAATGTTGCAGAACCAGGTAACTAATGAATTTATTTCACTATAACAACCCCCCTGATGGATATAAGTTTTTCTGAAGTACAATTATATGTACCATAGTACATATAAATAGGTAACAATACACACATATGCATAATAGTACATATTTCTTAAGCACAGACACAAATTCAATAGTACATTAAATAATTCAATAGAATACATGTGATTCGCTGGAAAAAAGATTGGCCAGAAGTTTGACCGTCCGAAAAATTCCAAAATATCACAAAAATAACCATGGTACATAATTATGAGATGTGACAGCTACAGTACACGATTTGACGTGAACAGTGTATGATTTGACATGAACAATGTATGATTTGATGTGAACAGTGTATGATTTGACATAACATCACATCACTTGTACACATCCATCATTCGCAGTACACATATATGTACTATAGTACAATACCATACTCAATAGTACACACATTTTTTCAGTTCATGCATTAAATGATGTGGCTGAGTTGGAAAGGCTATAATTTGGCTCTGGTTGTAATTTTTTGACATCGGAGGCCTTACTTGTGGTTTTACTAATGTATTTGGCCCTAGTAGTAAGTCCCCTTTTTTTTATTTTATAAGACCTTTTTTAGCAGTTCAAAAAGATATATTTGTTGTTGAAATTTGATTTTAATAACTTTTAATTTGGTTCATTCTTAATTTTCTAATGTAAAATATTAAATTGGATAAGCATCTTTCATGAATTTTCATTACTAGGGACCTCATCAAATAAAAATTAGTAGTTTAAGGGCTTCTTAAAACAAAAAAGATAGTTTGAGGGCTCTTTAAAACAAAAGTTAATAGTTTATGGGCCTTTTGATACATTATACCTTAAAAATAGGAGCATGTTATATGCACCCACATTAAACAATAGCACAAACACACTATATATTAATATAAAACATATATAAAATACCACAAAAACCTTTTTTCTCCCCATTCAAAATAGGTTCACCAACTTTAATAATTGAAAAAAAAAAATTGAAAGCACTCAACAAAAAAATTATAAAAAATGGATAATTTTTAACAAAACTGTCTAAAACCATTTTTATTTTGTAATACTTTTTGGAAATAGTAAAAATAATGCAGCAATTTTTTTTTAAATAAAATAATAGTTCATTCATTCAAATATTATATAAATATATAATTAACCATTAGACTACAAATTTTAAATACATAAAGGTTGAATGTTTTTTTTTTTAAAAACTAATTTTTTTTTGTAAAAAAAAATATCTTAGTGCAACATTTGATACTTTTAAAAAAACTAACTTTTTTGGTAAAAAAAAAAACCATCTTAGGGAACATTTGATACCTTCGGAGATCAAGTTATGGAGAACAAAAATAAAAGAACAAGGTATTCAATGCTATCCCAAGAAGAACGAAGAGAGAAGATTCAGCAGTCAAGTAACAATAGAAAAAAGCGTAAAGAGGTGATATCAACACCGTCGTCATCTTTCCCTTTCCCAATACACGAGCTAAAAAGAAAGTCTTCGTGCCCCTTCTGCAAAGCTATCAAGTTTGAAAATGAAACTCCAACATTCTGCTGTTAAAATGGCCAGGTAACATTAAAAAAAAGACAAATATGAATTACATTGAAATTTATAATAAAAGATACTAATTCTCTAATTTTAGGTACGACTAGCGGAAATAGAAACACCACAAGATCTGCTCAACCTATTCATCTCTGAAACCGATGAGGCCGTCCACTTCAGGAAAAAATATAAGAGCATTCAATAGCATGTTCTCTTTTACCTCTTTCGGAGTCAATCTAGATAAAAAGCTAGCTACATCAAATAAAGGAGTATACACATTTAGAGTTCAAGGTCAAACATATCACGATCTCCCAGCACTTTTACCGGGACAAAGACCTGTGTTTTTCCAGCTATACTTTTACGACACAAAAAATGAAATGGAAAATAGATTTAATGTGGTGAATGGGGCCGATGTAGAAAAACCAATTATAGAGAAACTTATGCAAATAATGTAAGGAAATCCCTATGCTACATTTTTCCGGAGCTTAAACGACCAACCATCATTTCAAAACTTATAAATACACATTGCCAGCAACGTAAAAGTTGACCAGCGTGTATACAACGCACCCACAAAAGATCAAGTCGCAACCTTGTGGATCGAAGGGAATAAAAAAGATATACCATTTGAAAGAGAGATTGTGGTTCATGCATAGTCAGGAAATAGACATAGGATACCACATTACTTCAATTGTTACGATCCACTACAGTATCCTTTGTTGTTTCCAAAGGGAGAAGCTGGCTGGCATCAAGGTATTAAAAGACACAATACAAGAGGAACTACATCAACTCTGTTGGAGGAACCATTATTGGACTCACAAACAACGACGCATGTAGAAAATGTCAAAGAAATCATTCAGAATGAGCAACAAGGTAACACAAATTTAAACTACATTTTATAAAGTGATAAAAAATAATTTAAAAATATAAGATACTAACACATTAAACACTAATTATTTTTTTTACAGAAATCCAGAAAACACAAGACCCAAAAATATCATGTTGAGAATACTATTGCTACAAACTCCAAATTAGACCGAAAAGCTCATCAGTTCTACTTTGAGCGGGGAGACTTCTGCAACAATTTGTTGTGGATATGTACATAAAGCTAGAAACAACCATGTTGAATGATTTTACTAATTGTAATGTTATGTGGCTAGTTAATCTATAAAAATCACTCAAACAATAATTCAAAGATGATAATTGGAATAATCAAGTGAAATGTAGAGAGAATTATAGAGAGAGAAATTTTATAAGTGGGTTTTTTGTATTGGGTTTTCAGATCCTTCAAAATGATATATTTTTACATATTTATACCTTTTTTAAGGGTGAGGTGGAGTCTATTTAGGCCACATGGCTTGTGGTGGTGACAAGTGTCCTCCACTTGTCACCCCTAGAAGTTTTACCCCACTAACTCTAGCCTAAATGACCCGAACCCTTCATACAGGTTCCTTAGACATCTTGTGTCTTCTTTCCTTCGAAGGAGGGACTAGCAAGGGGGCGAGCAGTGTGGCGAGCAAGGGGGCGAGCAGTGTGGCGAGCAACATAGGCTTATCCTCTTGGCTTGCTGCCTTGTCATATCCAGGCTGAAGGCGAGCAGGCGGGCGAGCATGAAGGCGAGCAACTGGGGAGTGGCCATGTAGGCTTGTTATTTCGACACCTCTGGGCTCAGGTGAGCATGTGGGCGAGCACCTAGGCGAGCATGTGGGCGAGCAGCTTACCCATTCCTACTTGTTTACACTTTAGTTATTATCTAATTCTCATGCTTAGATCCTTTTATCAACATTTGCCCCTCAGTATATACTTTGATTTGACATCAAAGTATATACTGGAGTTGGTCTTTAATATGCAGACGAGCAACTGGGTGAGCAATTGGGCGAGCAACTTAGCTAGAAACATGGTGCTCGCCTTGGTGCTCGCCCTCCTGCTCGCTCTCTCTCTCTTCGGCAATTAAGGTGACGCTCCGAAAAATGAGGTGCCTCATCATTTCGTGTGCCAATCAGTCGCACGAAAAGGCGTGCTTTTCAGAGACTTTTCAAATATTTTGCAACTAGGTCCCTGAAATTCTTTTTCCTCTTTCACTTTGACCCGAACGTATAAATAGGGGTTTCTTGGTCACTATTCATCTTCCTCTTCATTCACTATTTCTCTTCTGGAATTCCCGGCGATCCAATCCTCGAGCTTTTTCCGATGAATTTAGCAATCTTCACTATTCCGGCGAACGGTTTTGTGACTCAACATCCCAGGTAATTCCTCGATTCCTTTCGTATTTTCTTTACATTACCTTCATTTTCTTTTAATTTTTGCATGTCCATTTTGTGTATTTGTTCGTCGGATTCTTTGTCGGAATTTTTGATCGGAATCTCGTTGATGACGCCCGCAATCCATAGTTAACACACCCTAGGATCAACTTTATCTTTTCTCCTTTCTTCTCGAATCCATGTCGTCATCTTCGAGTCGGACGATCTCTCACCAGAATCCGGGCAAACGACCAATGGTGGAGAATATAGAGGAAGGTGGCCCGATCGCAGGCTTGTCCTCGGTCCATTTGGCGGGATCTGATTCTGCGGTTGAAGAGGTCAATCGGCTTTTGGAGAAAGGAGGCGAGCAAGCCAGCGAGGAGGCTGGCGAGCATCCCGGCGAGCAGCTGGGCGAGCAAGAAATCGAGCAGCCCGTTGCTCGCCCAGAGGGGGATGATACGGAGGATGTAGAGACCCTCACTAGTAGTGACGATAGCGACGACTCTATTACTGAGTGGTTCGAGTCCGTTAGCTTCCCTCAACCGCACATGTCCGAGAGGTCCATTCCCGAAGGTGTTGCACAAGAGTTCAACTGGAGAGCGATATGCCACCGATTTCCCGACTCCTCCTCGACAGTATCGGGAATTTGAACAAGGTGACCTCACAAACTACAAGGCGAACACCGTAGTGAGTGTCATTGACGAGGATGATCTTGACCACATCCGAAGGGAATATCACATCCCCTGCGACGTCACGATGTACGCTCCTCGGGAGAAAGAAAGAGCTGACTATCCCCCGGAAGGATTAACAGCCATAAACGTGCATACCTTAGCTGCTGGTGTGACGTTACCCCTTCACCCCCTCATCGGGCGCTTTTTGGAGACGACAGGTTTAGCGATCACACAACTGACCCCCAACGCTTGGACGTACCTGATATCACTCTGCACGGTTTTCGCCTTGGAGAAGTAAAAGGATCGCCTGACTCCTCAAGAGGTGAATTACACCCTCTGCCTTAGCAAGTGCTCTGAGGAAGGTCAGGGTTATTATTACCTTAAGGCGAGAAGCGATATGAAGATCCTTGAGGGACTGCCCAATAAAGTGAGAGACTGGAAGGAACAATTCTTTTTTATTGGTGGTGACTGGTGGGCTCCTGATAACAACGAGGGTCTCGGGGGACGTATAATGTCCCCTACTGAGTTTGGCGAGTTACAGCGTAGGATTCGTTTGCACTTTAGATTCCACTCTTGTTACAATATCTGACATTCTTTGTTGTTTGTGTCTACAGGCTTGATCCCTCAGCGTTGGAAGAAGACTAGCTTGTCTGAGGAGTTCAAGTTCACCTGCATTCTTGTTTGCCGCCGGAACAAGAAGGACAGAACTTTTGAGTATTTGAACAAATTCAGTTGCCGCGTTGCCTCGGGGTTAATCACCACTCCTCACCATCTGCGAGCTCAGGTTGTTCGTCCCGCAGGTATAACTATTTTGAGTTCTTGTCTAGTACTTTTTTACTTTTGAGATTTCATGAAAGTTTTCTAACTCTTTTTGCCTCTTAATGCTTGCAGTTCCTGAAGTGTCTATCTCCATCCCTCCATCTTTCAAGACTCTAAACCAGAAATTTGGGATGGCACGTACCAAGAGGGATCCCCCATCCGTGGTGTTAGCCGCTCAAGTCACTGCTAAGACTACCAAGAAGACCGGTGGTACCGGGCTGAATACCCGATCCGTTGCCCCTCGGGCTCCTCGTACCGAGGATCATCAAGCTCCGAGTGATTCTCTGAGAGGTGGTAACCGGCGAGTGCTCCGAGGAGATGGTTCACGCATTGAGCGTGAAGGTGAGGCCATCAAGAGGGCCAGAATTACAAGATCTTCAGCCCCAGGAGGCTCGGGCCGGGTCGAGACTCCGGAGTCAACCCTTCCTGCCCCTGTTGGCACTTCCTCCGCTCCTGCCCCCATACGATCCGTTGGGCAGTTGTCGGATGTCTTGATTCTTGGATGGGATCAGGATCGAGCAGCAGGGTAATACTCTTCAAACTTGTAACATACTTACACTTCGAACACTTTTTGGATTTGTTTTAGACTTGTTTGAATTTTTATTCAGGTATGATCCCTCACGTTACCAACACCGGAGCGCAACTGTACATCATTTCGCAATTGCCTGGCCTCCGAAGTCACTCACCAAGCTCAAGGGTTCCACTCGCCTTGCCGTTGTATCTACCGTTCGGCACTGGTCTCAGCCTCAAGAAGACATCAGTCAGCGCCAGTCAATGACAGATAATATCCGTACAACCATCCATCATACGAGTGGGGCTCTTTTCAGTGCTCAACGAGCCCTTGAGCAAGCCGTGACCTTAGAGAAGGCTTACGCGGTGCTGACAGATAGTGCGAGGAAAGAGAGGGATGAAGCTAAGAAGAAGATAGCTATGGTAGAGGCCAAAGCCAATGCCTCTTTGGATGCTGAAAAGTCGGCCATTGCCAATTCTGAGAGGGCCCAAGCCGAGGCTGAGAGTTTACGTGCTGAGTTGATGAGCTTGCGTGCTCAGTTGGAAGAGAACAGAGTGGCTCGGAGGAGGATTACCGAGTTGGAAAATGAACTCCAAACTACTCGGACCCAACTTGCCGAGCATAAAGCGGCTCACACTGACTGCTATACCACCGAGGTTATTGCTAATATTCGAGCTGAGTCTTCCGACTTCGGCTTCGTTTATGTCTTTGCTGAGAATCTGCGAGCCTATCACCATGCTGTTAGTGAGAACGAAGATCCTTGGACGGCGCTGAAGAAAGAGTTCACTGATTTTCTTACTGAACGCCCTCTCAAGGAAGGTTTAGTAGTGGATATCGGGGATCTCGAGGAGATGGGAGTTGATTTAAGTGTTGTACCTCCAACGCTCAAGATCATTGGTGGAAACTATCCGCCTCTTCAGATTAATGCTGAGGACGATGCGATGGTGGACACTGAGGGCCTATCCCCTTTTGAGGTCCTTCCAGGTCTTTCTCCCTCAGGCACCGGCGAGCAGATGGGCGGCCAGGCAGGCGAGCAGGGCGTCGGTCCAGTGGGCCAGGGCGGCGAACAGCTTGGCGACCAGGCTGGCGAGCAGGTGGGCGACCAGCCTGGCGACAAGTAAAGTGATTTTGCAACTTTTTGCTTCTTTGTTTTTGCATTCTCCTTTTGCAACTTTTTGCTTCCTACGCCCTCGAAGGCGCTCCATATGTACTTGAACTTCCCTTTGATGTTAATGAACCTGCAGTTTTTCTTTTTATTAGATTTGCTTGTACTAGCTTTGCTGTCGATGCTTTTGTCTTAGTTATTTAGTGCTCTCTTTTAATGTACGGTGTTTTAATTGATTCGTCTTACTTTTCCTTTTACGGAATCACGAATTTACACCTTTTACTCTTCATCTCTTTCGATGTAGGCTTATTAATTGGTAAGGACTCCCTTTTAATGGTATAACCTTAGGGTTAGTCTCAATACCTTGCCTTTATTGTGGACTCGTAAGTCTTTTGGAGCTTATAACTAAAGACATTTTTCGAGAGAGCAATTCGAAAGGAAACATCCTCTTTATTCAACATAATAATAACCTTACAGATTTGTCTCCATCTAACACGGACCTGCTTGCCCCTAACATATTGGGTGAGCAGGGTTCTCTTAGAAAATTTACATAAGCCTTCACTGGTAAAAATTTTTTAGATGTGCCGCATTCCATGTGTATGCCGAAGGGTTGCCTTGCATATCCTCCAGGTCATACGTGCCATTTGGCCAACTTTTTGTTACTTTAAACGGACCTTCCCATTTCGGACCAAACACTCTAGTCGGGACTGCTAATATCCTTCGCATCACCAGGTCACCAATTTGGAATTTCCTATCTTTTACCTGTGAGTTGTAGTATTTCTCGGCTCGTCGCTTATAGACTGCATTCCTCAATTCTGCCGAGGTTCTTGTTTCTTCAATCAAGTCTTTTTCTACCGCCATATCACCTTCATTTGCTTCGTCATTGTATTCGATTATCCTCCATGTCCGATGTTGGACCTCTACTGGGATAACTACTTCAACTCCGAAAGCCATTGTGAACGGTGTCTCCCCGGTACTTGTTCTGTAGGACGTTCTGTAAGTCCATAAGACTTCCGGAAGCTCGTCGGCCCAACTGTCCTTTTTTTCTTCTAACCGGATCTTTAGGATATGTTTCAAAATTTTGTTCACTGCTTCAACTTGTCCGTTTGATTGAGGATGATATGGTGTGGAGTAATGTTTCTTGATGTTCCAAGATGTGCAAAAGTCTCTTAACTTACTTCCATCGAACTGTCTCCCATTATCCGTGACTATCGACTGTGGTAACCCAAATCTGCATACCAGGTTCTTCCAAATAAAGCCTATCATCTTCTCTTGGGTTATCGTCGTTAGTGCTTCAGCTTCGGCCCACTTAGTGTAATAGTCCACGGCCACTACTACAAATTTTACCCCACCCTTCCCGGGAGGGAATGGGCCGATCAAGTCGATACCCCATTTAGCGAATGGCCACGGACTATATACTGACTTCAATTCTTGTTCTGGGGTGTGGATGCTCGGAGCGAACTGTTGGCACTTCAAGCATCTCTTAGCATACCTGATAGCATCCTTTCGTAGTGTTGGCCAATAATACCCTTGCATGATAGTTTTGTAAGCCAAGGCTTGCCCCCCGGCATGTCCTCCACATATCCCTTCATGGATTTCCTTTAACACCTTTTGACCTTCTTCCGAGGAAAGACATTTGAGTAATGGGAGTGAGATTCCTCTTTTATATAGCTGCCCTTCGACCATCGTGTATCTCGCGGCTTGCTTCACAATCCGTTGTGCATCCCATGGATTTCCAGACTGTTCTCCGTTGGATAAGTATTTACTGATAGGTGTTCGCCAATCATCGGTAGACTGTTGCTGGCTATTGATTATCTGTTGCCCCCTCTTCAACACTTGATTAACATAATCAAATGTTGAAGGATTAATTAACTTTGTGACCACCACTTCTGAGATGCTTGGTTCTCCGGTGCTTGTAGCTAACCGGGCTAAAGCATCTGCTTGGGTGTTCTCTAGTCGGGGGATCTGTTCAATGTACACTTGCTCAAACTTTGATATCAGGTGTGCAACGATCCTTTGGTAAATAATCATTTGTCGGTCCTTTTCCTCATACTCTCCTCGGACTTGAGATATGATTAGCTGTGAATCTCCGAAAATCTGAAGTCTGGTTGCCCCCACAGCTAATGATAGTCTCAAACCCGCGATAAGTGCCTCGTATTCAGCTTCGTTGTTTGTTGCTAGAAAATTGAACCTTATTGCGGAGGTGAACACTTGTTTGTCGGGACTTATCAGGACGACACCCGCTCCGGCTGCGGAACTTGTTGCTGAGCCGTCCACGTAGAGGTGCCATGGGTAAATACGTCCCCTCGTCGGATCTTGAGGGTAGGTTAGCTCTACTATGAAGACTGCCAGAGCTTGCCCTTTGATCGCTGTTCGGGGTGCGTATGTTATACCATACTGGCTAACCTCTAGTGACCACTTTAAAAATCGTCCGGCAGTATCGGGTCTATGTAAGACTTGTCTCAAGGGAAATGTTTTCAAAACTTCCACTTGATGGTCGAAGAAATATGGTCGGAGTTTCCGCACGCTCATGCATACGCCAACTTCTCCATTGGGGAATATCGTAGCTCTGCCTCATGCAACACTTGGCTAACATAGTATATTGGCAGATGTGCCTTACCCTCTGCACGCACCAAGGCTGAGCTTATGGCTACCTCTGATGCCGCCAGGTATAAGTATAACTTTTCTCCTGGCACCGGCTTTGATAGGATCTGGGGATTACTGAGGTAGTCTTTTATATCTTCGAACGCCTTTTGGCAAGCATCCGTCCACACAAAGTTGGTCTTCCCGGTTCTTTTGCAGATGCCTTTGCCTTTGATAGACTCGAAAAAGGGCCTATTCTTATCTCCGGACCTAGATATGAATCTGTTTAGTGCCGCGAGGCATCCGGTAAGTCTTTGGACTGCCGGTACATCCTTCGGTGGTCCCATGTCTAGGATACATTTGACTTGTGAAGGGTTGACTTCTATGCCCCGTTGACTTACGAGATGCCCCAAGAATTTGCCGGATTGTACCCCAAAACTGCTTTTCTTTGGGTTAAGTTTCATGTTATACGCCCTCATGATGTCGAATGCTTGTTTGAGGTGCTCCAGATGGTCTTCTTTTCTAAGACTCTTCACTACAATGTCGTCAACATAGACCTCCATTGTGTCACCAAGGTGTTGGTCGAACATCTTGTTGACCAATCTTTGATATGTGGCGCCGGCATTGATCAACCCGAAGGGCATTCTCTTCCAACAGAATAAATTTTTGTTTGTATAAAAGGCTGTATGTTCTTGATCATCGGGATGCATGGCAATCTGATGGTAACCTGCAAAGGCATCCATAAACATCATTAGTTCATGTCCCGCCGTGTTGTCCACCAGCTAGTCGATGTGGGGCAATGGAAAGTTATCCTTTGGGCATTCCGCATTGAGGTCTGTGAAGTCTATACATAGCCTCCATGTTCCATTCGGCTTCTTGACCAAGACAGGGTTCGCCACCCATTGAGGACATAGTGCTTCTTTTATGAGTTTATTGTCCAAGAGTTTCTTCACCTCGCCAGTCAATGCTTCATACTTATCTGGCCCATATTTTCTTCTCTTTTGACGGATGGGCCTCTTTGTGGGATCAATGTTGAGACGATGGCAAGCATGCTCTACCGGTATGCCCATCATATCTTCATGTGACCATGCAAACACATTTAGATTGGTCTGAAGGAAATCCTCCATCCGGCTTCTATAAGGCTCCTTCAACTCTGACCCGATTAAGAGTTCTAAATCCTCTTTATTTGGATCAACTTGTATGGATCTGAGCTCTTCCACTGGTGTAGCGCGTCGCTTTTTATCTTTCCACCTGGGATCATCAATTGGTCCTTCGAGGTGCACTTCCATCTCCAAAGGGATGGGTTCATAACCTAACCGGGGCTCAATGTCCTCTGGGGCACTTGTCTGGACTTCAGGTGTTGGTTCCATGTCACAGCTTATTCCGACTATGGTTGCAGGGTCTTGATCTTGGTCCTCCGGGTTATTTACCGTCTGCTCCTTGTTCGGCTGGTCTTGCTGGAATGCATTATCTATCTCCATGTCCTCCGGCGTTTGACCCACTTCCATCATTTCGGTGTCTATTGAGACATCATCTAAACTGGTTGGCTCATCCTGGGATATTTGTGATATCGGACCCTCAAACACCAACACCTGGTTAACGGGCTTTTTCAAAGTTAATAGGCATTCCCGCGCCTTCTTCTGGTCCCCCTTGACCGTACCTGCACCCTTAAGAGTTGGGAATTTAATACAATAGTAGTAAGTAGAACATGCGGCTTTAAATTTGGAAATGAAAGGGCGGCCGAGGAACCCGTTATAGGTGGATGGTTGATCTACGACTAAGAAATCTAACAACATTGTCATCCTCCTTTCCGGGTCCTCTAGCGCTACAAGTTCTACGGGCAATCTTATTACACCTAGTGGGACGGTCACAGCCTCTCCGGATCCCACTATTTTGTGATTACAATCCTCTATATAGGATTCGTAATCTCCTAATTGGTCTAGTGTCTTCTTGAACAGGATGTTTGTGTAGGCTCCAGTATCTACTAGCAGTCGGTGCACTCTTGTGTTCATGATATTGGCACTGATAACCAAGGAGTCGTTATGCGGTGTAAGGACCCCTTCGAGATCTGTTTGTGAAAAAACCAAATATGCAGTTGGCTTAGTAGTTGGTTTCGATCCGGACCCCATCTTCTGCACTTGATTGACCGCCCAAATTTCAGCTTTCTTTTGCCTCTTTGATGTTGGACGGCCATCTACCATTCCTCCAGCCGAACCAATTTCTTCAAGTACAAGGATCTCTCGGTTAGGTTCCAGATGTATCGGCCTTGCTGGTGGACCTCTCCTTACTTGTCTATTCGGGGCCCTCTCTGCCTCATCACTACCTTCATCATCTAAGGCTTCCTGTCTTGTCTGACGTTGCCTTTTTCCCGGAGCTTTCTTTACGAATTCGGCTAATTTCCCATCTTCATAAAATTTCCACAACTGTTTCAACAGATCGCGGCACTCACTAGTGAAGTGCCCGATACTTTGATGATACGCACAAAATTTATTTGGGTTTAGCTTGCTTCGATCCTGCCTGATCCTTCGGGGTGCGGCCAACATATCTTGATCCTTCACAGCTGTGAAGACGTGGTCAATTGTGGTAGTCAACACTTGGTTTAGTTTTTCTTTATATTCCGCCGTGTCCCCAAATGATTTCAAATTTTTCGGGGCCTTGTAACCACTACCACCAGGCTTCTTCCCACTCTTCTTATCATCAACCTCTGAACCCAACTGTTTGGCCATTGCTTCTTGCATTGCGACGTACACACCGGCTTTGTGGCGGAACTAGCATATGTACTAGGACAAGCTAGATGCATCTCTTTCCACAGGTCCGTTCCTTTATGCAATCCCGCCATGACTGCCACAACCTTTGTATCGTCACTGACCGCTTCTCCTTCCAAAAGGATTTTATCAAATCATTCCAGATATTGCTGGTCAGTTTCCTCGGCCCCTTGCGAGATGTTGGTCAACCTGTGTTTTTGCGTCAGATACGTTCCGAACCCCGAAAAATGGGATAAGAATTCCTGGGTCAACTGTCCAAATGATTGAATCGACCCAGGTGTTAAGGTTGAGAACCATCTGTGTGCACGGTCTCCAAGAGTTAAGGGAAAGTTTCGGCATTGCGTCGCATCCGATGCCCCCATTGAGATCATATAATCGGCGTACTTTGAGATGTGAACCTTGGGGTCAGACTCTCCTTCGTACAGCACTAATGAGATAAACTGTATCTTCTTCTGGATGGGTGCAGTCAAGATGACTGGTGACAATGGTGATATTGGAAGTGATGTGTGAGTCTCCACCTTGTCTTTGATGGCCACCTGGTGTTGTAAGTCCTCCACAGCTTTCTTCAATTTTTCTATTTCTAGAACTGACGACCCCCGAGATGATCCCCCTCCTCGAGGCTGTTCCGGGTGCACCTCATGATGACGTGCTGCCCCCGGCAGTCCCTCACTTCGGACAATCTCTCGGTGCGGTCGCTGGAGGTTACTTGCGGCATTTGGTCCTAACCTCTCAGATGCTCGTCTCCTCAACCTTTCTTGTACAGGCTTGCGTTGATGCCGAGCATCAGACTCGCAAGGCTCTTGGCGGTACGAGTGCTCTGACCTTCTACCTTCCGAGTGATGACTTTGATTACTGCGCCTATCACCTTGTGACCCGTCAAGGTGTTCAGGTAGGTCATGTGCTTGGTCAGCTGGTCGCCCGTCTGCTCGCCCAGCTGGTCGCTGGTTTGAGCGTTGAGGTTGTGGTCCGAGGCGATCAGACATTTTTTGTTTGCCTCTTGAACTCTAGGGTATGACACGTCCACTACTGGCTTCTTTCTCCTGAGGATGGTAGCTTGTTCGAGTATCATGTCTCGTCTCAGTCTGGGCAACCTGAATCACCGGTTGACGTGCTACTACCATCTGCTGTCTTTGTAATTGTTTCAGGGTGGTCATCGCTCTCTCGATGTCCTTGGGTGTTCTAACCATTGATTCAATGGTAGTTTCAATTTGTTGACCAATTGGAACCGTCGGTAATGCCGGGACACGAGCTTGTTCAGTTCGATGATGTCCGGATGGTCCCCTTTCTCTCCACCTTCGACTCGTCGAGGTGGTGTGGGATTCATCGTGGGAGGCCTCGTACGTATGTCTCGTCATTGTTTGTGGTAACAATTGAATATAATAGATGAGTTTTCAAAGAAATCTTTTCTAGTTCGTGTTTTTGAAGACATCAAATTCTTGAAAACACTCACAATTGAAGATATTCTTCAAAATTCTCACTAAACTTCGAAGGGCGTTCTTCGTGTTCTTCGGAATAATGATGAGTAAGTACCAAATTCTTCAATCGACGGAGGTTTGGGCCCTCCTTCTAGCGCCAAATTGTAGAATGATTTTACTAATTGTAATGTTATGTGGCTAGTTAATCTATGAAAATCACTCAAACAATAATTCAAAGATGATAATTGGAATAATCAAGTGAAATGTAGAGAGAATTATAGAGAGAGAAATTTTATAAGTGGGTTTTTTGTATTGGGATTTCAGATCCTTCAAAATGATATATTTTTACATATTTATACCCTTTTTAAGGGTGAGGTGGCTTCTATTTAGGCCACATGGCTTCTGGTGGTGACAAGTGTCCTCCACTTGTCACCCCCTGGAAGTTTTACCCCACTAACTCTAGCCTAAATGACCCGAACCCTTCATACAGGTTCCTTAGACATCTTGTGTCTTCTTTCCTTCGAAGGAGGGACTAGCAAGGGGGCGAGCAGTGTGGCGAGCAAGGGGGCGAGCATTGTGGCGAGCAACATAGGCTTATCCTCTTGGCTTGCTGCCTTGTCATATCCAGGCTGAAGGAGAGCATGGAGGCGAGCAGGCGGGCGAGCAACTGGGGAGTGGCCATGTAGGCTTGTTATTTCGACACCTCTGGGCTCGGGTGAGCATGTGGACGAGCACCTAGGCGAGCATGTGGGCGACTAGCTTACCCATTCCTACTTGTTTACACTTTGGTTATTATCTAATTCTCAAGCTTAGATCCTTTTATCAACAAACCAGACTTGACTTCTTCAAGAATAAACAAACTCAGATTCGTGCGGAACTATCCCAAGGAATTATAGTCATAGTCAATGCAGGAGAGACACGAGGAGACAAAGTGGGACTAAGAAAGATCTTGCCTCCTACATTTATAGGGGGCCGAGAGACATGCGCCTCCTGTTAATGAAATAATCGACATGCGTGCTTAAGGAAGTAATTAACCAAGTCCGGATTGACGTGCCCAAGAGAATTGATCAAGCACGAAGAAAGAACCAGATCGAAGAACGCTTTGACGAGTCACCAGTTATTAGTGAATCAAGTTGGTGACGAGTCAGCAGCTTATAGTGAAGCATGTAGCTGTTCAGCGGTTTCTAGTAAAGCAGGTTGCTGAACAGCAGCTTATGATAAAGCAGGCTGGTGACGATCTAGCAGCTTGTATTTCCTATATAATGTAACCGAATTCATACGAATAAAGGATACAAAAATTTTACCCTAACGAAGTTCTGCTCGAACGACGAGCTTATAAAAATGACCTACCTGCTTACTCATAAAACCTCACATGTTCATCTATTTCAGCATATTGTTGGTGTAATCGTTGTTATTATAGCCACATAACCGCGATACGGAAATTACATCAACACCGCCGATATTTGGATGCTATGGCATTGGTACAACATTTCAAAAAACCAGATATTTTTCTAACAATGACATGTAACTCAGAGTGGAAAGAAATTAAAGACGCACTTCTTCCGGGATAAACACCACAAGACATACCAGATCTCTCAACTCGAGTTTTTAGAGGAAAAGTCATGGACTTAAAAGATTAAATAGTGAAGAAAGAAATATTTAGCAAAGTCGCAACATTCATATACGTCATTGAATTCCAAAAGAGAGGACTACCACATGCTCACATGTTAATAATCCTACAGAGTGCATATAAAATAACGAATGCAGACCAGTATGATACCTACGTCAAAGCAGAAGTACCAGATAAAAAAGATGATCTCATACTACATGAAGCAGTCATAAAACACATGATCCACGGACCGTGCGGAGATCTTAAACCGAAATGCCCTTGCATGGTAAAAATTAAATGTCGCTTCCGTTATCCACGATAGTATTCCAAGAAACCAATACAAGGAAAGGACACTTATCCAATTTACGGAAGAAGAAATAATGGAACAAAGGTAAACCACACATATATTCCAAATAATATATATACAGTTATTAAATATATCTAATAACCAAACTTTAAAAATACAGGTACAAAAAAGTAATACAATCTTGGACAATAGATGGGTCATTCCATACAATCAATACCTGTTGAAAAGATATAATTGTTATATCAACGTAAAAATATGCTCAGGCATGAAAGCAATTAAATACTTATACAAATACATATACAAAGGTCACGACAGAGCAGCAGTCAACATAAGTCAAGATGATGAAAACAAATCTATAGACGAGATTAAGGAGTTCCAAGATGCCAGATGGGTATCCGCGCAAGAAGTTTTATGGAGAATGTACGAATTTCCACTGAATGAGATATCTCCTCCAGTGATCACTCTACAACTACACCTGCCAAACCAACAATTAGTAACATACTGGGAGAACTAAGACTTACGCAGAGTCATTCAAGATGAAGGGACATCAATGACAATGCTGACTGAATTTTACAAAGTATGTAGAGAGAATAGGGAAGCTGAGACACTTCTATATTGAGAATTTCCACAACACTATGTATGGAACAAACAAGCCCGCAAGTGGACAAAAAGACAAAGGGGTAATGTCATTGCGAGAATAGCAAGTGCAAACCCAGCAGAAGGGGAAAGATACTATGAACAGCTACTGCTAATACATAAGAGAGGCCCAAAATCTTTTAAGGATATAATGACAGTTGATGGAGTACAATACTGGACTTTTAAGAAAGCTGCACAAAAGAGAGGACATCTAGAGTCAGACCAAAGCATAATTGAATGCTTGGACGAAGCTACAACCTTTATAATGCCAAGAGAACTAAGAAGATTATTTGCAACGATACTAACACACTGTGAGTCGACAGATGTTAGAAAAATGTGGGATGATTACTTTGACTCAATGTCTGAGGATTTTGAACGACAAAACAGCTCAAACTTTGAAGAAAAACAACAGTACTCCCTGCACGATATTGAAAAATACCTTGAATCAGTCGGAAAAAGAATAACAGCATATGACTTACCGAAGATTAGACTAGTCGAAAATGAAACGACTCATGAAATGTCAAAAGAATACACAAACGAACTAGCAATCGTGACACCAGAGAAAGACATTGAAGCATCTCAAAATCTGAACGATGACCAAAAGCACGCCTATAGAAGCATACTACACACAATAGACAACAATAAAAGAGAGATTTTCTTTATTGATGGACCTGGAGGAACAGGAAAAACGTACCTATACAGAGCATTAATGGCCACAGTTAGAAACAGTGGAAGGATTGCACTTGCAACTGCAACTTCAGGAGTAGCAGCTTCTATACTGCCATGACGAAGAACATCACATCCAAGATTTAGCATCCCACTACAAACAGACGAAACAACCATTTGCCACATATCTAAACAGAGTAGCCGAGCCGAACTCATAAGAAGAGCAGCTGTAATAATATGGGACAAAGCACCAATGGCAAAAAGAACAACCATCGAGACAATCGATAGAACAATTCGAGATATAATAAATGATTCCAGACCGTTTGGGGGAAAGGTAATGGTATTTGGAGGCGACTTCAGACAAGTACTTCCAGTAGTTCCTAAAGCAACAAGGCAACAAACAGTTAACGAAAGCCTAGCGCGCTCATACCTATGGAACGAAATGACAAAATTTGAACTGAAAATAAACATGAGAGTTATAGAAGATCCAGAATTTGCTGAATACTTACTCAGGATAGGAAACGGGACGGAACAGACAACAGGAGAAGATTTCATCAAGATACCAGATGAAATGATAATTGCACCTGAAGACGAAAGCAAACAAGAAAACAGTCTTATTCAGCCCATTTACACAGACCCACAGATGAGTACAGCCACACCTGAGTACATAACTCAAAGAGCAATTCTAACGACCAAGGATGAGTACGCCGATAAAATAAATGAGATAATGATAGAGAAATTCCCAGGACAAACAAAAGAGTTTCTCAATTACGACACAGTTGTAGACGATACAGGAAACTACAACCAAGAAGAGTTTCTTAACACTTTATTGCCGAATGGAATACCTCCGCATAGTCTACTACTCAAAGAAAACTGCCCACTTATGCTGCTAAGGAATTTGGACCCAGCAAATAGACATTGTAATGGAAGCCGTCTGATTTGTCGAGGATCCACTAAACATTTAATACATGCAGAAATTGCAACTGCTTTGCAATGACAATAAACAAGGCACAAGGGCAAACAATTCAAAAAGTCAGAGTTTACCTCCCAGAACATGTATTCTCCCATGGCCAACTATACGTCGCACTATCCAGAGGCATTTCAAAAAATGATACGAGAGTACTGATCAAAGGAAAAAATATACATTTAACAAAAAATATTTTATATAAAGAGATTATAATGTAAAGAGTATTATTGAAAAACCATAAAGGAAAAAAATCGTTAATTTTTAATACACATTTTATATTATTTTTAATAGAAGAAAGATTTATAATAATTAATTTAACAAATCACACTTTCACATGTATCAATCAATTTTAGATTGCACAATTTAAATTAAACAACACAAATAAAACAAAAAGACAAAAATAATTTAACGATCACATACGCAAAACTTGAATAAGAATGAACAACGTGCGAAAGCACGTGTCAAAAAATTAGTCAATAAAAAAAGAAAAATAAATCAAGAAAAACATATTTATTCTTGTAAAAATACATATTATTCTTATAGTTATTTTACAAGTACAAAAAATTATTTTTTTAAGATATAGTAACACACATTTTGCATTACATTATCATACATATGTTCATGTAGTATACATTCTGGGACTGTCGAGAATTTTCTTTAAAAATTTTATTTGACCCGGTTTGACCCGCTAAGGATCCACATTTTATTTAAATATATTGCACGGATCGAGTACGGTGCAATATTGTATATTAGAATTTTGTGTAAAAAAAAAGTAGATGCGTGCAATGGGATCAAGGATGAAAATATCGGTATCGACGGAAATATCGGTATCCTGAATTTATGGATATATCGGTGGAAATATCGATATCGAATATCGATATCAGTAAAAAATAGAAAATTCACGGAAATTTCATTAAAATGATGGAAATTTAACATGAAATTTTAGACAATATTATTACTAGTTTTAATACATTAATTGAACTTAAAATCTCAATAAAATGAGAATCTTACAACAAACATATCAAGAAAACATACGTAAGAAATATAAAATGATACAACAATTGTTCATAATTATTGAATATTACACAACTAATACCAAAATGATGTCCTATGAGCCTCAAATGTAAAAGAAGAAAGATCATCTTGGTCTAAGCAATAATGATACCAAGTCCCGAGGATTGAGAATTGAAAAAAAATACAAAATTATTCCCCGAAATTTCCCAAAATTTTGACCGATAAATTACCGAAATTTCCACGATATTTCTCGATAATTTGCACATTTTGAATTACCCTGGACCGATATCGATATAGTAACCGAAATTTCCCGAAATTTCCGATATTTTCTCAAAATTTGACCAAAATTTTGGAAAAATAATCGTTCAAGTGAATTTCCATATCGGTACCCTCAAATTTCCGAAATTTCGGCGAAATTCCGCTTAATTTCAAACCTTGAATGGGATTAACACCATGCATATATTAACTTTTGTGTCCACAGCTTCAAGTTGTTGACTCATTTTTCTTTCCTTTTTATTTTTAAATGGTGTGGCTTAAAGAAAGTTAATAATATTATGTTACAAATTTAAAAATTCGTTCTTAGTTTGTGTTGCTATATTAAAAAATGTGTATTACTATTCGGACTAAATATTATTATTTTACATATATTTATTTAGATTATGTCTCCTATGCAATATTGCATCGTGCAATATAGGCAAAATGTGTGTTACTACATCTTAAAATTTTAATTTTTTGTAATTAAAGTAACTATAAAGACAATATATATTTTTACAAGAACAAATATGTGTTTCTTAATTTATTTTTTATTTTTTATTGATTTTTATGTTGATAATATGTTGTTAATGTAATAATACTTTACATGTGTTATTATATATTGACAGTCCCAGAATGTGTACTGCATGAACATATGTGTGTTACTGTAAGGTAAAATGTGTGTTACTACATCTTTAAAAATAATGAAATCTATAAAAATCAATAAATATTTATAAAAACGAATATTTTTTCTTATAGTTACACACATATTGCTATTATATTGTATTAAAAAAGTTTATTTCTGTAAAAACAAATGAATATATGTAAAAAAACAATATTTGTTCTTACAGTAGCACATATTTGATCTTATAATAACATAGATTTGTTCATGCAGTAACACCAACTGGGAGCGAAAATCCTAAAATTTAAAAATTGCCCCGATCCGACCCGACCCCACCCAATCAAGATTCGCGAATTTTATTATTATAACCCTGTTGACCGGTGAATTTTCAATTTTTTCCTATTTAAATCAATATTTTACGGTGCAATATTGCACAATAGACCTACTTAACCTTTTAATATATTAAATATAATTTTTAAAAATATAAACTTATTACAAGGTTTATTTAGTATACAAGATACTCTTTTGATTTAAAAAGGCACGTATTTTGTTTCACTATGTTTGTTTTGATATAAATAATTCTATATTAGAAAAATTGACTATTTAGTCCATAAACAAAACACACCCTATTATCAGTTTTGTTTCTGGTAAATTTTATTTACGCAAGAATTTGAATAAGTTCACGTGAAAAAATGACAAACTGAATACCTCATGTGTATTATTTATATGGTCCAACTGCAACAATGAGTCGTCATAAATTATGATACGGCTGGCTCAATTATTAAGCCTATTGAATGCACGAATACACTATTCAATTTAAATATAAATTTTTAAATAACTATATAAATTATTTAAAAATTCATACATGTTATATTAAAAAAATATTTTTTAAAAATCAATTTTCAATAACAATAATATATATAATTTTCTAATAATAATAAATATAATTTTTTAAAATTTTACTTAAATTGCACAGTGCACGCAATTATTAATACGGATTAGTCTTGTATACACCAGTTACACGGTGCAGCTTAAGTTCATTTTTTAAAAGTTACACAAAATACTACTTAAAAGCTACAAATTTTATTACTGAAAAATATATTTTTTAGTAATAATTTGTGCAACTTTTCAGTAATAAATTGTACTCCATCCGTCCCGTAGGAATTTACACCCTACGGGACGACACATTTTTTAATGAAAATGTGTTTTATATATAAAGTAGTGGCATATGAGTAAATATGTGTATATGTTTATGAGTGTGCACGTAAATCAATATTTCCTTTTTTAGTAGTGTGCAAATTTGTGTGAGACGTCCAAATAAAAAAAATATACAAATTCCTGTGGAACAGAGGGAGTATAACTTTTTAAAAATAAACTTGAGCTGCACCGTCTAACTGGGGCACATGATACGTGGTCATTAATTGCTGGCAGAATACGACATTATAACAATAATTATTTTTAAAAATAAAATTATTTATTTGTACAAAATATATATATACTAATTGTGAGTGTATAATCTAAACTTTGTCATGAGAGAGGTGGTGGAGTAATAATGAGGTTAAAATTCCTTGACTGAATAAACAAAGTCCCCAAAAGCGTTTCTTTATTTCACTTTTAAAAAGTTTTTTTCTGGAGAACTGAAGTGAGGAGGGAAACACAACAAACAATACTTTCTCTCTCTCTCTCTACCAGGCGCAGCATATGGCGTTGGTGCTGCTGCCAGACGCTCCTCCCTCTGTGCACTCCTAAACCCCACCCACCACCCCATTACCATTTTCATTTGTACCCATGTCAACGGCTACTTTTCTCCTCTCTCTGGCTCTCTGCGCCACCCTTACGCTAACATGCGCCGCCGTCGACTCCGAAATTCAAGCTTTACTCTCCTTCAAGCACAATCTCTACGACCCACGTGGCGCCATGGACGGCTGGAATGCGTCCACGCGTGCCGCCCCCTGCGACTGGCGTGGCATTCTATGCTACGGCGGCAGGGTGCGCGAGCTCCGCCTCCCGCGCCTCCAGCTTAGCGGCCGGCTCAGCGATCAGCTGGCTAATCTGCACCAGCTGCGCAGGTTAAGCCTCCACTCCAACAATTTGAACGGCTCCATCCCACGTGCCCTCTCCGCCTGCTCACTCCTACGCGCCGTCTACTTGCAGGACAACTCGCTCTCCGGTGAGATTCCCCCCGCATTGTTCGCGAACCTGACAAATCTGCAAGTCTTAAACCTAGCGCACAATTTCATGTCCGGAGAAATGGCCAGCGACATTTCGGCGAGTATGCGAATACTCGACATCTCCTCCAACTCATTCTCCGGTGGAATCCCGGCCAACTTTTCTGCCTCTCATCAGCTCCAGCTCATCAATTTCTCATTCAACCGTTTCGCCGGCGAGATTCCGGCGGAGATCGGAGAGTTGCAGAAATTGCAGTACTTGTGGCTGGACGGAAATGAACTCTACGGGACAATTCCCTCGGCGATTTCAAACTGTTCAGGCCTCATCCACGTCAGCGCCGGGGATAACATGCTCTCCGGCATTGTTCCAGCGACTCTGGGTTCTCTTGTAAACCTCCAGGTTATCTCGTTTCCGCGTAATCGGCTAACCGGTGTCGTTTCGTCATCATTATTTTGTAACAGTTCAGGTTTAAATGCCACCATAAGAATCCTTAACTTGAGCTTTAATGCACTCACGGGTATAGCGAATAATAGTGGTATAACGTGTGATAGTGTGCTTGAAGTTTTTGATCTTCACGAGAATCAGATAAATGGTGTGTTCCCCAATCTTCTTACAAATTTCTCAACATTAAAGTTGCTGGATATTTCTGGGAATTCAATATCCGGGGTGTTGCCGGATACTGTAGGGAATTTAGTGGTTTTGGATGAACTGAGAGTTGGGAACAACTCATTAAGTGGTCAAATTCCTGAGAGTTTAACAAACTGTGGGGTTTTGAGGGTGCTTGATCTTGGGAAAAATCAGTTTTCAGGTTCGATACCGGATTTTTTAGGGGAGATGAAGAGCTTGACCACATTGATTCTTGGTGGGAACTTGTTTACTGGTTCAGTTCCAATGAGCATAGGCGATCTTTACTCTCTAGAGGTGTTGGATTTGAGCAAAAACAATTTGAGTGGAACTGTGCCTCTAGAGTTGATGAGGCTTGTCAATTTGACCTCTCTAAACTTGAGCAATAACATATTTTCTAAACAAGTGCTGGCAAGTATTGGGGAATTGAAGCGGTTAGAGGTTCTAAATATGAGTGGATGTGGGTTTTCAGGGGTGATTCCATTGAGCATTGGGAATCTTTTGAGGCTGACAACTCTTGATTTGAGTAAGCAAAACTTGTCTGGAGAGTTGCCTCTTGAGCTCTTTGGGTTACCTAGTTTGAAAATAGTTGCTTTGGAGGAGAATTCATTGTCTGGAGAAGTGCCTGAAGGTTTTAGCAGCTTATCTAGTTTGCAGTACCTTAATCTATCATCAAATGCTTTCTCCGGTGTCATACCATCTACTTATGGGTTTCTGAGATCATTGGTTGTTCTTTCACTGTCTCGTAATCGGTTGAGTGGCTCGATTCCAGTGGAGCTGAGCAACTGCAGTAATCTTGAAGGTTTAGAGGTCAGAGGGAATGAATTAATGGGGCAAATTCCCACTGATATTTCCAGATTGTCCCGTTTACAGAAGCTTGATGTGGGTAAGAATAGTTTAACTGGTGGAATCCCAGACAGCATTTCTAACTGTTCTTCTTTGGTTACTCTGTTATTGGATTCGAATCACATTTCAGGCCACATCCCAGATGCATTATCCAAGTTGTCAAAATTAAGTGACCTGGATGTCTCTTCAAATAATCTCACCGGTGTTATTCCAGCAAGTCTTTCCCTAATCTATTCATTGCAGCACTTGAACTTGTCTAGTAATAACCTCGAGGGTGAGATTCCAGAGGCTTTGGCTACTCGGTTCAGCGATCCTTCAGTTTATTCCATGAACAGGAATCTATGTGGGAGACCACTTGGAAAGAACTGCAAAAGCCTGGATAGGCGCAGGAGAAATAGATTGATTCTGTATATAGCTGTGGCTGTTGGAGGTAGTTTAATGCTGTTATTATGTTGCTGTGGTTATATATACAGCCTCCTTAGGTGGCGTAAGATGTTGGGAGCAGGAGAGAAGAAGCGCAGTCCCAGTCCGGGCTCTCAAGGAGCACGTGGAAGCGGAGAGAATGGTGCCCCAAAGCTTGTTATGTTCAACAACAAGATCACATACGCCGAAACATTAGAAGCAACGAGACAGTTTGATGAGGAAAACGTGCTGAGCAGGGGGAAGTATGGGCTGTTATTCAAAGCCACTTATGGTGATGGCATGGTGCTCGCCATTCGCCGCCTTCCAGACACATCCGTCGAGGAGAGCACTTTCCGTAAAGAAGCTGAGTCTCTTGGCAAGGTTAAACACCGAAATCTCACTGTCCTTCGCGGCTATTACGCGGGGCCCCCTCCTGAAATGCGCCTAGTCGTTTACGACTACATGCCAAACGGAAACCTAGCTACATTGCTTCAGGAGGCATCACATCAAGAAGGGCACGTGCTGAATTGGCCAATGCGCCACCTCATTGCACTGGGCATAGCTCGTGGTCTAGCCTTCTTGCACTCTGTGTCTATCACACATGGGGATGTGAAACCACAGAATGTTCTGTTTGATGCTGACTTTGAAGCCCATCTTTCAGAGTTTGGTTTGGATAAGGTGACTAATATTGCTGCTGCAGCAACCCCAGGTGAAGCCTCAACTTCTGCTATCCCAATTGGCACGCTTGGTTATGTAGCTCCGGAAGCAGCATTGACGGGGCAGTCGAGTAAAGAAGCGGATGTTTACAGCTTCGGGATCGTGGTGCTGGAGATTTTAACGGGTAAAAAGCCGGTGATGTTCACTCAGGACGAGGACATTGTGAAATGGGTGAAGAGGCAGCTGCAAAAAGGGCAAGTTTCAGAACTGCTGGAGCCAGGGTTACTGGAGCTGGATCCGGAGTCATCAGAGTGGGAGGAGTTCTTGTTGGGGGTCAAAGTTGGATTGCTCTGCACAATGCCTGACCCTTTGGAGAGGCCATCCATGGCCGACGTCGTTTTCATGCTCGAAGGCTGCCGTTTAGGCCCCGAAATTCCTTCCTCCGCTGATCCTACCACTCTTCCTTCTCCTTCCTGACTCACGCTACTACCTGGACTCCAAATTCTTTTTAATTTGCTGCTATTTTATCACCACTACAATTCTGCTGCCCACCATTGAATTGAGATCGAGCTTAATGAGATAAGAGGGTAAAAATAATAGAAGATTATTCTGAATGGTGATGGTTATAATTAAAGGCGTAGGAGTCCGAAATTACTAGTCTATCTAGGCGTATATGCTTTTTTTTTTTATATCGCTATGCATTTTTTAAAATGATTATGCAAATTTAAAATTTGTAAAAAATATAATCTATAAAAAAAATTGAATTTTTATATATGCCAAAATTAAAATATCGGTAAAAATATTTGTAGAAAATATTAAATTAGTAAAAATATCAAAATTTTAAAAATTGCATGGATACCAAACAAATTTATAAATAAAAGAAGTCTTAATTTATGAAAGAAAAAATGACAAAGAAATATAGGAAAATCTCATATGCAACTGGTGTATGATGCACTTACTTAACGGTTAAAATTTTTTATACTGAAAAGTTGTGTGTTGATATACTGAAAATTTTACACTGTTATCAACTTTTTAGTGTAAATTTTTCAGTGTATCAACTTGCAGCTTTCCAGTATAGTCGATATTCACTTTTTAATATAAAACATTTCAACTGTTGAATGAGTGCACCTAGTGCACATGAGACCTGCTCAAGAAATATAAGTAACCAATATTTTATAATGACAAAAATTTATTATAGAAATTTTTAGTAGAATTTCTAATAGAAACTTTTAAAAATAAATTTTAAAAAAAAGACACGCGCATTTTTAGGGATGTTGAGCTCATGTATATACCATATCCCACCTCCACAATGCCACAACCCACCTAGGGGGTTTCCAAGGAAATAAACTTAATTTTATTTTAGAATAATTGATAAACGTGAAAACGAAGACCACATAATTTGCTAATCCATTTTGTCTGAAAGATTACATTTTGGGGCGTACCAAGCCAGGAGATTATTCCACTATATCTTGAGAATGAGATCTCTTTATATAGGTTACAAACTAGGGTTTACATGAATATATGATACATAATGAAATGACTAAATTATCCTTCTATTGATTATAATTGATGAAGGCACATAAATGTAATTTCCTTTAACACTCTCCCTTATGCCAAATCAAAAAGATGAATGGTGCATGAATGTTGCCTCGATAAAAATCTTGCCAAGTAACATCCATGTAAGAAAAATAAATCTTGGTCGAAGGGAAAATGAGTTGCAACACACCTATGTTAAGACTCCCCCTGAAATCTACACCTCTCAACTGATAGGTACATCTATCAAGTAAGCTCGGAAAGTTTTACACATCTCAATTCCTTTAAGATGTTTCTCAAAGTTATCTTAGACAATGATTATGTACATAATTCAGCCACATTTTCTTTAGAGCTTACTTAAATTGTCTGAATCTTGAGCAAAGATTGTTGTCGCATGTTATAGAAAAACTTCGGTGATATATACTTCATATTGTCACCTATATATAGAGATGTTAATCCGGACTGGGCTAATAGGGCCGGCCCGTTTAACCCTGAAAAATGCAGGGTTAGGGCCATGCTTTCATTGGCCCGTTTAAATTCGGGCTTTTTTGACCCGGCCCTATTAGCCCGCGGGCTAAAAGGGCTAGCCCGCCGGTTAACCGAGCCCGCCCGCTAGCCCGCATAATTTTTTAATTTTATATATATCTATTAAATATATAATATACTTATTAGTTATTATTATTATTATTAATTGAAGTTATCTCCAATTTCTATTTAGGTGTTATATTAATTTTAAGTATTTATACTTGAACTTTTAAATACCAATGAACTTTTAAATATTGAAGTGTTGACGTTTGAACTTTTGTAATTATATTAAACTATTTTAAATAATTTTAATGAAATTATGGACCATGTTTAGGTTTTAGTTTAAATATTAACATTTTATGACAATTATTTTAGATTATGTGTTAAAATTTAGATTTTTTTATTATTTATGACATGACCCGTTTATGACCCGTTTAGCCCGAGGACCGCTAGGGTTAGGGTTAGGTCTCAAATATTAGAGGACCGTTAAGAATGAACCGGATAAGGCCCTAACCCGTTTAGCCCGGAACCCGTTAGGGCTGACCCTATAGGGTTAGGGCTAGCCCGTTTAACATCTCTACCTATATAGCACAGATTCATCTGTTCAATACATGCAATAATGTATTTTTCGTATATACATAAATGATCTTCAGTGGTAGAACTCAAGCCACTGATTCCTTAAATGTGTGATGATAGACTTTCACTAAATGCACTCATAAATTGCTATATGTAAGGTAATAATCTCTAAATAGCTTTAAGATATATCTATCAAAGTTTCTTAGTTGATGTCCAAGATATACCATGTTTCTCATGGTAAATACATAATCAATCTTGAGATGTTTATGTGGTTAAGATATAACCAACATTAGTAGAACCAAATAACATATTATTTGGTGTATAAGTGTATAGGATAGCATTCAATATTTTCTTAATAGTTGCATTTTCATCTGCAGTCCCTTTCAACATATATACAGTAAATAACATGCCCATATCACTGGTTTCTTTTAAGTATCAAGGTACATTCTTGACACCATTCCAATGATATTGTGTTGGTCCTGTAATAAATTTAGTCTACAAGTTCATTGAGAAAGTAATATTTGGTCGAGTATATTGAGTTAAGTACAATAATGCGCATATTGCACTTAAATAAGGAATTTCAGTTCATAATATCTCTTCGTCATTTTGTGTTGGACAAAATTGATCTTTCTTTAAATCCAAACATCGGCCGATCATGAGAGTGCTAACAGAATGCATTTTGTCCATGTTAAATCGCCTGAACATCTTTTGGACAAATGAAGACTGGTGGATAAGTATTCCACAAACTCAATGAAATTGAGTTTTCCCAAGATCTTTCTTCTCAAATTCAAATTTCAATTAGTTTAAGGATTTATCTTATTTCATTAAGAGTATATATGTTCATCCATCAACATAAGTATCATAATCGCAAACCCAAAACTTATTTTTCTTTATAAATACGAAGGGGCATTGTTCTTTGTTTCTGTAACCTTTCCCAATCAAGTTGTCACTTAAACGGGTATACCATATCCGCCTAGATTGTTTCAATATATTATTGCAAATGTACTCCGTGGTTCAGAGTTACTTGACTTGGGCAATGGAAGGCCATCAGACACTTTCATATATCTCTGAATCAAGATCCCCATTGAGATATACAATAACCATATTCATAAGCTGCATTTCTAATCCTTCGGATGCTACTACTCTAATTAAGTAGCAGAATGTTATAACGTCAATAACAAGTGAGTATGTCTCCTCATAATCAATTCCAGAGTATTATGAGAAACCTTGCTCCATAAGGCAGGTTATATATATCAGGACTATATATTTCTCATTACGCTTTATGACAAAGACACATTTATGTCCTACAAGGTTTACACTTGATCGGGCTAGCACTACCAAACCAAATACCTGTCACTTTGTCAAAGAATCAAGTTCTACCTGGACTGATTCTTGTATTTAGGCCAGTTTGCTCTTGTTGATATTCTACAACTGAGCTTGGTTCGATTTTATTGTGCTCTATATTTTCTTGAGCAACATAATAAATAAATACATCGCTAGTTTGTGTGCAATGTCCGTCCATCGACTCATATGCACTCTCATAATTAATAGAGATTTTTCATTCTCTGGAATCATATTAAACATCGGAGCGTCCTCTAGTAATGATTCTTGGACATAACTATAAACATAGATGATCTCATAAAATGTATTTTTGACATTGATGATTAATGAATTAATTTGTGCCAAACCTACCATTCCTTCCTTTGGGTGGTGTCAATCGAACCAGGTGGCCTCCCCCTTTTCCTTTGGGAGCCACGGCCTCAACCACATTTCCACCAAGTGTGGTTGCAACACATTTTCTACGGTGTTGTGCCCCTTATTGGGGACTTCTAACCTTACAGGCACATTTGCAGTTGATATGTATGACCTAGTCACTTTAGCAATATCAATGAACGAATCAGGCATCGAATCTATTACATTCTGGACATTTATTATTTTACATCACTTTTTCATTGTGAAGTTTTGGGGATCAAATGAGACAAAATGGGAATGGATCACGATTCTTCTTGTCGTTCCCATAGAAAATTATTTTTCTTATCTCCCCCTAACGACGGGAAGACTGTCTTATTTAAGTGACAATCCACAAATCTAGCAGTAAATAGGTCGCCTGTCAAAGGTTCTAAGTAGCGGATATTTGTTGGAGATTTATATCCTACATAAATACTTAATCGTTTCTGAGGACCCATCTTAATGCACTGTGGGGGCGCAATTGGCACATATGTTGCACAACCAAAGATGCGTAAATGTAAAATATCAGGCTTATATCCAGTTACCAACTGGTACATAGAAAATGATTGTGAACAGGGGGTCTAGAACGAATAAGTTAAGATGCATGCAGTATTGCATAAACCCATATAGAGGAATGCATGTTGGTGCGCATAACCATTGCATTAACCACCATTTATTTTCTTTAGATGGTGGCCCTTGTGAGACCATTTTGTGTAGCACATGGATATCAAGATGCTTTACATTGATCCAGATATATATGCAATAATCATCAAATGCTTTTGATATAATAATGTGATATTGTGATTAGGGTGGTGAGCCCTAAAACATGTACTTTGTGCTAAGAGTTTTGCATGCATAATGTATTGTGGACAGTAAAGTGACATGTGACCTGTATGTCAAAGTATAATCCAATACCATAAAATACTTAAATGATCCGCATTCTGGATTAATTAATCCACAAATATCATCATGTATCTTGTGTAAGAATGAAATATTTTATTTTGTATCTTTAGCATAAATAGGTCTCAATGTTACTTTTGCTAAAGAGTAGGCTTTGCAGAATGAGTGACTTGCCTTTAAATTTTATAATGAGGCAGGGTGAGATGTAAATAGTGTATCTGGTGCTTCAGAAAATAAATAAATGCGACAATGCAACAACGAAATCGATATCGTGCATTATATCAATTTTCATCTCATTTATGTGTCACTCAAAATATAAGAATGTAATATAAATTCTTCAAATTATGAATTATCATATCAAAGCCTTTATAACTTAGTATCACATAGTCCGTCAATGATAAAGTATAATCCAAAAATTTGAATAGTAGTGAGGTACATCCCACTAGATTGGCATCTTAGTTCCTTTAAAATGTGTTTTCTTTCACATTTATTATATATATTTAAAATTTCATTCTCACAGTGTATCATAAATAACGTTGGCACAAATATTTTTAAATTTTTTTACATGGTTCGATTAGCTCTTGATGCATATAGAACTTTTTTTTATTTCAACAGTTGTCTCATTAGACATTGTTCCTTGTTCTTTTTAGAAATCTCATATCCTTTTGAGTTTCAATTTGAACAAAATTATTTACTTTTCAATTTGAATAAAATGATCTACTTTTCATTTTGAGTAAAATGATTTGCTTTTCATTTAATATTTCCTTTTATTTCGTAGATGTATCACTTTACATTGTGATAATATAATTTTCGAACCATGTACATTAAATAAATTCAATACTTTTGAATAAAATCTAATGAACCAACATTAATAAAAATAAGATTTCGTACCAAAATTCAACTCAAAATTCATCAATAGTTTAAGACTAAAATATGTATTTTAAATAAGTGAGGCATTGTGCCTTTTCTACATTCTTGAAGTATGAGGAATTCATTAGCGAAATCCATGTTACCATTAAAAAATTTATTATCGTGAGGTTAATATAGTGGGTATCATGTACTTTAGATCTCATTTACCATTTATTGTTAACTGCTATCTTGTGCTTGCATTACAATTTGATTTAGTACACCACTACTACAAGTGGTGCATTATTCTCATTTTCATATGGAATAGTACGTCATGTCCCATTTTTTCTTGGGTTCTTTTCATTGTTCAATTAATCAAAATAAGTCTTGAGAAATTTCTTTGTCCCAATAAACTTTAAAAAAATGTGTCATCCATCTGAGAAACACTTTGTATAATATAGGGCATTTAAGGCCCCACACTGTTCTTTGTGTAATGTAGGACATTTTTCGTGTAAAATATGGTCAATATATTATATCAATTCAATTTGACCTTATCAGACAGTACTTTGTCTTTGGCACCCGTACGTGGATGATGGATTTTGGAAACATAAATTCTTTCCTTGAAAATGCGAGAAAGGCACTCAAGTCCTTTTGAGTTCAATACAATATAATCAGGTCAAGTGCGTTTCACTATTTATTGTAACACAAGGAAGAATATTTATAAAATATGCAAGCGTAGCAATATGCAATAATATTTTCTTATCAAGAATGTATGTATTTGAATTAGATTTTGAGATCATAGATCACGTATTTATCGATGCTTTGTGAAAATACTTCATCACATTTATTTGTAATTCATAATTATCATCCATAATTTTTCTTTATCATGGAGATTTACAATAGTAATACATGTATTTATAAAAAATAAATATTTTACAGCAATTAAGATGTGATACCCGAGTTTCTCACTACTCATTGGCTAATATACTTCATGTGTTACATGCATTTTATTTACTTATATGCTAGTTGCTTGAATATATCTCATGCTTTATGTGCATTTAAATTATTTATGTGTTAATTTATAATTGCTTGAAAATATTTCATGTATTAGGTGCACTGTAATTATTATTATGCTATTTAGTATTTGAGGGCATTTTATATTATTCATGTGTTATTTACAAATTTGTGTTATATATCTTTTTTTAAATTTTGAATTATTTGTATGCTTCTACATGTCTAGTAATGAAGAAGTCAAGTATAATTTATATAGATTTTATTGAAATAATTATTGATTTACAAATATTAGAAATGAAATCGCTACACTAGTTCCTTTATGTTATTTATGCAAATATGTTTATTTATTAGATTAATTATTGAGACAATAGTATTGAAGGATGTGAACTTTAATTTATTATCATGATATTTACTATTTGAGTACATTTTGTATTACTCACATGTTGATTGTGATGTTATGTTAATTATTTTACTTTTGAATGTTAAATTATTTATCGAATTGGTATATGTCTTTATTTGTTTATTAATGAGAAAATCCTAGTTTAATTTATTTGAGACCTTTGTATGATATAAATGTGTTGTGTAAATTATTTGGGTATTAATGGTATAGATTAAGTGTAGATAATTGAGGATTTATTGTAGTAATCAAATAAGTATGCGTAATACGTTAAATAATTAAAGGAATTATATATATGTATATATAATAATAGTATTACTAATAGGTAACTAATAATAAAAAAAAAAAAAAAAAAACTTAGATTACCTATTTGACGAAGGAAAGTTGAGGCGGCATAATTGTTGGAGGATGTGTAAGTACATCCCATATATATTTATACTAGGATGATTGGCACCTCATTATGAGGTGTCAACCGTATTTTTAATATATAATTTTTTTTAACAATAAGCAAATGAAATAAAAAAATAAAAAAAAATCTAAAATATTGTGTAATTCTTTTCAGAAAGAGGAATTCATTCACCATGATAGAAGACAATGCGGACAAAGATTGCAACAAATCACATGGTTCTCATGTAAACCAAAAGCTTACATTTCAAATGCAATTGTGGAGGAACAAGGCCAATTTCACATTTCTGCAGATTTTACTTAGATATTTTCCTACATACATCAAATTTGAATAGAGCTATGGAACCACCAAAAATCGAGGAAGCGAAGTGCAACGAGAATAGAATGGAAAGACCTGAAGAAAGCAGATCACCAAGGTACAGGCACTTCCTACACCTAGCTAGCATGGCAGCTCCGAGAATCAACCGATACACAAAAATTACACTACTTAAGGTTAATCGTATATAATTATGCACCCAATAAAGGAAAAATAAGCTTACAATAAGCAATGTATTAACATCAACTCATTTGAGAAGAGAATTCAAATTCTAACATAGGGACCTCACCTGACATAAGGTGAGGCAACAAAACTCAATCTGCTAAATTATCACAACCAAATTTATATGTAAGAAAAGTATACTATCCTCCAACAATTAACAGATATAGTTACTTGTGGTCTCAGATTCTCTTAGCGAACATGTAATACTATCGGAAATGTCCACTCTTGAATCATTCAAAGTGACAAAGAATACATAGATAGAAAAGTATTTTAAAAAAATTGGCAACTGTTATAGTGGCAGTTCAAATATTATATGTTCGGAAGATTTTGATATACGAAAGGACGGTATCATAAAGCATAAAAGCAGAAAAGAATGACAGCACACTTCACTATATCCCAGAAATTACTTTTATTTTAAGAAGAAATATACCTCGAATCAAAGTGATCGGCATGGATACCTTCTTTTGCTATTATTATCAAGGAAAGGGATAAAATAACCTTTAGAAAAAGATTTGAGAGGGTGAAAATGAAAGTAGAAGCAGTTATGCAAATGTAAAAGGAATACACTGGTATCATAAAGCATAAAAGCAGAAAAGAATGACATCACACTTCACTATATCCCAGAAATTACTTTTATTTTAAGAAGAAATATACCTCGAATCAAAGTGAACGGCATGGATACCTTCTTTTGTTGTTATTATCAAGGAAAGGGATAAAATAGCCTTTAGAAAAAGATTTGAGAGGGTGAAAATGAAAGTAGAAGCAGTTATGCAAATGTAAAAGGAATACACAAGACTTTGAAAATACTTCTTCATAAGATGGGGTAGATAGTAGCCATATGATGCAACCCATGCATCCAATAGTGGTGAGAAATCCACCGATATTCATAAGTATGTGATGATAGGCACCAATAGCAGACGCTACAAGCGTGCAACATTGAGCAAGATAAACCTGCATTTAAGCAGCGCATCGTATGCTTGTGTCAATACATGTTAACATATTAAATCAGGATACATTTAATATTCATCCAAATATATTTATTCCACAATCCAAGAAATTGAACGGAAGAATATAAGGTAGAACGTGCGATTTTTTCATTCCCATTTTCATAGAAATGAATACTATGATTCACGTTTTGAACAGTCATGAATATAGCATCTATAGGATAACTTCTATAATTTCGCAAGTGAGGAGTGATTTCTTGGTTTCGATAACATTAAAAAAGTAAGAAAAAAATAAATGTCAAAATATGGATAAAAAAGGGGGAAACTCAAAACTTGTGACATGTATAACAATCCATCATATTCTGTCCTGTGCCCATTAAATCAACAGCGAAACAGTAAATTGCACTCTAAATTATCCTCAAACACGGAACAACATAGATGTGAGAAAAAAACCAGTAAAATTAAAATCGATGAAAGATTTTAATTAGATAGGCTGACAAAAACATATATGAAAACGATATTTGGGAGGAGTACATAATTATTCATACTTAATTATTACCTTGACAAATTGTCTGGTTGAGCCTCTATAAAGGTGACTGAATTGAGCACTGGATCTGGAGTTGTCTTAGTTATCGGTGGCAATCTTTAAAATTTCTTGGTACACAATATTTTTTGTATAGTTGGTGTCTTGCATTGATGGAATTGATGGTCTAATAAGTACTTTTAGTTGATCAATAGTTTTTGCCCATGACAATGCAACAAAAAGTTGACCGTGTGAAAATACAGGCTCTTTCAAATAGACTCCAACAAAATCTAAAGTTTGTCCTTGTGCTTTATTAATTGTCATTGCGTAACATAAACGTATTGAAAATTGTTTCCTCTTGAATGGAATAGAAGAAAAAGTATCTTGTGGAGCCTGTTGTGTTATACGGGGAATAAACACAGGCTTTCCAGTATGTGTGCCTACTGAGATTTCAGCATAAATAATATTCGTATCAAAACCTTTGCAAAGTAGGCGTGTACCATTGCAAAGTCCTTCGGTTGGATTAATATTTCGTAGCAATATAATTGGTCCATTAATTTTCAATGTTAATTTATGGGGAGGAAGCCCCTGAAGAGTCAAAGAGTGAAACAATTCTTGTTGATCTGGTGCAACATATGCGTCTGTATTTTCATCACAGTAGCAATAGCTGTTGCGAGTGCAATATGACCTGTAGATCTTACAGTAGCAAGAAGTGCTTTATATAAATAAGTTATTCCAGTACCGCCTGGGCCATCTAGAAAGAACGCATTCGATAAGTTATTGTTAACATGGTATAGAATTCGATCATAAGCAAATTTTTGTTCTGTGTTTAACTTATCAATGGCTAAAGGTCTTGGTTAGGTATTAATACATCTCGTTCAGTTTGTAATTCTTTAGTCAAAGAATCATGAAAATTGATTAGTACATCATCATTTACAGAGAAGAAATCTTCCAATTTTTTTCCCATTGAATAAAGATAATGAGCAAGAATGTCTAGAACTTTTTGTTTAACTGTATTAGAACTATAGATTTTATTTTGGGTAAAGTCTTCTGACAAAAAATCTTCAAATTTCAACCATAATTGTTTAGGATTTTTGGGATTACAATGAACAAGGACAATGGCGAATAGATGTCGTAAAGCAGAAGGCATTAAATATGCAGCAGCTTCTTCAAGACACATTTCGGCAGTGTTATCATCTTCTATTAATCCTAATTTTTGTGCAACCTCTTTGTTCGTGGTAAAAGTTTTTCCATTAATTGTTCTCAAGTTCGTAAAGGAAGTTGGTCCTCTTATATGCATTAACAATAACTTACAATAAAATATTTCACCGTTCGATGGTTGACAAGCAAAAATTCGAGCAATGACCTCTTTATTTTTACGTGGTTTCCATTTTTTTGAATCATTATGCCAAGTGAAGTATTCTGGAAATTCAACATATAACAACTTGAGGCTCTTAGCATAATTATTGTAGTTATTCATATTGAAATATTCAGTTAACATAGTTCTTTGATTTGTAGGATTATTTGCAATGTTTTGTAATGATTGGTTGGAAGAAAATGTTACAAATTGTTCATTTTCTAAATGAATCGGTAAGCATATTACAGGAGGATGTATATGGTTAAGCTCGAATTTAAAAATTCGCCAGACAGCTTCAGGAGGTGAAATCCATCTAACAGATTGGAAATTTTTTATTTCATCAACTATTGGATTATTGGCATTAGCTAACGAGTATGATATTTTATCATGTCCTTTGTAAATATACTTATACATATATTTAACAGCCTGAACAGTTGAACATATCTCAACATTAATGTGACAGTTAAATTTGGCCAAAAGATATGGATTATAAGGTACAACCCACCGATTGTCAAGTTGTGATCCTCTAACAGTAACTGAACGATTATTATTTGTACGTCGATATATTGGATATGAATTTTGTGCATATTTAGTACTTTCTGAAAAGTCTTTAGGATAGTGAAATTTGCAAAAACCTTTTTTCATACAAGGGCATGTTGGATTAAGCAAACCACACGGTCCATGCATCATATGTTTTATTACTAATGAATATAAATATGGATGTGTATGACGAATCAGGGAGTTCTGCACAAGTAATTCTATCAAATGTCTCAGGGGAAAACATTTTTTATGCTTGGTTTAAAATAAGCAAAAAATGAGCACGAGGTAAATCTCTTTTTTGAAATTCTATTACATAAGCATAAGCAACAATGTGGCCAAAAATCTCCTTTTTGAACAATTCTTTTTTTAAAACTTCAAGTTTTACACGAAATATTCTTGTTACTAAATCAGGTCTATTTTGTATTTCATCGGAAGGTAGACATAATGCTTTTATTTCTGGCCAATTTGGATTTGAAGTTATTGTTAGGAAAATATCAGGTTTTCCAAAACGTTGTACTAAAGCTATAGCATCCATATATCTTTTTCGCATATCTCTAGGTCCTTCAATAAATGAAGTAGGTAATATCATATGTGAACCAATATCAGCACCTACTTCACATCCTTGTGCAATACCATCTAATAAGCCACTATATACCTCTTTTTGTAAACGATTTTGCATATCAGTACTTCTGAAAAAATCTAACCTTGATGTTTCAATTTTAATATACATGTCAACAACATATTGTTGTAAAAGCCTACCAACATGTAGCAAAAATGATTTATCATGTTCTCTTATTTGGAGCTTATAGCAATAATATTCACGACATGATACCATAGTCTTTTTAGTATTTTTCTTTCTAGAACCTGTATAAACAATAAGAAATGTTATATTTAATAATTTAAATATAACTGAATTATAATAGTACAGTAACTATTAATATGAATAATACCTTGGTCTTCACATTGCATGAAATCCTCAATATTTGTGCAATTTTGGATATCACAGACGATCTGATCATTACATGTTGGTGGAGGGACCAATGATTTTTGTCTTTTGTTTATTCTTTTAATTGTGTGGTGCCAACTAGGTTCTCCATTTGGGAATATAAGGGGATATTGCATAGGATCAAAACAACCAAAATAATGTTTAATAATTTGAGGCTGACTACTTTTTGGGTAAACTTGAATGTGTTGACTTGTACACTGATCTCTTTCATTAGATTCTAACCATATTCCAGCGACTTGAGATGCAGAAAGTGTGTTAAAAACATTTTGATCAAAGTTGGGGTCAGCTTGTAAAGCAATTTTATATTCATTTAAATCGTGATAATTATTAAGACTTCTAAAAAAATTTGCATAAGGATTAACCTCTAAAATGTGCATCAATTTTTCGACAAGTTTGTCGTTAAATTTTGGACTAATAGACATGCGGTTCAAAGTTTCATGGTCTGTATAAAAAAAGTACAACTGAAGATTTTTGGGGCTTTCATCAATTGCAGGTATAAGTTGATCCATAAAATGATAAAGTTGACCCTGTACTCGGAAAGTATAAATTCCATCATTTCTTTTGGCTAGAGATTTGTCACAATGCACACCCATTGATGTGAACGCAAACATGTTGTTATAGCTACGAATACAATTACAAAATTCTTTAGAATTTTCCATATGACCAAGATACAATTGTACCAACTCTAAAGGCATCTCAGTTTCTAATAGTCTTATTTCCCCTGATGAGCAACAAAATGTATGGGGTTCTAAGTAAACACGTTTTGCATCACAAAATTCACAGTTTTGTACATTAGGTAATAAATCAGAACTATCTATTATTAATTCTAATGGATCACAAAAACATGGTTACGGGTGCAAATGTTTCATCAAAGCCAATTTCCTCAACTTGAGTATAACCTTGAGCAACTAATCTAGCCTTATTCCTAACAATATTGCCAGATTCATCAGTTTTATTCTTGTATATCCATTTAGTTCCAATCACATTAACATTTTCGGGTCTAGGAACTAAAGTCCATACTTCATTACACTCAAATTGATTTAATTCCTCATGCATGACATTTATCCACTTCTCATCTTTTAATGCTTCATCAACATTTTTAGGCTCAACTAAAGAATGGTAACATTCATGGTTCACAAGATTGCATTTAGAAGACATGCATATGGATCTTACCACATTACTTACGCTCATCTTCCCTCTTGTTTGAACTCCAGAGTATTGTTCTCCAATTATTTGATTTGATGGATGATTTTTCAGTATGCGTGAAGATGGAGTTTTATCAAAAATATTTGGATACTCTATAGGTTCTGACTTTTTAGTTGATGTTGTCTCAGATGCTGGCGCCTTTTGAGCAACATTTCTATTTTGGTTAGAATCTATAGGTTTTGAAATTTCAACCAAATCAGTAATATCCTCTTCAAAATTTGTTCCTGCTAGACTAGAATCATCATCAAACACAACATTAACTAATTTTTGCACAGTGTCAATTTTCAAATTGTAGATTCTATAGGTTTTACTATTTCTAGAATAGCCTAAGAAGAACCCTTTATCACTTTTTGAATCAAACTTATGCAATTGATCCCTATCATTCAAAATGTAGCAAACACTACCAAAAACATAAAAATACTTCACATTTGGTTTCTTATTGTTAAGGATCTCATATGGGGTTATTTTGGAATTAGTTATAAGATAGACTCTATTAGTAATATGACAAGAAGTATTTAAAGCTTCAGCCCAAAACCTTTTAGATAAATATTTTGATTAAAGTAAAACCCTAGCCATTTCTTGCAAAGTCCTATTCTTTCTTTCCGCAATTCCATTTTGTTGTGGGGTTTTTGGTGAAGAAAACTCTTGCATGATACCCTTATTTTCACAAAATTCAGTAAACAAAGCATTTTGAAATTCCCTACCATGATTAGACCTAATTCTCTTTACTTTAGTATTGAAAACAGTCTTTAATCTTTTATAAAGAATTTTAAAAGCATTAAAAGTTTCTGATTTGTCTTTTAAAAATTCTACCCAAGTGTATCTAGAGTAATCGTCAACAATAACAAAAGAATACTTTTTCCCACCAATACTCTCAGTTTCCATAGGACCCATCAAGTCCATATGTAAAAGTTCAAAACAATGTGTTGTTGAACAATGTGCCAACATTTTATGTGACACTTTGATTTGCTTACCCTTTTGACATGCATCACAAACCTTGGTTTTGTCTAACTTTAAAGAAGGGAGACCTTTAACAGCATCAAGTCTAATCAAATCATGAATGCATCTATAATTAGCATGACCAAGTTTTTGATGCCAAAGAGTATTTTCATCTAATTTCACACTATTGCACGTTTCATTCGATTCAATCAAATAACAATTGTCTACAGACCTATTACCAATCATAAGACACTCATCATCATTATTGAGCACATAGCATGAATTTTTATCAAATTTAATATGCAAATCATCATCACATAATTGACTTATACTAATCAAATTAGCACATAAACCATCAACATGCAACACATTGGTTAACTTTGGAAAACCATGAACATTCAAGGTACCTTTACCAATTATTTTTCCTTTTGAACCACCTCCATAGGTAACATTTCCACCATCATGCATTTTATAATTTGTAAGAAATTTAATATCATCAGTCATATGTCTAGAACATCCACTATCAAATTACCATAGACCAGGAATGCATGCTTTTAAGGAGGTATAAACAACATTACATTTCATATCAGACTCACTGACCTTTTCATGATCATGTTGTTGAATATGTTGTGCTTTACCAGACAACATATTACAAGACATTTTAGATCCCTTGTATTTAAAACAGTAAGGACGAATATGACCCTTCTCATGACAAAAATGACATACAAAATCTCTAGAATGAGAAGTAACAGATTTATTATCTCTTGCCTTAATAAATTTTATGGGCATATCATTTTGCACGATTTTTGTAGAGTTAGAATCATACCCAATACCTTCTTTACCTACATTCAAAATTATCAATGCATCTTGTAATTTTTATGCACCTTTGGTAAAAATTTTGAAGCTTAAGGTTGTGCTTTCTAGTTATTTTTTCAACTTGCATATTTCTAGATCTTTTCTAGTAAGCAATACTTCCAATTTTGCTATTGAATGCTTTAAGTCATCATTCTCTTTGATGATTTGTTGAATATCAATATGTTCTTCACCTGAAGTATTCATCTCTGAAAAAGAACTCATTAGACAACTTTCATCTGGACTGATTTTGTTTGATGTAGTCACAAATGTTGGCACATTTGTTTCAACATCAGACTCAAAATTGTCCAGTAAATCATCATTTGTATCATAAAAAAGAATTCTAGCAGAGAAAGCAAATTCATCATTTTTCTCAATGTCAGGTTCATTATCAGAATCATCACTCAAGGTAGTATTAAAATTCAATTTCTTTCTAATCAAGGTGTTAGCACATTCATTAGTATAATGACCATTTCCAGTACATGCATCACACCTAACATTCTTTCTATACTCGGGATCGAATTTAGGTTTATTACTCATATTAAACTTTTTTTATCTATCAAAACTTTCTTTCTTTTCAAACATTTTAGGAGTAGAAGTACCTTGATTCCTATTCTGAACATTTGCTTTTAACCTATTAGCTCTATTTTTCAAAAATGAATTGAACTGCTTGGTTAATAAAGAAATATTGTCGGAAGTGTCGGAACATATTTCAGAACATTCATCATCCGAATCAACTTCAGTAACAAAAGAAATGTTTTTAGAACTAGAAGCATCATTTTTCAAAGCTAACAACCTTTTTATCAGAATTAACTTCATTTCTTTGTTCAAAATTCATCTCATAAGTTTTTAAAATACTAATCAATTCATTAAGACTTATAAGATCAGTGTTTTTGGCTTCTTCAATAGCACAAATTTTTGCATCAAAACGTTTTGGTAGGGTTCTTAAAACCTTATGGACTAATCTTGTATTAGAGATAGGTTCACCCAATGAATGTGATTCATTAGAAATCTCAGTGATCCTTTCACTATACGAAGATATATCCTCATCATCTTTCATTTTAAGATTTTCAAATTTTGTACCTAACATTCTAAGCTTAGTTCTACGAACACTCTCAGAACCTTCGCATTGTTCTTGCAAACGGTCCCAAGCATCTTTTACAGACACACAATTCGAAATGATCTTAAACATAGATACATCAGTTGATGTAAATATTGCATTAAGGGCTTTCGAATTGTAGTTAGCAACAGTTACCTCATCATTTATCCAATCGATTTCTCGTTCGACACGGGCTTCATTATCATCATCGGCTGGAAGTAGAGGCTGAGTCCAACCATATAGTACACTCCTCCATGCTCTTTCATCAAGAGACTTGATATACATCCTCATCTTTGGTTTCCAATATGAATAATTGGATCCATCTAAGATAGGAGGTTTCAGTGCGGGAGTTAATGGATATTCCATTGCAAAAATACACAAACAAAGGATCTTAAACTAAATGTGTCTAGTTTGTGGCTCTGATGCCACTTGACAGTGTTGGTGCGTGTGATTGAAAATGTTTTAGAGAAGTGTTGTTAAAAAATATCGACAACATAAATGACAACACTACACAGCGGAAGACTTAAACGCACACTTTTGCAAAGGGATATCAAAATTTTCATAGGCTATACAAAATGTATAGACTATGCTGCCTCACTAGCAGAGAAACTTCACTATAACTTGTAGTGACACAAATACAAGGTTTACACTAGAAACCAAAATTCAAGGCCGCGCAAGACCTACACAAGATCACACAAGGATCTAAACAAGACCTATAAGAATAGACCTAAACAAAACCTAACATGTGTACCCGTTCAGACGAACGGATTGTTAGATCAAACAATGAATGTTGTGAACAATGCCGAGACTAATGTTCCCAACATTCTGATGAACCGTGTATAACCTAGATTCTAGTGAATGACATATGATCCGTTCAACTCTGAATTATACTTTTCGGTCATTGTTGATAGAATTTACTGATTGTGTTCGTTTATGTGGCTTTACGATGGATTAATTCTACCAAACAATAATCTTATGATTTTATGTTCTTGGGGAGGGAGAGTAGAGAGTTTAGAGAGAGAAATATTGTAATAGGCACTGTATTGATTTTCAGAATTGTGTGAATAGTACAAGAGAGGTCTTATTTATAGGTGTGTGAGTGTGAGACGGCACCTTACGAGCCTATGTGGCTTCCGGTGTTGACGAGGGTTCCTTACCCTCGTCTTGGTCTCTCACACTACTTCTTTTTTCATGCCTCATCCTACTACTATGCCTTAGACTGGATGGGCCTCATTACAAACCTCATCGTAAACCACCCTTGTGGATAAACCGGACGGAGGGAAAAAGAGCGCATCATCGGGGTCCTATTTGACTAATAGGCGAGCTCGTCGGCGGGCTCGGAGATGGGCTACAGTGGTTTGGGCAAGCTCTGGGGCGAGCTCCAGTGCCTTGTGTGGCTTACGGACGTTATGCGATGATGGAACTCGACGAGGCCTTCCTGGGGATACAAGGCGAGCTCTGGGCGAGCTCCAGGATGACAGAGATGACCCCTTCTGGGCGAGCTACACAGGTGAGTCATCTCCATGTGGGCGAGCTCAGCACCTTTAAGGATCTGGGTGGGTCCTGACGACCTGCCAAACCTTGGCGATTATTCATATACGAATGGTACTAGTTCGCCAGTCCAACATTTGCCCCCCAGCTCGCATGTGTCATGACCTCATCAAATGTGCAGGTGAGCTGGAGAACTTGAAGTTAGGCGAACTGTCCCTAGGCGACTGCCGAGCTAGCAGGCGAGCTTGGTGAAGGCGGTTATTCCTGGTCGTCGTGGTGCGGGAATCCAGGGGTCATGCACGCTTTTTGAGACCTCGGTTCCCGCCCACCATCATATCATCTTTCAAATTTCTTGCAAA
>JAPKLY010000532.1:75117-87603 GCA_026898435.1 Prunella vulgaris
CGATGATGGAACTCGACGAGGCCTTCCTGGGGATACAAGGCGAGCTCTGGGCGAGCTCCAGGATGACAGAGATGACCCCTTCTGGGCGAGCTACGCAGGTGAGTCATCTCCATGTGGGCGAGCTCCGCACCTTTAAGGATCTGGGTGGGTCCTGACGACCTGCCAAACCTTGGCGATTATTCATATACGAATGGTACTAGTTCGCCAGTCCAACAGTCATGCTTTGAAATGATGAAGTGGTGCTCTATTTATAGACATAGATAATGAGCTCTCCACTCCATAATGAAGCCAAGTAGTGGGCTTCAAATTAACCGCTCATAATGATAACTTCCAAGTTAGTGGATATCTCTCTACTCAAGCAATGGAATCGTCTGACGTTCTAGAACCTTCTGGGACCTTCACGTCTTCAACTTCCATGCCTAGACAAATAATATAACATGAAAAAATCATTAGGAAAGTTAGTAGAAAGGGCGAATCTGATATTGTCTAAAATGATGGCAACACATTGTATAACATTTTTTCAACATCAACATTGCTAATATTGTTGGAGGTTGGAGCCATCCACTCGAGTCTTCTAGTTTAGAACATAATCTAGTTTAGAACACCTTTAGAAAAAGGAATAATTGGTCACAAAAGGAAGGATTGAACTTCTTATCCCATGATGGAAGGATAATTATTTATCTATTCTATCCAATTAAAGTAAATTAACTCTAGCTCATTTGGTTCGTAAGATAAAAGTATATATCCATAAAAAATATGCATATTTTTTACGAATAAATATTTTTATCTTACGAACTAAATAGATACCTCATCATCATACTAGCAAGTTAAAATTGGGCTAACCTAATTTTCTATATTAGGTGTCAATTGGGCAGGTGGCCTTAGGCGGCTGCTTTATATTTTTTTTTTAATACAAAAACTCATACTTAATAAATTTAAAAAGAAAATTTCAAAACTTAAAACATTAAAAATAGGGCCAGACTAAAAGCTTTTGATTAACGATTTCCTAGTTCTGTATCTTCAAATTTTTTTGTCAATTAATTTTATTATATATATATGAGTAACTTTCATACTTATACATTTATAATAACACATCTTCAAACAATACATAAAATTCTTTAACTTTCAAATTCATACATTTTGTGAGGTCTGCACGCTATTTTTTCATGTAAACCTGCAGATTCTGCAGACAGTTTTTTTATATATTGAATGTCAAATTGCTTAACTATAGGATACTTATATTTCTTTGTCATTTTTTTAAATTATAATTTTTTTTATTTTTTTTGTATACATACAATTTTAAAAGAATATGATATTTTTACTGATATTTTAATTTTTGTACATATAAAAATTTAAATTTTTTATTGATTTAAGTTTTTTACAAATTTAAAATTTTCATTATCACTTTAAAAAATGCAGAATGATATTAAAAAAAGCATAAACGCCTGAAAAATATTTGCTCAAACGCCTAAGTAAAAATGCATAAACATGTAAAATGAAATACATAATCACTTAAAATATTTTTGCATAATAGAATAAAAAATTTGCATAAAACCTTTAGAAATAATTTGTTGAAAAGAACGTAAAAAAATTTTGCATAATAATTTTTTTTTTTGCAAAATAAATAAAAAATATTTGCTTATATAACCAACTCGCAATTTGCATAACAATGAAATTCTTTGTATATTGAAACAAATATTTGCGTACATAATCAAAAAAGAAAATTCTTTTCTGTTCTCCTCGAAACAAATATTTGCTTATATAACCAAATCGGCAGATTTCTCTGTCATTGAAAAAAGAAAATCGTGAACTTAGTTCACGTTTTATAGGGAAATAGTCTACTTCATTCATGTTTCTCTTTAGAATCATAAACACATTACAAAACACTATAATTTCATAAATGAAAATATAATATTTGAAAGAAAAAAAACCCTAAATATACCTTATTGTCATGGAAGATAAATTCAAATTTTAGTATTTTGTTTTTAAGACCATAGGCTGGTGCATCATAGGCCTGAACACATCGCAACTTCTTGCACCAATCTCCTTTTTCTTTTTGGATCAATTTCTTTGATTAGAGAAATGTTTGAATGCATTTTAGTAATTCGCTTGAAAATTGAAATACCCTCCCAAATCCACCAAAATATTAAAAATACATGAATAAAAAATAAAATAAAAAATTTATACACATATAATACGGATTAAACTCACATACCAACATATAAAAAAATTTATAGATATTTTAATTATGGTACACATATATAGATACAATTATACAAACATGGGGATTTATAGACATAATAGGGATTAAAAATAATAATATAATTATTTAACATTTATAAGGGTTAAAATATATTTAATTTATCAATTAATTAATATTTAAATTGAAACAAAATATACCTCCTCCCCCTTCCCCCCCCCCCTCCAATGATTTAATAGGACTAAAGTAAGTGGGGGTACACATGCATATATATAAGAACATTTAAATTTAAAATATATTAATATACAGTCTATATGCATTGTATGATTTTAATAATCTATTGTAAATTTGATATGAGACATTTTATTAATAAAAATAATCTAAAAATGGCACAAGATTTATTTTAGGATTTTTGGTCCATATTGCGATGCCACATGAGCAAATTCTTGTTAGTGTAAGATAAAATGTGTGTTATTAGTCCATAAAAAATAAAATTTTGTATTTTATAAAATCACAAAAACTTGGGTGCACCCAAGTGCATATTATGCACTTAGGATTTAGTCTCAATTTTTTAATTTTAATTTTGACTGATCCAATTTCAAGCATGGACATATCAAAATTAATTTTAAAATTGATGTCCAATTAAGGGTGTATGTCATGCACTTAAATGCACCCAAGCCACACACTTATTAAATATGTGCTTTTACAAAAAAAAAGTATATATTTTAAATATATTTTTCACACCTTTAAATCTGAATTTGTTATTTTATATTGGTACTATTTTATTCATGTGGTAACACATCTTTTAATAACTTATATGAGTTACTATAAAGACAATATATATTTTTTTAGTACAAATAAATATTTGTATATACAATAACACATAGAACAATCAAATGAGCTAGGTCGGGTCAACCAGTACTAACACATTGGTCCATGATGTCTTTTTAAACCGGATCAGTTGTCTTCGGGACGTACATTTCTAAGCCTATCCTGGGCCAAGATGGGATATTGAGCCAAATCGATTTGATTTTTTTTTTTAATTTAATACATCTTTTTAATACATTACTACCCTTGTGCTTATTTGAATGAATGTCATCTTTATTATTTAAAAAAAAAAGGTAAGTTACATATAAGGTCATTTAAGATAGTGTTATTACTTATAGGAATACCAAAAACCCCATGACTAGGAGGGTTAAAAAATGGGACCCACCTGAAAAAATCTGACAAATCCACCACCTACCCTGCCCCTACACCCTGTCCCTACCTTCCCTATTGAGAAAATAAAATCCACTCACCCATACCATTTCACATATTTCAAATCTGAAAACAAACCCCCTCCCCCACCCCACCCCCGTTCTCTCTCTCTCACTCTCAACCTCCCCCTCCCTCTCCTGTGCAGATCGGAGGAAGCGACAGCGAGAGGCAATTTCCTGCGGTTCGGTGCGGCGATTTGCGCATTTTTCGGCCGTGGAATTGGACGGAGTTGAGTGGCGCATTTTCGGCGAGTTCACGGAGGCAGCGGGGTTCGATTCCAGTGCGTTAGTCGACTAGCGACTGTTCCAATCTGCGGCGTCCTCAGCCAGATTTCCGCTCCTCCGTCGGCGTTGCAATCGATCTCGACAAAGAGCACTCCTTCGGTGTTGCAATCGATCTCGATTCGTCCATTTTCGTCCCTCTTCAGCCTCCCCGCCTGGGGTAGAACAGAACCAGGGCGCGGCCGAGCCTCCTTCATCGCCGCTGTGTCGAAGAAATTCGCCGCCCCGCTGAGGCGGTAGAAATAGACGAGTTTCCGACTGTGAGATTTATCTTTTTTTTGTTATTTTTAATTTCTTTTTTCATTTTTTACTGGTAGAGGAGTTCATTTCTTTCCCACAATCAATGCATGTCTTGGTATTTTTTTTCCATTTCATTTTTTGGAGGCGGCTTGCTGATAAAATGTTGGTGCTATTACACTGTTTCTGGCTGAGATTGGGAACATTTCTTAACAAATTTCTCTAGATTATCTTTTCTTATTTGAGATTTTGTTATTGTAAATGTTATTTTTAGTGGGATAAAAATTATTGCCTTCTATTCAGTATTTTTACTTTATATGCAATTTCATATATGATATATATTCAAAAAAATATTAGTATATATGCAGAAAAATATTAGTATATATGCAAAAAAATATTATATATATGCAGATGGAAAAAAATGCATATACGAAAATATCTTAGAAAATAATAAAAATAAATATATTGAATTTAAATAAGAATATAAATTTTTATAATTCAAATTAATTAGAAAAAAAAAAAGAAAAAGAAGAGAATGTGGTAATTTGATAATGGGCGACAATTTGAAACGAAAAATTAGATTTAAAATTTGGTAATTATTGACGAAAGATTTTTTTTGAAGGTTTCAATGTGGTAATTTTCAATCAATTTGGTAATTTTCAATTTGGTTAATTAAAAATTCAATCAATTTGGTTTCAAACGAAAAATCATGATTAAATTTGGTTTCAATTTGGTAATTTACAATCTGACATAAATTTTCTAGAAAATTAATATAAACTATTACTTAAAAACGTGTAAAATTAATTTAATAAAAATGTTACTTGAAAATTAATTTAATAAAATTTGAATTTAAAATTAAAAAAAATCAAAATAACAACCGAAAAATGTGAGGAGAGAGAGTGATGTGAGAGAAAAATGTGTGCATGTGATGACATCACTCCTGCACGGGCCCCATAAAATAATTACAAAAGTGACCTTTCTTGAAATAAAATGACCTTCTTGGTAACATGAGATTTTTGTATTCCTCCTTGTAAATAGGTTGTTATAAGTGGTCTCATTTTGTAATTATCTCAAAAAAAAAAAAAAAACTCCCTCCATTCCATAGCAACATGCAAGGGAGGGAGTGCACACCAATCAAGAATTTTTTTTTTGGCTATACACATCATCAAAAATAACACAAAAAAATTCATAAACAATAAATTAAAAAAAGTAGATTAAGGAGAGTGAAAAAAATTTAAAAAAATAGTGATGTTTAGTGTAAATAAGTGTATATTGCAAGCATAATAGTGTTGAGTAGTATTTTCATTTTTTAACTTGCAAGTTCTTGTATGACGTCCCAAAAAGAAAAACCTGTAAGTTCCTATAAGACGGATGAAGTACACTTTAACTAATAAACAAACACACCGTCAGTGTTGGTCTCTCGACAATTAGTATTAGGGATGACAAAATGACCCGCCCCGCAGTCGGCCCGCCCTGACCTGCTCCAATTGGGGCAGCCCCGCCCCGCCCCATCCTGAGAATGGGGCAGCCCCACCCCGCCCTGCTCATGGGACAGGGCATGCATGAGTTTGCATTTTTACTGCCCCGCCCCGCCCCATTCTGCCCCTTGTATATATTAAGTAAATATATAATATTTTATAATATATAAATACATTCTATATATAATATTTTATAACATATAAAAAAAATTAATATCCTACATTTATAATATATTAAATAATTTAAAATTATATTATTTATTTATTTATTGTAACTCTAATGTAAAATTATTTTTAAATTATTTTTATTGAATATATTTTGATAAATTTATTACATTAATTTTATTTTAAAATAATTTTTTATTTGTCTAAAATATATATTATATTATATTTTAGTATAAAATTATATATAACATGAGGCGGGATGGGGCAGGGCGGGGCGATCTGCCCCACGACGGGGCAGGCATGGGGCGCAATGTTCTGCCCCGCAGTGGGACATGGGGTAGGACGGGGCAGAGGCGTGGGGCAGGCATTGGTTCTTACATACACGCCCTGCTCTGCCCTATTACCATCCCTAATTAGCATGTCCGTTTTCACAAGGTTGAATATTTCAACATCAATAAAAGTATCGATACTTTAAATATATAAAAATATTCATGGATATATCAAATATCGATATAAATAAATTTAAATAATTATGAAAATTTAATAACAAATATTTAACAACTTAATTTGGATAAATTTTACATTTATAATAAATAAACATAAAATACACTATTTTTAGATTTTTCTTCAAAATTATCAATATTTTCTCGATATTTTAATAATATTAGATTCAATTTATAGAAAAATAAACAATTTTAATATTATAGATCAATATTTATCAATATTTTTTTTATTTTTTATGAATATTATAAAAATATAATTTTTACTTAATATCATTAATGATGACCATAAAAATAAAGAGCTAACACTTAGGTAGAAATTTCTACCGTATAAATTACCAAATATATAAAAAAAAAAAAATAGAAAAAGAAGGCCACCTGCAGCTCCCCATGCGTACACGCTATTCCCGCCCCTAACCCATGTATTCCATCTTTAACTCCCCACTCGTAATTTATTTTAATTTTTGGCATTTACTTTTTTAATATTTATTTTAAATTATTGTGTTAATTGCAAAATATTTATTTAATATTATACTAAAAATAAATATTTATACATATAGTAACACTCATTTGATATTACAGTAACACAAATTTACTCTAATAGTAACACACATTTGTCTCTCAGTTTGTGTTACTATATGGACAAATGTATGTTACTCTAAGGACAAAATATGTTTTTATGACAATAAATATATGTTTCTTAATTTATTCGTCATCCCTTTAAATCTAGGTATATTTTTTCATGTAATAAATATATTATTATATGAAAAAAATTATTTTTATAAAAATAAATTAATATTTGTGAATAATTAATATTTGTTCTTATAGTAACACACATTTTACTCTTGCATTATGTGAAAAATTATTTATTCTATAAAAGTAAATGAATATATGTAAAATAATAATCTTTTATAAGATAGTAACACATATTTGCTCTAATAGTAACACATATTTCTCTCCCAATTTGTGTTATTATATGTGCAAATGTGTTTTACTATATGAACAAAATATATTATTATAAGAATAAATTTGTGTTTCTTAATTTAATCATTCCTTTAAATCTAGGTATATTTTTTCATGTAATACATATGTTATTATATTAAAAAAAATTATTTCTACAAAAATTAATAAATATTTGTGAATAATCAATATTTATTCTTAAAGTAACACACATTTTTCTCTTGCATTATGTAAAAAATAATTTATTCTACAAGAGAAAATAAATATATGTAAAATAACAATATTTTATAAGATAGTAACACACATTTGCTTTAATAGTAATATATATTTGCTCTCCGATTTATGTTACTATATGAATAAATGTATGTTACTATATAGGTAAATGTGTGTTACTATACTAATATAAATTGAGAACAAGTTTTTAAATTTAATATATAATATTACTTAATTTAATTTTAAATTTAAAATAATTAAAAAATAATAATAAACCAAATTATTATTTGGACGTGCTGAACATATGTGTTGGTGGAAAGGGGGGAGGGAATTAACATGGAAATATTACCTGGATGGGCATGGCGCGTGCACATGAGTGTGTGGGAGTAGAGGAGAAGCGCGTGAATACATTAATATTTTTAATTTATTTTTGATAATTTCTACAGTAGAAATTTCTAGACATATTTTTATCCTTCTTTTACAGAAGCTACTTTCCGTATGGGAAAAAAGAAGCCAAACATAGTTAAAACATGCCCAAAAATGTTAAGCAGAAAAAATTGAGCGTATTGACAGAGAGCTGATGTATGAAATTCACCATTAATATACATCTTATCCAATAAGATTCCCATACAAAACGATACAGAAGCAAGGAACATGCAAGTATGCAACTCTTAAAATTGAGATTTTTTTAATATAATATAAACCAAAAACATGCACATTAAAAGTGAATGGTTACTAAATGTCACCAAAAGGTTACTTTTTTTGATTATGACAGAAAAATATTGAATTGAAATCTACAGCGTTCCACTTAAACAAGCAGTAAGCCTTCAGGTAGAGTGCTAGAATCCTGGCTTTGCGAGTAAAACTTACGACAAGCATAAAACACCGCTGAATGAAAACCAGTTGGATTGTCTATAAATACAAAATGCCCGCCCTGCAATCATAGTAAGGAAGACAAGTCGTATATTGTTATTGCAAAACTAGTCAACCAAATAACAACCAGAGCGGACGGGATGAAATTAAAACTTGAAAAATTAAATGACATAATTCCACTTCAGGCATGAAACAAACTAGGCAGGGGGTGAGAGATGAACCTGAGGAACCCTTATAATCTCACATGGAACCTTCATAAGTTTGCGAGCTTCCTGCGCTCCTTGGTAATTCATCCAATCCTCGAAACCATATATGAACGTTGTTGGCACCTTCCATTCAGAAGCACTGCACCCATACGAGACTAAACCATTCAATTCCAATTTACTAACCAATTTTACGTTAGTTATGTGCTTCTTTGAAATTAAATACAGGGAGACAAAGTATACCTGAACACACCATGAGCACTATATTGGTACTATTACTTCATAATTGTCCAATAAACAGAAAAGGAATAAGTTGAACATCATTTCAATATCTTCTAGAGGAAAGAAAGTGATGACTTACAATTATTTTTGAAGGACAGCATTTGAAAGCAAAATATGAATTTCAATAAGGTTAATTCTTTTCTAGTATAACATACATGAGGTTGATACATCAGCTTAGTGCAATATGCAGTTCAACATATACAACTCCTTTAAGATACACATTACCAAAACACACTTCTTTAGCAGCAATTATGAGCAGAGATTATTTTTCAGCTGTAATGCAAGTGTGATTCTTAATAAATAACTCAAACACAGAACCCTAAAGTATATGAATATGCACGATGCCTTTGCATGTATACATCAATTTGAACATGCAAGGTTGCATTTCATTTAAACGGGAAAATATATTTATCATTGACCATACTAAAAAAATTATGCGACTCACCAGTGCAGTAGAGGTTTTCGAGCAAACGCTCCAAAAGAGAATATATATTTTAAGCACAACTCCCCACTAGCTTTAGCCGCCAAGGTATGATATACATAATCTTTCAGTAGAAAAGACATCTTGAGATTAGTACATACTCAGCAAATGCTTCAGATAAAACAAGTCAAAATTAAAGCTACCTGTAAGTAATGTTGATTCATTCTCAGTCAACACATTTCCTTGTGAATATGAGCCAAATCTAGCACTTGTATATTTGCGAACCAGGTTTGGACCCCAAGGACCTAGACCCCTTCAATAGGATAAGAAGGGATTCAGAGTAAGTCAAATGAAATATATCTTATAATTGCAGGCAAAACAGACTTAACATGAGGGAATGAGAGCATGGCCATGAGTATCAGTATCAATAATCTTAAAACATGTCCCAGCAAGTTAGCAGGAACTACAGGTTTAGAACTAAAGAATGTTTTGATTTTCTTTCACATATTTAGCCCAGTTCAGTTTGTTATAAATTTTCAGCCACGACCAGGACAGATTCTAGTCGAAGAAAATCATTTAAATCCGATGAAACCTAACAGAGATTTTATCGAGGAGCCACATGCTGAGATGCCTCATTTTCCTCCTTACCTCCAATCATATGATAACAATGGCCGAGAGCATAACACATTACCAAGACAATTGCAGAAAATCTCACTTACCTGCCTAATCTCTTCCAGATTGACAAAACTATATATGCAGTAGCAAGCTCAAGACTATATTGTCAACAAGACAGCTTTTCATTAAAAATTGCAGCCATGACTAAAGTTTCTTTGCCATTGATTCTAGCTATTCCCATTGAGCAATTTAAGTAGTTGTAGAGCATCTCAGAGCAACAGTAGCTCTCTCAAATAGCCATGAACAATGAGGAAAACTGATTTCACCTCACAAAATTTGCCTTCGTGTTTCTAGTTACCAAAATCAAATTTAACTTTGAGCTAGATACCTCGCCCATGGAGTAAACCATGGCACCTACTGTCCAATCAATTGGGAGAGAATCAATAGATTCATTTTTCTGGTAGTGAAGTGTATGCTTAATTATAATGGGAAATGATAGAGTTATTATCTCTGTTTGAGAGTATACTAAATAAATGGAGTGATTAGGCACTGTCCCAAACAGTTGAGATAACAGACACTAGTAATTATTAACTTCTGCAATCTAAATTTATTACCATCATAATCCAACATATGCATATCTCACACTAAAGATTGAACAGATTTTGCTGGGAGAAAATGTTGTTAGTCATTAGTGTCACTTACATCAAAGCAGATTTAAAGGGCTAAGTGAAGCTAGAAAAAAAAAAAAGAAAAAAAAAAAGAAGCCATAACTGCGAAGCTAAAGAGGTTATATAGCACATGTACTATTTGGAGTTCATAAAGAATTATTAACAAGCACCTTATTATCTTTTGGGGAGTAAAGTTAGACTCCCATAGATGATTTAAAATGGAACCTTTCCATGTTGCTCTAAATTGAGTAATCCGTGCAGAGTTTTGTTCTGTTTCTGAAGAAAATCCAGCAGATCCTACTAAAATCAAGTGCTGAACGTGTTCAGGATACTGCAATAAGACATTATAAATGGATTAGCAATGAAAAAATTAATGATTTGGTGGACAGGCTTATTATAAGGTATTAGATTCATATGCAAGAAAACTACTGATACAGATCTACCTTGAGGGCATACTTAGCAGCAACATATCCTCCAAAAGAATGTCCAAGTAAAATGAAGTTGCTAAGATTTTTTGCTTTACGCCATTCCTCAAAGGAATCAATGAACCATGCCTCAGTTTCTACATTGTTATGCCCAGATAATTTAAAATGGCTAAAGTATCGAACTTAAACATGAATGCAGCTTGATAAATAATTCATAGAGAAGATCAAAAAACTAGGATTGCTTTTGACACTTATACATAATCTGCAAATGGGCAGCACCAACTAGTATGTAGATTAGTTTTACAGTAGAAAAACAAACCTTCAGTGCTTTTGCATGTGAAATCAGGCCTACTGGATCCTCCCCAACTATACAAAAAGGATCAAAGGTGAGTCTAGTAATAAGTAACTAGTTCTGGACAATGTATTAGGCGTTTAAATGCAACGACTGCCACTTGCATAAGATGTAATAAGAACTGATCTTCCCGAAAGAAAGGGGAGAAGAAATCATGCTCACCCAAGTTGATCAATTGCTATCACTCGGAAACGACTAGCAAGCGCATCAAAATTACGGAAAAAGAAGCCTTGAGAAGCAGCATAGCCATGCACCATCACCAGCGTGGGCGACCCTTCCTTGCTATCAAACGTCACCGTATTAATAAACCTCGGCTCGTTACTGGCAGATCGAAACCACCGGACTTTCGAACCGGGTGGGCCCGACCCGATATTGATCTGCTCTTGCTCGTAAGGAGTTCTACACAAGTCGAATTCATCCCAGAATTACAAAATCAGATTAGGGCTTTAATCTAAATAATCATTACAGAGTTGTACAAAAGTCAAACAATCCCGAAATTAAAAGTTAAAGCACATGAATAAAAACATCAATTTAGGGACTTAATCTAAATAGTCATTACTTGACGACAGAGAGGAGTTGTTTTTCTGCAGCGATGATGTGTTTGGTAGAGGTTGGTATCCATCGGAGAAGAGAGGGCCAGAGCGACCGTCTCTCCGCGGTGGCGGCGGTGGTAGTTGCAGCGGAAGAGTTGATTTCCTCAGCCATTTTGGATGCTAAATTACGGGATAACTTAAATTTTGACCACCTCCGCACAATGCTCATGCGATTGAAATCTTTCAAAATTATATTTGGAGAATAAGATTCGACTTTCCAAGAACTTGCCTTCCACCCGTGCTCAATTGTTTATGCATAAATTCGGTGGGATATCTTTGAACTGAACAGAGCTTCAAAAATCGTTAGACGCGCTGAATTGTTTTCTAATACTATTTTCCCTCGTTTCTGGAAGGTTTGGGGAACAAGGAATCCCAAATAGTATAATCCCGGCCACAATCTCATGCTTAATGATTACGGATTAGTATATTACAAGTGATAATTACTATTCCCTCCCAATATAATTTTCATTACATTTCATTTTGAGTTGTTATAATTCTTTTTTTCACATTTTAAAAAAGAAATAATTACACTCACAAAAATTAATAACATAATTTTTTTTATATTTTCTTATTTAACTTCACACTTATATACTATATTTTTCTCAAACTATGTGTCATATTCCCTATAAAAATTAAGTTGGGATATAACTTAAGTTATAAAGCAATTTCTCAATATGTATGGAGAATATGTAAATCTATGTAAACCTAAAGCTCATCGGGCTCATGACCCAATAAGCTATATAATTTATAATGTCTGTTGATA
>JAPKLY010000532.1:102603-134771 GCA_026898435.1 Prunella vulgaris
TTTATCACGTAGAATGAGGATCTATTTATACTAGTTTCTAATGGCTCTAATGCAGACACATGTTGCACATTCCGTATTTCTTGATGTCCATGTTAGGTCATGGTCCAATATCGTGGGTGTAAAGGAAACTTTCCTTGCTTGTTTCTTTCTATAACTATAATGATTGTTGTTTGAATAGTTATGGTAACCGTAATCTTGGTGCAAATACGTTGTCAATGCACGTTCCTCATATCTCCCTAGTATACTTCAACTATTGTTGATGCGTGAGCAGCCCATACAAAAGATGACAAGCAATCTGTACAAATTAAAAATGATTAAGAGCCTAAACCAAACAATTTGGAAAAAAATATGGAAGGAACGAGCAGCCCATGTAAAATAGTCTAAGTGGCTAGCAACCCATTATGTTGGTTGCTCGCCCCATGAGCAAACACAACGAGCTTGTCGTGACCTCACATAATACAAGTAGCACATCATTTAATCCGGATTATAAGCATTTTGCAAGTGTAAATTTTCATGTTTATCTTAAAAGGGCACACGTCTTGATTGTATTAAGCATGGCATAATCCTTGTCACCTCCTATTTAGGCTTTGCCTATATTATATGTACCCCCTTCGTTAATAAAAGGGGATAATAATTCAAATCTTAATACAACTATGCACAGATTTCTACTCACTTGTTACCTCAATTCTTAGCAACATTTAATCTTGATTTTATTGGTAATCTTTATGTTTGTAGCCACATAATTAAATCATTAACAAAGATTATCAAAAGTTTGGCGCTAGAAGGAGGATCACTGAACCTTCGATTTGTCAAAAGTTGTTGGAGAATTAAAAGTTGCTCCAAACATTTGTGTATGATATTTGGATGCTTAGAAAATCCTTGATTTTGTTCTTCACACCTCAAGAAATCCTTTGGATTGCTTGTGTAGTACATCTTCAAAAGTTCAAGTAATCCTTGAAGTTGTTTGTTGCAACCTCAAGAAATATGTGAAGTTGTTCACTACAAAAATAAGAAATACTTGGAGCTGGTCGCCTAACTGAAGAAATTCTTAGAGTTGTTCGCCAAGGAGGAAAATGTGAAGGTTGTTTGCTTCTTGAGAACTTCAAGAGTTGTTCGTCTGTTAGTATCATTACATGTGTTTTTTGCTGCCACAAGTTTTGAAGAAGTTGTTCACCCATATAGAGTATTAAGCCATGTCCCGTGAAGTATAACAATCACGCACTGAATCTCAAGTTTGTATAACTCAACAACCAAAATTTAGAGCTCTTGTACCTACACAACAAATGGGAACTCAAAGAGCAGGATTAGACAAACAACCGGTTGAGCAGACTAATGCAAGGAACTAGGACCACTCAAGAGCACATTCAAATTGTGTCAAAGTTGATACCCTTTCTGCAGAACCCAGAAGGCATAAGCCGAATGATAGCAACACTACAAGCTTCATAGCAACAACAACAAAGATAGGTTGGTCCATCTGAAACACTATATGTCATCAAACGAGCGCAAGAGCAAACTATCCCATAAGATGCTAATAATGAATGGGATAGTGAACAAGTGCATAGACGTGAAGTATGTGGAAAGCAGAAGATGACAGATCGATTGGGCCCAAGTGTAAGGTGAACATGGAGTATAACAGATGAATCAAGTCATAGTACTCCTCATAGTGGAGTAATGGAGCGACGAGGCAATCAATCACATGATTTACCTTTGTTGACTTCTTGTCCTCCATTAGATGCAAACCAAGCAGATGTAAAAAAATAGACAATCAATTTATGAGTGATTGAACCAGTCAGTGATGGATAGATTGGGCCCATAGGGGGTAAACAACACTTCAAAGATAGTTGTGGGGTCTCACCAAAATGAGGGACTGCATTAACTCGCTCTGTCAAAATGAGTGGAACATGAACATCCTCCCAAGAGTGGGACCTCAAGCGATATATTGCTATCAATGAAGAAAGCTATTGAGGACTTGCAGGACAAGATGTCTTTAAGGCCTAAAGGTGATTCAAGCACATTTATGACAGTATCTCCCTTGTCTCCTCTTATTCTAGGAGCACTGATCCAGCCAAAGATTCAATATCCCAAGACCAATTTATACGAGGGGATTTTCGACTTGAAGTGCATATTGCCAAATATAGTGATTATATAATCTCAATGGGGGCATCATATACAATGTAATATAGAAATTTCCCCCACTCTGGGTGATCATGCACACCGGTGGTTTTCTTCAATTACACCACCATCGATTAATTTGTTTGCCTAATTAAATCGAGAGTTCCTCTTACACTTTTCTAGATCGGAATCATATTTAAATTAGAAGCACATACTCGCCAATCTGGTACAGAAAGCGGATGAATCTGATTAGCAGTTCCTAGAAAGATTTTATAGAATTTTATTGGAGGGCGAATCGGTCAGCGAGGACACAAAAGTCATAGTGGCCATGACACGATTAAAAAAAGGTTCAAATCTATGGAAGGAGATGCATGTGGCATGTCCGAAGACTTAAGCAGAATTCTGGAACAAAGTTGGAATATATGTCGCGATACAAGGAGCCCTTCAGAAGATTTTAGGGGAGACAAAAAAGATGAAGAAGTCTGGAAAGAAGGGTGGAGCAGAGTACCGGGCTCAAAGAAATCTAAAATCCTTCGTAGATGGAGATGTCAAGGACAAATTGAATCAAGTTCTTACTGTGTTGGTGGAACAAGTTTATAATGCTATCAACGTCAAGGGCTTATTGCCTGCGCCGCGAAGAATAAGACATAAACGGAGTAAGATGAACCCTAACAAGTACTGTGCATACCATTAGAGAATCGGACATTTCACAAGTGAATGCAAATACTTGTTAAGGCAATTGTGGAGATCTTATGAAGTCATGAAGTTGTCAGAGTTCATGAAGAAAGCTTTAGGAAAGAGACAACGGGCACCCGAAGTTGATGACTCTAACAAAGAGGATAACGATGGTGATGAAAGAGTGTTATGATATTATTATTTAGAGTTTTGATGATTTGATAAACTATTCAGTATGTAATAGGACCAGTTGAACCTGTTAGTCCGCTGATGAATATTTTAGGATTAGATAGGTATTCTTGTAAGGGGGAACAGACCCTACTGCTCTGAAGATCCCAGAGTATTCATAGAGAAGAAGATCAGCTGGACCCTTGAGGACTTAGCATATTCCAGAAGATAGAAGACCCGAGCAGCTGACACTTGACAAAGTCTGGACAAGAACTTCAGATGAGACTGATACCAGCTGAAGATAGAGACCAGATGAAGAGCCAATTGCAGGCAGGACTAGGACCGAGATCAGACGAGGTTCGAGATACAAACAGAGGTAAAAGTTTGACTAGATGATGTCTGTTAAAACCTGAGATATCAGATGAAGTTTTTGACATCAGTTGGGGTCCGCAATACCAGACGAGGCTGGTATACTAGCTGAGGGAGCAGATCAGCTGGAGAAGTCTTGCACTCGTTCCAGAATAAACGAAGTCAATCAAGGGACACAACGGCTAGAAGATTTCCGGATTAGAAGGTCAATCAATCAAGGGGACAAACTTGATTGATTGAAAGATCAAGAAGATTATCGAAAATCAAGAAAAGGATCAATCAATCGATCTGATTGATTGAGTCTAAGATTATAGGGATTTGATCACTAGTCAACTCTAACGGCTAGTTGATCAACCCCTATATAAAGGAGTATCAGTGAAGATTTTAATAACGAATCATCTCGCGATTAATTTAGCAGAAACACTGCCAAAATACTCACTTGTACTCACAAAAACACAATTATCCTTTGTAAGCTTTATAGAAGCTGAGCAAGTCAGTTGCATCGTTAGCACTGACATTTGTAGAGAGTTTTACTCTCAAGTAAGTGAGTGAGAAAGAATGATGTTAGTGGAGAGACTCACAAGTCCGATTTGGATTGTGGAGAATGGAGTAGGACATTTTGGTCTTGTAACAATAAAATTTTCACGAAATTAAAATTCATTATTTATAACGCAAAAAGGAATTACAACTTGATTTATTTCGAATCTACCAAAATTTTGGGATTCTACAACCTCTAATTTCTCCTCTGATTCTTCTCTAACATCTTGACTTTGGGGCTGCTTTGTGGATTTTCAGACTTTGAACTTGAAAGATCTTCAATTTTTTTGACTTATAACGTTAATCCGAGGGCGTCGAGCTTTATTTCGGATCAAATGTTATTTTTAGAGACTTTTCGGGACTTTGATCTTAAAAGATCTTTGATTTTTGGACTTATAACTTTAATCCGAGGGCATCGAGCTTTATTTCAGATCAAACATTATTTTTAGGGACTTTTCGGGACTTTGATCTTAAAAGATCTTTGATTTGTGAACTTATAACGTTAATCCGAGGGAGTTGAGCCTTATTTCAGATCGAACGTTATTTTTAGAGACTTCTCGGGACTTTGATCTTAAAAGATCTTTAATTTTGTGAACTTATCGGACTTTGCTTCTCAAACTTACTCTCTGATTTTTGTGTGTATAAGTGTAGGTGTCAAATGAGTAGAATGAGACCTCTATTTATAGGTGTAGAATTCTAGATTTGTAGGTCAGATTTGATGGGCCGGAAGATTTTATTTGGGGAATATTCACAGAATATGCCAGATTTAATAAATCTAAAAGATATTTTGAAAGATTTGTTGGGCTTCCAAGATTTGATTTATTATGCGGGGCTTAATTTAATTTGTTGGGCTTTTAAGGAGCCATTTAATTTATTAGTCCTTTTGAGACCCAATTTAATTTTTTGGATTTAAGGATCCAATTTGATTTATCGGGCTTTAGAGGTCCAATTTAACTTATTGTGCTTTAGAGGCCCAATTTAATTTATTGGACTTTTAAGAGCCCAATTTACTTTATTGGGCTTCAGAGACCCAATTTAATTTATTAGGCTTTAGAGGTCCAATTTGATTTATTGGACTTTTAAGAGATCAATTTACTTTATTGGGTTTCATAGGCCCAATTTAATTTATTAGGCTTCAGAAGCCTAATTTGATTTATTTGACTTTAGAGGTCCAATTTGATTTATTGGACTTTAGAAACCCAATTTAATTTATTAGGCTTTAGAGGCCCAATTTGATTTATTAGACTTTATAGGTCCAATTTAATTTATTTTGGGAATCGAATTAATCTAAATTTCCAATAATAAATTGGATTTAACACGTAATTTCTACATGTTATTTTTTATTTCGGCAATTAATTTTAATTGCTTACAGGTCCAAACCACTATATATCATGTGTCTTTGCCCCTTTTCTTTCTGTTCTTTATTCTGTGTGCACAATAACTTAAAAGAATTTTCAAAGTAAAATGTTTCCGCACTTAAAATCTCACAACCGCACTGTTTTCACTAAAACCAGACGACCATCAGGTTGTCTGCTGATATTTGAAAAAGGTCAAAAACTAAAAGGTTTTAAATTCTCCAAGTCTATTCAAACCCCCCCCCCCCCCCCTTCTAGACTTGATTAAGAGTTTCCTACCTAAAACCTGCCTTTGGGACCAACAAAGAGCCCCGTAGAGAAATCAGCGAGAGCGACGGGCTCCACCTACCAACCAGGACTGGTGCGTGAAATTTTGGTATTGGAACCCGAGGTGGGCAGAACTGGCAGGTGTAAAGATGGAAGACAGCCACCGTCAAAAGGGTAGAAGAAAACAGAGTTATGCGCTATTGACCAAATCAAGGAGACAGTGGTGGGACCCTCTGCAAACCTAACTGCTAAGCTTACCTTTTCTCAGAAAGATTTGGAGGGAATAATGACGCCTCATAATGACTCACTGGTCATAAGCGCAAACATTATGAATGCTAAAGTTCACAGACTCTTTGTCGACACTGGTGCCTACACAAATATTCTATTCAAGAATAATATAGATCAGATCGGGGATTACGGATCATATATTAAAGATTATAATCATAAAATTATAGGATTTGGGGAAGCTGTCACAATCCCCATAGGAACGGTTAGGTTATCTGTCGAACTTATATCGGTCAATGATCTCGATAAGAGGCTAATGAGGCCAGTAGACTTTCTTGTTGTAGACCAGTCATCCTCCTACAACATGTTCCTCGGGCGACCCTTTTTTCATGAATTCAAAGCTACTTATTTTACGCACTACTATTGTTTAAAATTTCCAACATCAAATGGTGGCGGTACGATAAAAGACGACTAGAAAAGAGCTTGGGAATGTTTTTTGCAATTGCATTCATCAGTAACATAAGTTCTAGTGGTGGAAAATTCAGTTGAATGTTCTAGCTTAAGACTTAAAACATTGAATGCTTCGCAAGATGAAGTAAATACAATGGAAATCGACTCACAAAGTGAGCAAGCTAAAGAATAAAATACAGAATTAAATCCACAACCTATTGAAGTGATGCACGAACGGGCACATGCCAAACAAAACACAACTTAATGAACAACCAATGGTTATCCCTGATCATAGTAAACATAGATGTAATCTGCATTTAGGAGATGAGCAACCGAAAGACTGTTCAAGAAATGAAGATTTTGAACCTGAATTAGATTACGAACCAATGGAGGTGGAAGATGAATTTAATGTAGACGGATCAATCTTGGATCCCAAGTGGAAAGAAAAAAGAAAACGGGCAACTTCGATGGAAGAACAAACAACAATAAAAGTATATTCGGAGAAAGATGACCTAGAGTTATTCATCGGGTCAAAGTTGCCAGAACCATATCGTTATATTAAGTTGTATTTTGTTATTATAGAACCATAACGTTAATACAAAATTGTATCGTTATAATAAATAAAAATAATTATTATAATTAATTCATTAAATATATATGTATATATATACATATACATATTGGTTCATTTAAAAAATTTATTATCAGCAAAATGATATTGTTCATCCTAACTTATACACAAGGTAAATATTTATTTTTTATATTTGTATTATTATAATTCTAATATTATATATTGCGTATGTCATTTGGTAATATTTTTCATTTGACAGTATTTTTTCGCGGAATTTGAGTTTGGTTATCTTTTACTTTGGTTGTTTTGATTACTCAATTTTGATACTTTTTAACATACACACATACATACGTGTATTTGATAAGTAGAAGTTAATATATGATAATATAACTCTAATAAAATTACGCATTAATTAAGGTATGATTTTTTTTATTACAATGGTTTGTGCCAAATTAATTTTGTCCATATACTGTGTGAAAAGGCCATGTAATAAAACAAAAAAGTCCACGCTATCATTGGTAAAAGAAAATATAATAGAAAAAAAAAAGAAAAAAAGAAAAAAAATGTAAATTTCATGCATGTCAACCCTACTCTTTAAAATTTGATTTAGAGTTCATGTACGTTCTAAGTGGGTGTGAGAGTTTGGCTCATGATTCCAAACTACTAAATGATGTTATAACAAGGAGGAATTGACTTAAAGTGACATAAGGTAAATAGTTATTTTTATATTATTATTATTATTAGTGTTATTATAATATTTATATTATATATTACATATATAACTAGGTAAATATTTTTTTGTGGATTGTGGATTTTCTAACCGACACTAGTTTTTAGCTCCATTTTGAGATGTAAGATATCATCTACAAGATTTTGCAGCTCAAGTTAATGACCCTGAAAATGAGAAAGAATTGTTCATTCTTTGTCATGAGTCTTTAGGGAATGTGAGCGAGAGAATATTTGGTATTTTTAAATCAAGGTTCATAATTTTAAGTCAGCACCTCCATTTTTATTTAAGACACAAGCAGAACTTGTATTAGCATGTGCAACTCTACATAACTTTCTTCGCAAAGAATGTTGTTTTGATGAATTCTCAATTGAATCGGTGGACGAAAACCTTTATCTTCAACGCTACCAGTTAACGAAGATCGTGACTTTAAGCCTATCAATTCAAGAGCAAGAACAACATGACATTAATGCTTGGAGGACTAATATACCTATAGATATGTGAAGGAATGTTATTTAGGAGGACGTGATTTTACGATTTCTTTTTGTCTTTGACTTTTTTTTTTTAATTCGAAGGTATGAAAAAATCTTGAATTCTTATCGTATGTCACAAATCCATGAAATTCTGCAAAGTCCTACAGAATCCATTAAAATTCTGATTTTAAAAGTCTTACAAAATTCTGCAAAATCTTAAAAGTCATCAAAATCCTACAAATTCTTTAAAATCTGCAGGATTTTTTTCCAGCTAAAATAGTCTTTTAAAATTCTAATCCAATACATCCCCCTAAGACTCAAACTTCATAGTTCATATATGATGGAGATATTGATGAAGATTATGTTAGACTTTTATGTTACATTAAATAATTTAGAATTATATATTGGGGCAGTTACAAAAAGGGATAATTTTTAGTTTTATTTCAAAGATGAGCAAGTGTACAATTTTTAGAATATTTGCACACTCATTCTGAGTGTGCTTTTAGGTATGCATTTTTTTTACAATTTTTGCACACTTGTCTTTGCAATTTAAGGAGAAAGTATGAACCTCTTTATTTTTTCCCTTATATATTTATGTTAAGTAAGATTTGATTTGATTTTAGCATATCTAGGATTTATTTACGTCTCTTGTTTATTAAGATAGTCCTTATTAAAAATTAGAGTATTTAAAATTGTTATTAGGAAGTTGAATTGATTAATAAAAAATGAGAGTTTTATCTCATCTCTTTTAGAGTATTTATTTGTGAATTAACGTACTTGGGTGTACCATTTTTCTGGATATTCTTAGAATCAATGGAATTAGTGTGTCTTCCTTATTTTCTACGTATATTTTTTTTATTATGCGCTCTCGCTGCTCTATGTAATTTGGTAATAAAAAAACTAAGTATGATTTTCAATGTTGCTTTTAAGCTTTCATCCTATTTATGATACTATTAGTGATGGACAATCAATATTTGAAGATGATAATACACATATCTCTTTTGATCCTATATTTTATGGTGAATATGATATACTACTAATTTTTTATGACTACTTTGATGTTGATTGTGGTTATGATGGGTCACCAAATTTTGATGAGTATGTCGATATTCTGGTGGATATCAGAAAGAGTAAGTCTCTTGTGCACCAAGTGCATTGTATAACAAAATATATTTTAGAAAGTTACGCTTGTTATTATTAAAAAATTACACCTGTTATTATTGAAAATTTATTTTTTTAAAATGCACTTTTCAATAATAATATGCGTGACTTTTCAGAATAATTGGTGTAAATGTTTAAAATACACTTGAATTGCATGGTGCACATAAGACTAAGGCTATCAGAAATGGTGCATATGATGGGCCACCGATTTTTTACAAGGAGAGTGATGATGATTCTATATTTGAGCATAATCTATGTGAGAATGATGAAGATTACGTGGACGAAGGTATTTATGTGGTTGAGGATATTTGTCATAATATTTTTAAATCACAAGATTAGATAACTGACAATCATTTTTTTCTTTTTTTTTTGCTTTTTACTAGTGGTGAATATTATGGTGTTTTACCGATAATTTTTTTTGATATTATTATTTTTCAGTTGCACGAATTCAAGATATTTCAGCTCGTTTACGCACCTTTACCAACATGATTCTAGGGATAATCGTCTTTAGAAATGAAAGAATGATAGATATGTTGATGAAAATTATGTTAGATTTTTATGTTATATTAAATACTTTAGATTTATATATTTATGTTAAGCAAGGTCTGATTTGATATTAGCATATCTAGAATTTATTTATGTTTCTTGTTGATTAAAATATTTCTTATTATAAATTAGAGTATTTAATTTGTAATTAGGGAATTGAATTGATTAATAAAAAATAGAGTTTTATCTCAATATTTTTTTATAGTATTCATTTAGGGCTCATTTGGTTCGTAAGATAAAAGTATTTATCCGTAAAAAATATGCATGTTTTTAACGGATAGATACTTCTATCTTACGAACCAAATGAACTCTTATAAATCAACGTACTTGAGTGTGCCACTTTTTTTAGTATTTTTAGAATTGACGGAATTATTGTGTCTTCCTTGTATTCTACGTACATATTTTTTTATTATATGTTGTTGCTGCTCTACAGCAATAAGTGAGTGAAAAATAAAAGTTGTTAAATTATTATTATATTAATAATAACAATATCCATATATGAAGTGGATAGAGATTAAAAAAAATGGAAAGTCAATTAACTTCCATTCTATACTTTAAGGAAATATAAACGAAAATATTTAAGTGTGAATGAATTTTGGGATAATTCTGTAAAATAAATTCTCACGATATTCAATCAAACGGCACTTTAATTCATGAAAAGTAATAACGATCCGAGAAACAATTTATGGGATTGCATTCTGACTGTGAGGATCATAGTTTGCAAGTGAATTCAACCTTCTTATGTTGTAATTACTTGGTTGGCCAATCTGGCTCCTCAATATATATTTGTCCAATAAATTGGACCATATACCAAAAGAAAATCCCTCAGAAGCCCCAAATCATTTCATCTATCGTTGCACCTTCAACAATAAAGACAGATCATATGCCAATACTTCTAACTGCAGAAGCCCCACCCACTTCACCTTCAAATCAGTTACTAAGGGCTCATTTGGTTCGTAAAATAAAAATATCTATCCGTAAAAAACATGCATATTTTTTACGGATAAATATTTTTATCTTACGAACCAAATGAGCCCTAAGTGGATAAACCAAGGGAAAGAGATGATCTCTGGGATTCGAAAAGGGAAGAATCACCATACAAAGCACAAGGGAATGACATTGAAGAACAGGAAGGCACAATATTAAAAAACGACAAAACCGTGTCAAACTTGTGTTCGATGGATGTGATCCATGAAACAGTTTGTGTTTTGATTCATGAGAAAGTCTAATACAAGACCTACTTAAAACAAAAAAAGAACTGGACAATTTTAATTTTCTTTTCAAGTTCAGAAAAATATATATATATATATATATATATATATTATCAATGTGAGTACAAAAGATACTTAAATCCATCACAAACACAACAATTACTTGCAATAGAATAAACGGAATGCACCACCATACCGGATTAGAACACCAAACATTTAAAAGAAGAAAAAAATCCACTTCCAGGTACGAAATTTCACTTCATTCAGAATGATCTCTTAGAAGATATATTCATTTTCCAACACAATGATAGCTTCATTGTTGACTGCTGAAAATAAAATGAAAGAAATGCTCCTGAAAAATCAAGGCTGTACATAGCAAATGCCAAACAAAAATGATCTTCTGTATTACTCACGAATTACCACCACCATATCAATATGGAAGTGAAGTACAACATGGAACGTAGCTTGTACCATAAAATACATCACTCAAATGAACATGCTTTCCTAAAAAGAAAATAATTTATACACAAAATAGCACCAGACACTCGACCTGAAACGCAAATATTGTATAATGCATTCAGACGTCTGTTTTTGCTTCCTTCTCTTCTCTTGTCCAGGCAGGCTGGGTGGCTTTGTACAACCACCACGCCATTCCCAAATAGAGCTCGAAATCACGAGGGATGGATCGCAGTTTACATATCATTTCTCCACCACACTCAAAACAAAGGAAAGGATCCCAAAATGCAATCATCAAAAGGGGGGATTCAGCCAGAATACATAGCCTTGGTGAATAAGTGTTTATATGCTAATAATGACTCCACTTCCCCAGTATTAGGTCGCATTTTTCCCTAAAGAAAACACAAATGCAACAGGGCACAATTCTATCATCCTTTACAAGGAAGAAAGAGGCAAACTACAAAATTCGAGAGAGAGAGAGAGGACTGCCAAGAAAACCATAAACGAACATAAACTAACCCCTAGCCTTGAGGTACACTTCCTAGGAATTGATGTTGCCCACGAACTGAAGCAACGATCATCCATGGCTTCTGCATGACAGTATATATGTGAACAAAAAAAGGATGGATGGATGAATATACAAGAGTTGTGTCATATGGGAAAAGAAAGAAAGAAAGTGCTATCAACCTGCCAGATGTCAAAGGAGGTCATTCCAAGCTGCCACATGTCAGTGTAGGTGCCACCCCAGCCTGCCACGTGTCAAAAGAGGTTAGCAGATACAAATGAACCAATTTAAACAGCTCCAAGCCGTCAGTCAAAATGAAAATAGTATAGCATTAATTAAAAACAATATATAATTATGAACATATCATAATCATACCTCACCACGCCTCAACAGCTTCTGCCACATGTACAGTTAAAACTTCAACCTTTTAACTCACAAATATTTATTTTCCTTTTTTTTTTTTTGGAGAGGGGTTGTGTGAATGAAGGAGCAATTCATCTCACACGAAATCCTTTTTTTTTTAGCAAATAACAACATGCAACATCTATTTTGATGACATTATTATTATACGACTTATATTAAAAAGCGTTAGAAAATGAAATGAAACATTATTTATGCAAATTAATCCATGAAATAAACAATTATTTGAAAAAGAAAATCACCGAACTTATTATCCATCAGGGAAATATTACAAATAAACATTTAGGGCGTGTTTTGTTTAAAGGACAAAATAATCAATCCCGCCAAACACATGATTATTCCTGCCAAAACACACATGCAGGAATAATCATGTGTTTGGCGAGATTGATTATTTTGTCCGCTAAACAAAACACACCCTTAGGGGATAACCAACAAATATTGGAAGATATATATCCAATGACATCAAGTATTGGGAGACATGAAAAGAAAATCCTTTCGATGCATTTCCAATGACATCAAGTATTGGAAGACATTGATTTTTGAACTTGCATAAACATGGCATCTCATCCAGTACAGACAGAATTAATTGCATAAACAATTAACAGTAATTTCAATTACCTTTAAGACATTCAAGCTTGGAAGAAGAGTGGGAAGCTTGATATCATTCTCTTCCAAAATTGCGTTTAGTCTTGCACATTTCAGAACATAAAGACCAACATAAAGGCCGCCAACACATGCTTATAGGATAAATGATTTGAATATTTGGAGGAAAAAAAAAATAAGAAAAAGCAAGATACTCTCTTTGAAGAAATCATTGTTTTTGACGCAGTAGAATAAAACTAGAGGAGAGAAAAGCAGGTTATGCAACTGAACTGAAAAAGAATTCTGTATATTTGTTTTCATAAAACAAGTCTAAAATTTGTACACACCTCAAAAGTCACAAGATAAGTCAAATCTCTTCTGTGCCCTGAATGAAAAGGTTAGGGGTTCTACACCTTCTACCTTAAAGTACAAGTTTTAAAATATAAGAAACAAATTCCAAATAGCAACCCCACATTAATGGGACATTTTGGCAAATTGGAGGACGAAAAATGTATATAAGATCCAAAATAATTGCTATTTCCCATGTTTTGAGAAGACAGCACAGATGCAAGCACAAGTACCATCCGCCAATGAAGCTTCATTACCAGAAAGCTCGAAGAGACTGCTTGGACCAGAATTTCAATAGTCAAACAGCCTTCACATCCTTATCACCAGATGCTGATTTGGAATCTGGCTTCTTCGCCATGTGTCTTTCAATTAGCATGTCCACGAATGCTCGGATCTGCCCAAACAATAAAGTTAGATTTTAAAATAATATATATCTCACCTTGTCAAAAAGTGATGATAGAGAGCGCTAGACAAGACAACTGAAAACAAACTAATTGAGGAACAAAATGCAGAAGGCTAAATACCAGAGGTCACGTAATTACAAAAGACTTTATGTAGCATCTAATGGTGAACTAACATAAGAAGATTATGGTACACATATTATAAAGTTTTTTTTTTTTAATCATTACTAACTGAGAACTCTATATTTCTATGTAAAAAAATATAACCTGTAACACAATAAAGATTTAGAGCAGAAAACCAATATTTTCCAGACCAAAAATTCATGGATTTTTGAGAAATTTGATAAATAAAGGAGAACAAAACAAGAAAATTAAGCTTTGAGATATCCTGGTGAGTGATGACTTACCGAACAACATTCTCCAGCCCAGCACATGAATTCGAGAATTTTGACAAAACAGGGAACAATCATAAAGGGTGATACGTATAAATATGATAATTATTGACATCTGTTAGCTTCCAATTATCTTGATGACTTGAATAATGATAATTATACAATCATGGCAAGGTGAAACCAAACCCTAGTCCTTTGTGATTTAATTTTTTAAAAGAGTCTCAGTCTAATAAAATGTTTCTACTGATAAGTAGAAATTTATGTGATATTTGGTTTATTAGAGGGCAATTTATTGCACTCAATTATATTGGAATTGTGTATTTTTCTACTTATATGAGATTAACTGAATAAACCCTATCTTAACATTTTTTTGTTATGATTTTGGATTTTGCAAGAATTAATTTTAAGAAGAATAAAATTGAATACAAAAGCCCAAGAAGATACCCAAGCCAAAATTTGAAGCAGCCATCACCAAGGATGAAAATATCGCTATCGCAAGTAATATCGCAACCATAAATTTACGGAAATATCGATGGATATATCGATATCGCATATCGATATCGCAAAAAAAATAGAAAAATAACGGAAATTTTATTAAAATTTTGGAAATTTAATATGAAATTTTAGGGATTATTATAGCATGTTATTATCCATATGTTTCATTTAAGATCACAAAAAAATTGACATGTTTAAAGCAAATAAATAGATAATGGACTATATAATCATTGTCTGACATTAATTAATTAATAATATAATGCATAATACAATAAAAGATGATTTGAATTACATGATATAATACATTTAGTACCAAAATGATGACCTATGGGGTTCAAATGTAGAAGATGGAATCCCATCTTTGTCCAAACAATATTGGTACCAACTCATTGCATTAGAATAATCCTGCATATAGTTATGCACATGTCATTCATATGTTTCTCTATCTCTTCCAACTGTTTTACCATAGATTGGATAGTGTGCACTAACCCAATGAATTTGTTGATATAAAAATGGATGCTGAAACACATTTCGAGTATTCCAACCAAATTGTGAACTCGAATGTGCGTCAGAAGCATATGAACCTTGAGACATATCACTATGATCAGTGCCCAATAAAAAAAAATATATGTATAAAAATAAAACCATGAAAGAATATACAATCACTAAAAAAAATTATCATTTGAAAATTGTATAAAAATATAAAAAAAGAAAAAAATGCGATTTTTTAAGTAGTGCGATATTTTGCGATATATCTGCGATATTTCCCGACTTTTTAATTAATTTTGTACTACGAGTGAACCGATATCGATATCGATATCGATATTTTGCGATATATCCACGATACTTTGTAAAAAATACATTGTACCCCAATATCCATATCGCATACTCAAAATTTGCGATATATCCGCGATATTTCGCGATATTTTCATCCTTGGCCATCACAAGATCATGGGCAATCACTAGGCCAGTGAAAACTGTTAATTCGCCCATGAAAAATGTTAATTCACCTAATGATGCTGCCAGGCCGTGGGAATGAAGAGAGAAAAAGCCATGCAAAAGAAAGCCCATGAAGAGAGAAAAGGATGGGCCATGCAGAATAAAAGGAAAGATATGCATAAAGAAGCCCTCAGACTCTTTATAAAAGAGAGGACCATATGCCAAAAACACAAAAAGAAGAAAAGAGAGTAGCAGCAATTGATTAGAAAAGGAAAAGAGGAGCAGCCGTGAGTGTAAGCGGAAGACGGTGGACGGCAGCAGTCCTATTTACTTTAGATCTTATATTTTTCTTTTGCTATCTGATTTGTTTCTTTTAGTCTCCAAGACAATGTGTGGCTAGACTTTTATTCTAGTCCAAGGAGATGTTGAACATTGAATAATTCACCCGTTTAATTAATTGTTGATGATTTAATTTTATCTGTCTCAATTTCTTCGTTAGATGGTTTATAGTACGCATGTTTTAATTTATAAATTTATTTGATAATTAATTCTAGCTAGATTACACGATATAATCCGTAATTGTTATATTTGTGTGATCATAGTAGCCACTAGGGCAGATCACCCTAGGGATAACGAAGTCTAGGTTATATAATTCGGATGTTCAGCTTTCATATTCTAGTTTGCTCTATTGTTTTGGTGCTATAACTCATTCTGCGAAATAAATCCTGAATACATGTTTTGGGGTTCTTCATTGGGATAAATTAATTAGGGGTCATACTTTCTAAATAATTAAACTTAAGAAACAATTCGAATTAGTTTGGTCACACCACTAGTCTAGGGGCAAGATTCGAGATAGGGTCTAGGAGAACTATTCTTGGGGATACTATCCAAGGTGTTATATTGTTTTTATTATTAATTACTCATTATATATATTTATTTTCTTTTTAAACTAGTTATTTAGTGTTTGTTATATCATACTACCAATCAAAAACCCCTCCATATACTTGCTTTCGTACACAATTTTATTTAATTAATTTCAACTATTCCTCGTGGTTTCAACACCTTACTTATCCTACTACATTAATGGGTCAGTTAAGGTGATTTTATTAATTTTGGGTGCCTATGTGATGACCCTAATCACAAGTCCTTTACACTTAGCTATATACTGATGTGTGATGTCATGTAGAAATTATAAATATAAGAGGACCATCAGCAACCAAGAAAACAAGAAAAAGAATAACACATAACAAATGAAAAGAACATGACCAGTTAAGAATATGTGATCTTAACCTTGTTTTTGCGTTTGAAATCAAGAAACTCGGAAACAGCCATTGCTTTCTCAGCATCAGTAGTTTGTTCCATGACCTGAGAAAAAAATATAAAACGATGGATCAGATATACTTGATGGCAGCAAAAGAGAATAGACTAAACAATCTAGGATGAACAAATCATGATAAAGAAATAACCTTCGTGGCGGTTTTCTTCATTATAGACTTGTAACCATCCTTGTCAATTTTCCTTGCTTTGTAAAGCGGCATAAGCAATGAAGCCACATAGTCCACAACTGACTGTTTTATACGTTCTGCTCCTCTAGGTTGATTTCCCTTTGATTCTTTGTTTATTGTAACTTGTGAAGCAGAGCTCCCATTTGCCGGTGCATCATATTTCCGCTTATGCAACTTTGAGCTCATGTTAGAATCCTCCTCATCTGTTATGTGCATTGACCGATGAGAGAAGCCCGAACTAGCAGCTGCTGCTTGACACTGCCATCTTTCAATAGCATTGTAATCTTTCATCCCTATGCTACCAGCATTATCAACCCATGCTTTTGTCAGTATGCTGCTATCAACAGCTACACTTTCCCCAGAGTGCTCTCTCACGTTCAACTGATTACCCACTTCGTTGGATTGGCTTCGGTGTGAGAGATTATCAACTGAAATTTTAGAACTCTCGAGATTGACGCCAGTAGCAGCAAAATCAACTGACCAATCTCTCACTCTGCAGTTCCTAGAATCTATCTCAGACAAACAATCTTGCCTTCCTATTGCAGCACCAGACCAGTTCTTTCTACTATTGGACTCATCCATATGGGTGTGCTGTCCACGCATAGCAAATTTATGGAAGGACATAATCTTTGGAGGCAGTAGCGATGCATTTTGCTTGGCACCAGAAGCAGCAAATGCCTGTGGTGCAATGAGATGTGAAAAGATGCACAGGCATCTCTGTAGAAAAGCAATCCTATAACTTACACAAACCCCTAATCCCACACTCAACTCCCAAAGCAACAACATCAACAAACAGAGTATGCCAAATAAATTAGTTGCCAAGGAACATGCAGCATCATGAACTAGTGAGACAGTAATTTTTTGTGATGCTAAACATTACATCTTATGCAAAATGCTGGAAACTTGATACATGCAACATAGCCCCAAAAGGAACTTTAGGCTCAAGAAAATATTACTATTGTCTGCCTAGCCAAGACAAAAAGTTAGCCGAAATGAAGGAAGATAGCATGTTCCACAAAGAGAATTTAACCACAAATCAATATTAGAGTACAGAGATCAGTTCAGCAACTCCAAGATACTGCAAATCTTTTTTAATTTTTTATAGTAAACAGAAACTTTTATTGAAAAAACAGGGATGAGAAATCCCTAGCAAGATATTGCAATCAAGAAGGAATGAAGGATTGTCACACATTTTTCTGATTACAGATTCAGAGCACTTAATACCACATAGAAAGCAATCTAGTATAAGAAAGTATATATTTATTGAACATATCATGACTGGCAAAGTTCGAACTATTAACAATTAGATAACCAGTGAGTAATTTTTTAAGTGATCAAGAAGTTTTTAGGAACAATCAATTTACTAAATTCAGCACACATAAGAACCAAAGAAATGAAAGTAAACCTTAGTTTGAAGGTATGTGAAAGGAGGAAAGAAAAGTAGCAAACCTTGGCAGCAGCAATGGCTGCAGCACGAGCTGCTTCTGCTTCAGCAAAGGCAGCCTTTTCTTCTTCGGACATGAGGATTTCATGATCTTCGTCCTCCATGGTATTTCTGGATCTTTCTGTGAGACTGTTCGAGAGTTGAACATCTGATTTTGGGTGAACTCTTGTTCCTGATTGAACAGGCTCATCGGCCACATTCTTAGTGCTTGTGTTGGAAGAATGTGTACGTAGTGGTGGTTTCCCGGAAACAGTAGAAGATCTAGTCTTCGAATCCGTAGTAGCTGACTGCCTAGGTAACTTGCGTCCAGCTTTTAAAGCCTTCTCCTTACGGAATAGTTCAACCCACACGCTCACAAGCTGGCTAGCTATGGCGCGTATATCGCGACTAGTATGCACACACACTTTCTCTTTTACCGTTTTTCCAATACCTAACGGAAATAATGGCAATTGAGTTACTCGGGGGATTCCAAATGTGAAGGAGCAGACAACAATGATGAAAAGGTTAATATACGTGTGCAAGATTTCTCCCAGGTCCTAAAGAATGTTTTACTCCCTGGGGAAATGCTGGCACAATAAATTAAAAGATCCAACACAATCAAAGTGAGTGATTGATGGAGATGAAGCCACAATATTATTCTTGGACAAGTTTGACCGACTACTGATCAATAAAGCCAGATTCAATGAACATTATTAAATAATTATTGAACTCAATTTATTATTATTAAATTAAGTCTCTTCATATGTTGTGTTAATTAAGTACAAGACTAACATTAATATTCCTATTCAGTCATCGTAATAGATAGTTCTGAATGAGATAGAAAAAATATTAGGTTTTCCCATTATCGTGTTTTAATTGTTCTTCTGATATTATATTTTTAATCAACGGAATTAAACGTTAATCACATTTGGATCTACCCCGGAAACTCTTAGAATCAATGGATAATACACATAAGCTTCCAGCTGCTGCATCAGTGATTTTGAAGTGGCTAGTACAATCATAAGAGCATTGAAATAAGAAATATGCAAGAAACTGAGATTATTGTCTGATTCTTCAACATAGAGGATTTATGGGATGAACTAATATATTCAAAGTGATATGAACAAAAGCGAGAAGAGAAGAGGAAGGATGGTCAGATAATAGAGGGAGAGTGCAACCACCTGATAAACGGACAGCAAGTAAATTGTTTGAAACTCGTACAAGTAGACGGAGACAATGGCGCAAGAGCTGAGTCCCATCCTTTCCCATTGAATCCTGCGATCGGAAAAAAAAAAAGTAAAACAATAAATCACTCTGAAACTAGAAAACTACTCCTACCGTCCCAATTTTGTTTTCTCATGCCACTATCCACTCTCTACAAATATATCTAAATTACATCTTAATTCCACTAATAATTGAACACAAAAAATATATCTCTATAATTTCATTCACTTAAATTGATATATATTCTTTAATAAAAAAAAAATTTATCTATTTAATCACTACAAATCAACTCCATTAAAAAAGCATTGAAAAGTCAAACGGGAAAATAAAACTGGAACGGAGGGAGTATAATGCAAACCAACATGGAAGTTGAAACAGAAATCAAGTAGGGCATTTACCAGAATCCATGTGTTAAGGGTGCTGAGCCCATCCTTAGTGCTAGCAAACGTCTTCAAAATTCCAACAGGAAGGTTTAACAATTCCTTAGCGAGATGCAATCTCCCAGCTGTAGTACTTGCAGTGAAGAACATATCCTTCAGCATTGAGCCCCAAGTTGACACCTGGAACCCATCGAGAGACTTCTTATTCGATACATCAGAGAAATCTATAGCATCAAGCTTCCTGATAATGTCCTTTATTTCGCTCCTTTCGATATCTGAATGTCTTCTGGCAGCCTCCATGGCCTCCACTTCCGCAATGTAATCAGTTCCTGTACTTAATATATTAATTATTCGTATGGCCTCTCGGAGCCCACTCAACATTGCACCACCAACAGTGTCAGGATGCTCCTTACATGTGGCTTCACCAGCAAAAAATACGCAGTTCTCCACTGGCCTGCCCAAAATATCGTAGTCTTCTCCAGACGAACCCACAGCAACATAGGAATAAGCACCAAAGCTGTAGGGATCCCTTCCCCAATCAGTCACTACAGATGCAACTGGATCAGGAACCTTGTCTTCCCCAAATAGTTTGCGGAGAACAAGTAGGGCATGACTGACATGATCTGAAGAGCAAATGTTTTGGCCATCTATAGCAGCCTTACCAACTAGCAAGGCTATAAGAACAGGCGCCCCAACTGTTTTCTTGACATTCCAGAACATAAAGCACCGGCCTCGTTGATCTCTAACTTCAGCTGTAGCACCAAAGTAATCAATACTGTCATCCCAAAACACTTCAGGAAATTCCATGACTACTTTGTTTAGAACACCAAATCCAAGTCTTTTTATAGATAAATATTTCCATTGGGGCAAAGGAGGTGAAAATTTAATGGTTTCTGCTTTCAAGCACCCAAGTGGCACTGTGACCAGGATGGCGTCTCCTGAAAATTCCTTGCCATTCGATGTAGAAACTTTAATTCTTTTAGGCAGCGATGTATCTGTTTCACAAGCCTTTGGGCGATAGGATATATCTGTTACAACATGGTCCAAGAAAATGCTGATTCCTTCTGCAAGAGATTCAACAACAGCACTGTAACCTCCTTTTATCATACAATGAGCTCCGCCAAACCCTCCATATACATCATCCTGATTCCAGTTGGGAAGTGAGACTTCTTCCAGCATGGCAGCACAACCATACTCCAAGTGAGCAAAATGCCAATCCATGACTCTCCTCTCTAGAGGGCTCAAACCCTCTATTTTAGAAATCTGATGATTGGAAATTTCTTCATCATCTAAAAACTTTTCAGCAGCATCAGAATTGCCCCTAGATTTAATGGGCATAATTTCCATGTGACCTTTTCGAGGATGGACCATTCGTCGACTCTTGAGACCATATTCTAAACCATCCTCGAGAGACATTTTCATTGCAAATTCCCCCTTCTCAGCTGCCAGCACTTCCATGTCATCAAGTAGGCTATTATACTCTGCTTCCAGTGCTTCGTCCACATCTGCAGGAACCTTCTTACCAGTCACAGTATCATATAGGGGGCAATCACTGTTCAATACTGTCAGCTCAAGTGCCAACTGAGCACAAATTATGGAAGAAGGATCAGGTCTTCTTTCTGTGTCCACATCTGCCTCGACACCTGTAATGATGCTAGCTCCAAGATCTACAGGAACACTTAAAGATGAATGGTCTGTAAAAACACGACCTCCTGTTCTGCTCCTAGCTTCAAGAACTGTAACAATGAAACCTTGTCGTTGCAAGTGGCGTGCTGCAGTTAAGCCAGCAGGACCAGCTCCCACAACAATTACATTTTTTCTTTCTCCTGAATTATTCCATACACAGTTAATGGAATTTGATATATTAGCAGAGCCGCTTTTGGGGAGCTTTACAGGTGTAGCAGATATACTTTCACCAACAGAAGGTACATCAGGACAGAGAGCAGGAACCAGCTTTCCATTCTTTTCTTTGGTTGATGGGTTTGAACACAAATTTTCTGAACTAGCAGCTACTTTAAGAGACCCAGAATTAAGTGAATCAGTTTCTTCACTATTACCACGCACACTTTGCTCAGGGACACATGGGGCAGATGATTCCAAGGCATCAACAGTGGTAAGTCCACGTTCTGTTATTACTTTTCCAGCCAGGTTTTCACCAGCATAGCCTTCCTCATTGTTTCCCCTGATGCAAGTTTCTAGACTTTTTTTCTTCCCAAGAATAAAGGAAACTCCTTCATCTGAATCAGCAAGAGGGAGTTCACAGGACTTCTCCTCAGTCAGAAAGCAGTTTGCTGCCTTCCCTTTCTCAGAAGGCACTCCAAAATTTATATAACCCTGTAAACAGAAATTAGTCAAATGAACAAAAGGAAGAAAATGAAAAGATACTTCTAACCAATGAAAATAAATATATATGACCAGGAATTGAAATAAGCCTCCAAAAGGAAACACGGGGCATGATAAATCCAAACACAAGATAATCTAATAAAAAACTAAAGGAATTACTTTGAAAAATGCCCCCATGGTTTCCCTTTCTACATCAGCATTTACTAAGTTGAACGTCTTGCAAGAGCAAAAGACAAAGGGTATATTTTTTTAAGTTATATAACATGGCCACATCTCTTGCAATTCTCTTATTATGCATGCATTTATTTTTCCAGCATAACCCTTCTTGATATGTGTACTTGAACATAACTTTAGTTTTGTGAAGTTAAAAATAGTTTCATAGATTACCACATCCAAATTGAGATCTTAATTCTTCTACTCTGATGCATGATCAATTTCTTAAGTAACTCGTTCTCTTTTATTTTTATCAAGACATGTAAATACTTAACAAGGGCATTCTTTATCTAAACTTCAGTCACTACAATATGAACTCAATCAAAATCCTTGAGTAGAATGATTTAATATAATGAGCACATAATATGAATTGATAAATAAGGTATCAAATACAGAGTAGTGATGAGCATGAAGTGAAATATGCAAGAACGAGAAACTAAAGGATGCTTTAGAAGATAGAACCTTAAATTTTTATTTTATGTCATAGTTTATTGGGTTGATCTACTCTTACTTGAGGAGATTTCCTTCTATTAGATATGGTGGCGTATAGATTATAAGAAACATATTAATGTAAATTTCTACAAGATATTTATGAATGATTCCCAAAGTTATAGACAAGATATAAGATTGACCAGTAGATTGATATAGCACAGAATATTGACCCTATTTGTAATGGAATGTGAAAACTTACACATTGATCAAGAAAGGTAAAGACATCTCTAATTAGCGAAGCACGCGTGCTTTCACCCACCAAAGGAGCATCAGACACTCCAAAGTCAGCCAGTGGCAACATGCGGCTAACATCTTTGTTCCAAACACTCAAAACAAGGTTCCTGCAGAGATCAAATAATTGAGTCCTACTGAGTTGACAGAAACAGCTCAAAATTATTCAGAAAGATTGTATATTTATAGCCAGGCATAATAGTCCAAAAATGCATCTTCAAGTCTAAGGGGATGCTTGGTTGGAGACTTTTGGAAGTGAGAAATGGTAATCAAAGTCATATTGTGTGTTGGGGACGACTATACTATGACTTTGATTCTAGTTCAGCTATTTGAGAGGTATGACTTTCATTCCTATAATCTTCCCATTCCTTAAAATTATACCAAGCACCCCCTAAATTATGTTAAGTAAAATTCAGGTTTAAATTGAAGTAACGAAATTCTTCAAATAAGAAAAAGAAAAAGAAGTTAGCTAAATTAGCCTTAACAGAAGTTCATAAGAGAATGATCAGAAAAGCAGCATATATTCATGTCTATGTCACTACACATAGACAAACTACAGTAAACAAATAAAGCCAACTTCACAAGTTTACAATCATTTGCAAGAGAAACAAATCAAATGAGCCAAAATATACACCAAAAAGAAAAAGACAAAGTAACTCAATGTACAACTCTTTATGCCGCCCAAGTACTATTTTCTACACTCATGAGGCAGTCACTTCATGTAAGTATAAGAAAAAACTAGAATTAATTCAAAGACTGAAAGGCTATCCAACATAGACAATTAAAGAACACAAATTAAAAAAAAAAAAAACTAAAGTAGCAGCTTTCAGTTTAAGTAATAAAACTAACGGGCCAATAGAACAAAAATGAACCCTCCAGCAAGTGCTCCCTTAAAATAATTATAACATAGTTCAGGAAAAGTAGGCAGCTAACTAACTGAACTGACCTGCACTCCAAATATTCTTGAAGTCCACCTTTTCGTTTCAAAACTTCTTTAAATTTGATTTTCTCGAGGGGACCAACAGCCCGTGCTTTCAACCCAGCCGCTACTGCTGCTACTTTTCTGTTTTCAGCATCCACAGCAGCAGAGGATGGAGTGAGTTTTTCCCTCGTTTTATCCACAATCTGGTTTTCAAAAATTTCTCGACTATGCATCAAAACTTCCCAAACAATATCACCCTCATACGCCATGTCTTCGTGCCTTTGTTTTTTCGCATTTCGCGCAGCTCGCTGGCCAACTGATAAAGTGTTGTCTTTAGTTCCAGGAGCAGCTAGTGATCTTTTATCTTCAGCACAACTTTCATGATGATCCAGCATAGATGAGTATGAAGTCCTATTTAGGTCCTCATCATCAGACGAATCATTACAGTCTGGCAGGCATTCACCTTCAGGCAAAACACGAGAAGGTTCTGGAGCATTTTCCAATTTAATACCAACTTTCTGGGGATCATCATTATGCTTTGGGAAAGCAAATTCACATTTAAGTTCTGACCTTGGGGATGATCTACACTCAGATACCTGATCATCTGCTCTTTGAGGAGAAAATGATGCAAGATCTAACTCTTCAGAGCATTTACGTAGGACTTTAACTGGGCCAACACAAGATTGGTGTTCCTTTTGCAGCCTATTAAATGCACATGGTGAGGAGTGGGGCTGCAGCTGACTAGAGTCTGGCGGGAACATGTCCGTATCATTCTCACTGGCTAATTTGGCATCATCACTAATTTTAGCTGTGTTTTCACACAGAGGTATTTTCACTTCTGCACAATGAAACACATCATTATTCCTATCCACGAAATTGTCTGCAACAGGGGGCACATTTGCAGATTCAGGTTGCTCCTTAATGGTTCCACATTCAATTATACCATCTCCAAGTTCGGCAATATTAACCGAGCATGTCCTATGACTTGAAGCAGAACTTTTGGCAATGGTCATCAAATTCTGTATGACGACTTCTCTCGATGAAGTGTCCACTTGACTAGTGGATCTCCACATCTCATTGGAACCTGGAGTAATAGAAGAAAATCTTTGCTGTGACTTAGCTGGTTTCCTCAGTGTATCATCTAAGGCTTCTAGTAAATGATCATCAGCATTCTGAGAAATCGAGGTTGATTTCACGGAATTTTGATTACAAGCTGCGTGACAGTTATCATCAGGAATGGCTAGTTCTTTAACTAACTTTGAGACAGACGGAGATTTTCCAATAAGAGTCTCTGAGCCAGCACAAGAATTTGGTTTAGACCCATCATCCGACACTTGGGTTTCCTTTCCCTGCTTGAATTTAGAAGAACGAGATTTCGAAATCAACCCTGATTGCACTTTTTGGAAAAAGACAGATAAGGAATCCTCTAAAGCTTCTCCTTCTGACCGTGACACGACCTCTTTCCCATGCTGTGATGCATCATTCCTGGATTTATTGTGATAGAAACCATCATCAGATTCAGAGCTCCCAGTTGCTTTTGTTTCTGAGTTAACCCTGGATTTCTCACTTTTTAGTTTAGTCTTCACTTTTAAACTCTCCATGACAGTTGTATCCCTTGAAGATCCATCTTCAGTGGATCCCAGACATGTTTCTTGTGCCTCAGTGATAAAATTTGAATCTGATTCCCAGCCGTTCCCAGATTCGTTAAGGGATTTGCACATTGGCTCCACCTCGTTGCTGCTCAAATCTTTACATCCGCCATCCTTTTTTGGACCCCTCAACTTTTTCCTAAAATTCGCCAGTGTGTCATCCATACCACCAAAATCCTCATCCTCAGCAACCATCTTCTTGACCCCTTTTTCCTTGTTTATACCACCGTCTGCATCCAACTTGCTTCTCTTGGAGTTTCTTTTGCCTTTCAACTTTAGCAGTGCCCTAATAGGCTCATCATCATCCGAATCAAATGATTTTTCCACAGGTATAGACTTTCTTTTCAAACCCATTTTGTTATCATCCATCCCCTGAACCATTCAACTCCTGATCCTCCTCCACATCAAACCCTAGCTCTAATCACCACTTCGATTGAAATCACACCACCGCCACTGGACTCCCTCTGTATCCAAAGAAAATCACATTCAGCCCTTGGTCCATTTCACAAAAGAAAATAAATATTTCAAATTCTGTAACATATCAACTTTAAGAGTCTTTCTTCAATGGAACCCAAAAGGCAAACGAATTTCTGCTAACCCCTATACATTTAAATATTTTTCACACATTCAGAATCAAATCCCACAAGTCAATGACCATATATAACAATGCCATATCAGTTTCAGCCCCCTCCCAAAGCATTCCATTTAGTCATGAAAACAAGGATTGAATTAAAGGAACAAGAATAGGGTTTCTTTTTCTCTTTTCCCCCTTCGAATTCTTATGTGGCAGAGCAAGAGAGGGTACGGTGGGATCAAACCTGAGTAGAGAAACGAGGAGGACGCGAGGGACTGAAGACGCCGTTTCCACCGCCTTTACCACCGCAGTTTGTAGATGCGAAGTGGCCCTTGGCGTAATGTATATACTGCTCCTGCGCTGCAAAAGTGTAGTCTAAAAGATAGTGACAAAGTTGCAATTGGGAGCTGCTGCGTGCAATGAATTCTGCTTCGATTTTGTGAAGTTAAATTATATATTTAGGGATTGCAATACACAAAACTTTCAAAGGATTGACAGTAAAGGGAATTTATTTGAACCCGCCTTCAATTATTTTTAGGATGTCGTGAATTTCTTTCTTTTTTCAATAGATTAATTTCCTTCCTTTATTTTATTTTTTTAAATATTATTATACTATTTCTTCCGTTTTACTAGTTTTCTTTATTTGAGCAGTTTTTATTAATGGTATTTTAATCGAATTCTAAATCATCCATTGCCTTAGTCTAGGGTCCATATGATTATTAAGGCAATTTAGGTTTACTTTTAGAAGAGATTTTTTTTATTTTTTTTCTAGAAATATTATGACTCCCATCCTCCTAATATTTGGGTTACCTTAGCAAAAGCTTGGATTTTGTTCTTATGTTATTATTATTTTTCCAAGTAAATTTAATTATTTTCAGAACGTGCATGGATTCACATGAGTATAGGGTTTTTACATGCACGTACATCGTACATTACACGACGACAATTTTAAATTCACGTGTAATATGTTTTTTACATGCACGTACGACGACTTTGGAGATATTTGCGGATGTACAGTCTCCAACTTATGTTTAATTAAGGACTTCAATATATTTCTAAGCGGGCGAGAGAATTTGGAATATTTCATTTAATACTCGAGCCCTAGGACTTTCAGGCATTCATTGATGATGCGGAGCTCGTCATGTTCTTATGGATCATAATTTTAAACAATTATGGAAATCAATTACTGATGTGGTTTTTCTCTTTAATCATCATGCATATATCTTATTTTGACTATTATTCGAATTGTTCATAAGTTGCAAGAGTGTTGCAATTTTAAATCATGTGGTGCAAACAAGAAAGGGTTTTCCTGAGTTGGCGTTGTCACCCTTGTTTCAATAAATAATTGCTCCGAATATGATTACATGTGTTATCAATAAGCTCAAGCATCTTAAAAGATATCTCGCATAATAGAACAAAATGGATTCGAATGAATTTAGGAATGTTCTTTTTAGTTGAAGTCTGTTTACTTTGAGTTTATTTGTTTGCTAGAGGAAATTCGCGCTAAGTTAAAATTAATTGGCTATTTTATTAAAGTTATTGATTGTCAAATTAATTAAATAGTGTTTATAATTCCTAAACAAATGTTACTTCAAACAACTTTAACTATTTTTTGTTCAAGTAAACCCTCAAACTTTTATTGGGAGATAAGAAAATGCTTAGTTCAAATTGTTTGATTTTGGCTTAGGAACACGGCAGTAGCGGTCCGTGTGCTTCCCTAGTTTGTGTTATAATATAGACAAATGCGTATTATTGTATGAATAAAATGTGTGTTATAATAAGAATAAATGTGTTTTATAATTTAATTATCATCCTTTTAAATTTTGGTATATTGATTCATGTAGTAACATACTTTTACTATTTTATATATAAAAATAATAATAATTTCTATAAGAATAAATAAATATTTGTGAAAAAATAATATTTGTTTTTATAGTAACACACATTTTTTGCCTTATATTAGGTGAAAAATTATTTATTCCATAAAAACAAATGATATGTAAAATAACAACATTTCATAAGATAGTAACACACATTTGCTCTAATAGTAACGCATATTTGTTTAGACAACAAATATGTATTTCTTAATTTAATCACCATTCTTTAAAATATAGGTATATTGATTTATGTAGTAATACACTTTTTATTATTTTATGTGTTATTATAAGAAAAAATAATTACTTCTATACAAATAAATAAATATTTATGAAAAAATAATATTTTTTCTTATAATAACACACATTTTACTCTTACATTGTATGAAAAAATGTTTATTTCTACAAAATCAAATAAATATATGTAAAAAATGTATATATTAGTCTGATAGTAAAACAAATTATGTCTAGTAGTAACACACGTTTGTCTATATTGTAAAATAAACTGGGAGTGAAAACCTGAAATTTACAGCTTACGAGAATTTTGAAAAAATATGTCCAGATCCGACCCAATTCGATAATAAATCCACAAAATTTTTAAATAGATAATTTTACATGATAGAATATCCCATATAAGTTTTTGTCAAGAAAAATATATATTTGCAGCAATTAAGGGAGTTTAACATTATTCACTTTACTTTGTCTATGCATATAACATGGTGGTTCAATACATCAAAGATTGTTAATGAAAGCAAACCCATTGATAGGTACAAGGTCGCCACTATTTTGAGGAAAATGATAAAAAATAAAAAAAATGGAAAAGAAATTAAATCTATCGTTAGGTTGCAATCTTTGGCTCAATTCCAACCCTTAAACACTTAAGACTACTCAAATTTGTACAAATTAGAATTTATCAAGTGTCATTCTATGATTAATTAAATTATATTTTGTATAGATAAATTTAATTTATAGATATTATGGATAATATATCATTTAAAACAATCTATATCAATATTCATATTTTTTTAATTCTCTATAATATAGACCAAATTGACACATTTTGAAATAAAATTTTGTAATTCTCCATTTTATCCCCTACTTGTTATAATTCATTTCTTAATTGCTATCATGAATCCAAATCATCCTATTTTTTAAACTCTAATTATTATTTAGACCTTATTTGGTTCGTTAGATAAACTAAGATAAATTAAATTATCTTATCTAATTTAATGTTTGGTTTAATGGACAAAAACCCAAACTTAATAAAAAACCCAAAACTAAAATTCAATTATCTTATGAATAGAAGATAATATTATCTTAGGGAAGATGTATGATAATAATCTATTGTTTTTATCTTTACTAAAATATTCCCCTTATATTGAAACGGAGAACCATAATTCACTTTATTTTTGTTTATGATATAGAGGGTAAAGTTGTCAATTGTATATATTTTTATTATTAATCTTACAATTCAAACATTCAAAATGAAATTATTTTATACTACTAATTATCTTAATCCATCAATCCAAATATACTATTTAACTCCTAGATAATAATCTCTAAATTATAATCTTGTCTAATCTATCTTGAGTTATTTATCTTATCCATTGAACCAAATGAACCCTTAAACTCTTAAAGTTATTCAAGCTTTCAATTTTATTTTAACTCTCAATTTTAGAATATTATATTAATTTATATATTCTTTACATATTTTAAATATAATAAATGTTTATTATAAATTATATGTAATTATCACTTTTCTAAAAAGTCGGCCAACTTGACCAACTAGTCACTAGTCAGCCTTTGGTCGACCCAATTCACATCAAATCGTTAAAAAAAATATTTTTGGGGTAGTAGTCGGTGCCTAGAATCAATTAGTCTGCGACCAGGCTTACTCGATAACAACTAAACATCAATTAGACTGACTAGATGTTGAGTAAGTCGTTCCTGAATTAGCCTATTCCTCTTTTTGATTTTAAATTCTGCACACCCTAAGTAATTATAATAAAATAAAATTAAAACAACTAAAATATTAATCTTCTTTTTTTAAATTTTAAATTATGATATTGAAATTTGAGTTTCATTATTATTATCACTTATAATTTTAATAGTAAAAGTTAGTGATTTTTTTTATCACTAATTTCCGGTCAGTCGCTCTAGTAGACCCTAGTGGTCCGAACAACAAATGACTAGCAATTTATTAAATATTGATAATTATTTGTGAATGAGAAAGAAATTAATATTATACTTTAAATTGGGTTGGAGAAAAGTTGTTGATGGATAGTATGACAAATACTCTTTAGGTTTGATGGTTAAATTGAATTTGAAGTTATTTATTATCCTTTCGCATTTACATTAAATGCCAACTTTGAAAGTAGTCAATCGGGTGAATTAATTTCATGCCAATTTGCATTTAATGTACACCATCTATAATAAATATATAATGACAAAATATTAGTTTAAATTAGACCTAAAATTATTACTTAATTTATAATAAAAATTAAAATTTTAATAAAATTTATATAGATCAAGTGGTTAAGATACTTCTCTTTTGGCTATAGATACAAGGTTCAACCTTGTGTATCTATAATATTTTTTAAAATCATATTATTATCTTTTAATTATATATTTATTTTCTATACTATATATGCACATATAATAACCTAATATTGGAAATTAGTTTAATTTTTTTTGAATATCAATAAAAAAATATTAAATCTTTAAAAAAATCATATTATTTTTTAAAAGTAAAAGATTATTTAACATTACAAAAAAATGTTGAAATAAAGAGGGGGCTTCGGGGGAGGGGAGATTGTCCCCCTCTTTAATAAAAAGAGTTAAAGAGGGTGCTAGTGAGAAAAATCCATTATAAAATTTAAAGAAGGCCGAGAAGAGGGGAAAAATTCTCGTGTATTAACAAGAGTTTTATATAGTGGAAGAGGGTGAAACCCTCGTGCGTGAACGAGGGATCGAACCCTCGTCTACCTTCGCAAGCGCAAGCCCTAGACCCGATTCACGGTTGGACTGAGGCGAGGTCTAAACCGTCGTTAGCTAAAGAGGGCATATAACCTTCGGCCAATTTACGAGAGCTGCCCCATCCCCGGTTCACGGTTTGGACTGAGGCGAGGGCTAAACCCTCCACACCCTTGTTTAAAGCCCACGAGAGTTAGGCCCTAACTGAGCCCCTTGCCCAGCGTAAAATATAATAGAGACAACCCCAATTTTTCTTTCATTTTTGCGTACAACAAACCCTCATAGCGGTCATTGCCATTGCCGCTGACATCTTCAAGGTAATACCTCTCTTTCCCTTTCTCTTTTTGTTTAATTTTTTTGTATTTTTATAATATTAAACAAAAATAGTAGCGAAAATGTAATAGCTTGTAAATGTTGAACAAAATAATTTTTTTTTAGTATTTTGATTCAAGGATGCATGTAATTTATATATAGGAACAATTGCAAGATGCAACACTTTTAATACCCATATTTCAAAACACAACACTCATAATACCATATTTCAAACACAACACTTTATTACCATATACAACACTTTCACCAATAAACAAATATTATTTCTCAATTTTTGTGCCCTAAACACTATCATCTACTTTTTCACACTCTCTCTTCTCTCTCCTATCTTTTCTTCTTTTTTCACACGTTTCTTTTGTCTTTCTCTTTCCAAATTTTTCTACTTTTTCACATTCTCTCTCCTCTCTCCTCTATTTTTTCCTTTTTCATACGTTTTTTATTGTTTTTATAAAATATGGGGTTAATTTGATTAAACAACTTGTTGCAATAATTAAGTGTGTACAATAATTGAGAATAATTAAGGAAGAATTTTTAAAAGCATTAAAATAATCAACTAAAAATACCTTTTAAAAAATAAATCAACGTTAATTTTGATACGAGTACAAAACAAATAAAAACAAAATGTTAAAAGAAATTTAAGGGGCCGC